>CM045926.1:15779563-16366292 GCA_025177825.1 Aechmea fasciata | reverse complement strand
CAACGACGATTCCAACGTTCACAAGAACCAAACCGACCAACAAAAGAATACTGTTGCGCCCCTTAACAAAGATAACATTGGAAACAGACGTTTTTCTCATTCAATCGAACATAGAGTAAAACCTAATTATATTGTTCTATTTTGCCCCGAGAGTGTAAATATGCAACGTATCGATGCCAACGTTCACAAGAACCAAAACCGGACCAACATTAGAATACTCAGTTGCGCCCCAACAGTATATCTTTGAAAATAGTACGTTTTCTCATTCAATCGAACATAGTGTAAAACCTAATTATATTGTTCTATTACGCCCCGAGAGTGTAAATTTGCAACGTATCGATGCCAACGTTCACAAGAACCAAAACCGGACCAACATTAAAATACCCAGTTGCGCCTAACAAAGATAACTTTGGAAACAAAGACGTTTTCTGATTCAATCGAACATAGAGTAAAACCTTATTTTATTGTTTTGTTTTTCCCCGAGAGTGTAAATATGCAACGTATCGATGCCAACGTTCACAAGAACCAAAACCGACCAACATTAGAATACTCGCTTGCGCCTAACAAAGATAACATTGGAAACAAAGATGTTTTCTCATTCAATCGAACATAGAGTAAAACCTAATTATATTGTTCTATTCCGCCCCGAGAGTGTAAATATGCAACGTATCGATGCCAACGTTCACAAGAACCAAAACCGGACCAACATTAGAATACTCAGTTGCGCCCCAACAGTATATCTTTGAAAATAGTACGTTTTCTCATTCAATCGAACATAGTGTAAAACCTAATTATATTGTTCTATTACGCCCCGAGAGTGTAAATTTGCAACGTATCGATGCCAACGTTCACAAGAACCAAAACCGGACCAACAAAAGAATACTCAGTTGCGACCTAAAGAGATAACTGTGGAAAGAGTACGTTTTCTCATTCAATCGAACATAGAGTAAAACCTAATTATATTGTTCTATTTTGCCCCGAGAGTGTAAATATGCAACGTATCGATGCCAACGTTCACAAGAACCAAAACCGGACCAACATTAGACTACTGAGTTGCGCCGTAAAGGTATAACTTTGGAAATAGTACGTCTTCTCATTCAATCGAACATAGAGAAAAACCTAATTATATTGTTCTATTACGCCCCGAGAGTGTAAATTTGCAACGTATCGATGCAAACGTTCACAAGAACCAAAACCGGACCAACAAAAGAATACTCAGTTGCGCCCTAACAGTATAACTTTAGAAACAGTACTTTTTCTCATTCAACCGAACAAAGAGTTAAACCTAATTATATTATTCTATTACGCCCCGAGAGTGTAAATTTGCAACGTATCGATGCCAACGTTCACAAGAACCAAAACCGGACCAACATTAGAATACTCATTTGCGCCCTAACAGTATATCTTTGGAAATAGTACGTTTTCTCATTCAATCGAACATAGTGTAAAACCTAATTATATTGTTCTATTACGCCCCGAGAGTGTAAATTTGCAACGTATCGATGCCAACGTTCACAAGTACCAAAATCGGACCAACAAAAGAATACTCGGTTGCGCACTAACAGTATAACATTGGAAACAGTACGTTTTCTCATTCAATCGAACATAGAGTAAAACCTAATTATATTGTTCTATTACACCCCGAGAGTGTAAATTTGCAACGTATCAATGCCAACGTTCACAAGAACCAAAACCGGACCAACATTAGAATACTCGCTGCGCCTAACAATATATCCTTGGAAATCGTACGTTTTCTCATTCAATCGAACATAGTGTAAAACCTAATTATATTGTTCTATTACGCCCCGAGAGTGTAAATTTGCAACGTATCGATGCCAACGTTCACAAGAACCAAAACCGGACCAACATTAGAATACTCTGCGCCTAACGGTATAACTTTGGAAACAGTACGTTTTCTCATTCAATCGAACATAGAGTAAAACCTAATTATATTGTTCTATTTTGCCCCGAGAGTGTAAATATGCAACGTATCGATGCCAACGTTCACAAGAACCAAAACCGGACCAACATTAGAATACTCAGTTGCGCCCTAACAGTATAACATTGGAAACAGTATGTTTTCTCATTCAATCGAACATAGAGTAAAACCTAATTATATTGTTCTATTCCGCCCCGAGAGTGTAAATTTGCAACGTATCGATGCCAACGTTCACAAGAACCAAAACCGGACCAACATTAGAATACTCAGTTGCGCCTATCGCATAACTTTCAAACAGGTCGTTTTCTCATTCAATCGAACATAGAGTAAAACCTAATTATAGTGTTCTATTTTGCCCCGAGAGTGTAAATATGCAACATATCGATGCCACCGTTCACAAGAACCAAAACCGGACCAACATTAGACTACTGAGTTGTGCCCTAAAGGTATAACTTTGGAAAGAGTACTTTTTCTCATTCAATCGAACAAAAAGTAAAACCTAATTATATTGTTCTATTACGCCCCGAGAGTGTAAATTTGCAACGTATCGATGCCAACGTTCACAAGAACCAAAACCGGACCAACAAAAGAATACTCTTGCGCCTTAACAAAGATAACATTGGAAACAGTACGTTTTCTCATTCAATCGAACATAGAGTAAAACCTAATTATATTGTTCTATTTTGCCCCGAGAGTGTAAATATGCAACGTATCGATGCCAACGTTCACAAGAACCAAAACCGGACCAACATTAGAATACTCAGTTGCGCCCCAACAGTATATCTTTGGAAATAGTACGTTTTCTCATTCAATCGAACATAGTGTAAAACCTAATTATATTGTTCTATTACGCCCGAGAGTGTAAATTTGCAACGTATCGATGCCAACATTCACAAGAACCAAAACCGACCAACATTAGAATACTCGCCCTAACAAGATAACTTTGGAAACAAAGACGTTTTCTCATTCAATCGAACATAGAGTAAAACCTAATTATATTGTTCTATTTTGCCCCGAGAGTGTAAATATGCAACGTATCGATGCCAACGTTCACAAGAACCAAAACCGACCAACATTAGAATACTCGCTTGCGCCTAACAAGATAACATTGGAAATAAAGATGTTTTCTCATTCAATCGAACATAGAGTAAAACCTAATTATATTGTTCTATTACGCCCCGAGAGAGTAAATTTGCAACGTATCGATGCCAACGTTCACAAGAACCAAAACCGGACCAACATTAGAATACTCCTTGCGCCTATCGCATAACTTTGGAAACAGTACGTTTTCTCATTCAATCGAACATAGAGTAAAACCTAATTATAGTGTTCTATTTTGCCCCGAGAGTGTAAATATGCAACATATCGATGCCACCGTTCACAAGAACCAAAACCGGACCAACATTAGACTACTGAGTTGTGCCCTAAAGGTATAACTTTGGAAAGAGTACTTTTTCTCATTCAATCGAACAAAAAGTAAAACCTAATTATATTGTTCTATTACGCCCCGAGAGTGTAAATTTGCAACGTATCGATTCCAACGTTCACAAGAACCAAAACCGGACCAACAATAGAATACTCTGCTTGCGCCTAACAAAGATAACATTGGAAATAAAGACGTTTTCTCATTCACTCGAACATAGAGTAAAACCTAATTATATTGTTCTATTTTGCCCCGAGAGTGTAAATATGCAACGTATCGATGCCAACGTTCACAAGAACCAAAACCGGACCAACATTAGAATACTCTGCGCCCAACAAAGATATCTTTGAAAATAGTACGTTTTCTCATTCAATCGAACATAGTGTAAAACCTAATTATATTGTTCTATTACGCCCCGAGAGTGTAAATTTGCAACGTATCGATGCCAACGTTCACAAGAACCAAAACCGGACCAACATTAAAATACTCAGTTGCGCCCTAACAGTATAACTTTGGAAACAGTACGTTTTCTCATTCAATCGAACATAGAGTAAAACCTAATTATATTGTTTTATTTTGCCCCGAGAGTGTAAATATGCAACGTATCGATGCCAACGTTCACAAGAACCAAAACCGACCAACATTAGAATACTCTTGCGCCCTAACAAGATAACATTGGAAACAAGATGTTTTCTCATTCAATCGAACATAGAGTAAAACCTAATTATATTGTTCTATTACGCCCCGAGAGTGTAAATTTGCAACGTATCGATGCCAACGTTCACAAGAACAAAAACAGACCAACATTAGAATACTCAGTTGCGCCCCAACAGTATATCTTTGGAAATAGTACGTTTTCTCATTCAATCGAACATAGTGTAAAACCTAATTATATTGCTCTATTACGTCCCGAGAGTGTAAATTTGCAACGTATCGATGCCAACGTTCACAAGAACCAAAACCGGACCAACCAAAGAATACTCGGTTGCGCCCTAACAGTATAACATTGGAAACAGTACGTTTTCTCATTCAATCGAACATAGAGTAAAACCTAATTATATTGTTCTATTTTGCCCCGAGAGTGTAAATATGCAATGTATCGATGCCAACGTTCACAAGAACCAAAACCGGACCAACATTAGACTACTCAGTTGCGCCCTAACAGTATAACTTTGGAAAGAGTACTTTTTCTCATTCAATCGAACATAGAGTAAAACCTAATTATATTGTTCTATTACGCCCCGAGAGTGTAAATTTGCAACGTATCGATGCAAACGTTCACAAGAACCAAAACCGGACCAACAAAAGAATACTCTTGCGCCTAACAAAGATAACATTGGAAACAAGACGTTTTCTCATTCAATTGAACATAGAGTAAAACCTAATTATATTGTTCTATTACGCCCGAGAGTGTAAATTTGCAACGTATCGATGCCAACGTTCACAAGAACCAAAACCGACCAACATTAGAATACTCGCTGCGCCTAACAAGATATCTTTGGAAATAGTACGTTTTCTCATTCAATCGAACATAGTGTAAAACCTAATTATATTGTTCTATTACGCCCCGAGAGTGTAAATTTGCAACGTATCGATGCCAACGTTCACAAGTACCAAAATCGGACCAACAAATGAATACTCCGTTGCGCCCTAACAGTATAACATTGGAAACAGTACGTTTTCTCATTCAATCGAACATAGAGTAAAACCTAATTATATTGTTCTATTACACCCCGAGAGTGTAAATTTGCAACGTATCAATGCCAACGTTCACAAGAACCAAAACCGGACCAACATTAGAATACTCGGTTGCGCCCTAACAGTATATCTTTGGAAATAGTACGTTTTCTCATTCAATCGAACATAGTGTAAAACCTAATTATATTGTTCTATTACGCCCCGAGAGTGTAAATTTGCAACGTATCGATGCCAACGTTCACAAGAACCAAAACCGGACCAACATTAGAATACTCGCTGCGCCTAACAAGATAACGTTGGAAACAAGACGTTTTCTCATTCAATCGAACATAGAGTAAAACCTAATTATATTGTTCTATTTTGCCCCGAGAGTGTAAATATGCAACGTATCGATGCCAACGTTCACAAGAACCAAAACCGACCAACATTAGAATACTCTTGCGCCCTAACAAGATAACATTGGAAACAAGATGTTTTCTCATTCAATCGAACATAGAGTAAAACCTAATTATATTGTTCTATTTTGCCCCGAGAGTGTAAATATGCAACGTATCGATGCCAACGTTCACAAGAACCAAAACCGGACCAACATTAGACTACTCAGTTGCGCCCTATCAGTATAACTTTCGAAACAGTACGTTTTCTCATTCAATCGAACATAGGGTAAAACCTAATTATAGTGTTCTATTTTGCCCCGAGAGTGTAAATATGCAACGTATCGATGCCAACGTTCACAAGAACCAAAACCGGACCAACATTAGACTACTGAGTTGCGCCCTAAAGGTATAACTTTGGAAAGAGTACTTTTTCTCATTCAATCGAACAAAGAGTAAAACCTAATTATATTGTTCTATTTTGCCCCGAGAGTGTAAATATGCAACGTATCGATGCCAACGTTCACAAGCACCAAAACCGGACCAACAAAAGAATACTCGGTTGCGCCTTAACAGTATAACATTGGAAACAGTACGTTTTCTCATTCAATCGAACATAGAGTAAAACCTAATTATATTGTTCTATTTTGCCCCGAGAGTGTAAATATGCAACGTATCGATGCCAACGTTCACAAGAACCAAAACCGGACCAACATTAGAATACTCGCGCCACTAACAAGATAACATTGGAAATAGTACCTTTTCTAGTTCAATCGAACATAGAGTAAAACCTAATTATATTGTTCTATTTTGCCCCGAGAGTGTAAATATGCAACGTATCGATGCCAACGTTCACAAGAACCAAAACCGGACCAACATTAGAATACTCAGTTGCGCCCTAACAGTATAACTTTGGAAACAGTACGTTTTCTCATTCAATCGAACATAGTGTAAAACCTAATTATATTGCTCTATTACGCCCCGAGAGTGTAAATTTGCAACGTATCGATGCCAACGTTCACAAGAACCAAAACCGGACCAACAAAAGAATACTCTTGCGCCTAACAAAGATAACATTGGAAACAAAGACGTTTTCTCATTCAATCGAACATAGAGTAAAACCTAATTATATTGTTCTATTTTGCCCCGAGAGTGTAAATATGCAACGTATCGATGCCAACGTTCACAAGAACCAAAACCGGACCTACATTAGACTACTGAGTTGCGCCGTAAAGGTATAACTTTGGAAAGAGTACTTTTCTCATTCAATCGAACATAGCGAAAACCTAATTATATTGTTCTATTACGCCCCGAGAGTGTAAATTTGCAATGTATCGATGCCAACGTTCACAAGAACCAAAACCGGACCAACAAAAGAATACTAGGTTTCGCCTAACAAAGATAACATTGGAAACAAAGACGTTTTCTCATTCAATTGAACATAGAGTAAAACCTAATTATATTGTTCTATTACGCCCGAGAGTGTAAATTTGCAACGTATCGATGCCAACGTTCACAAGAACCAAAACCGACCAACATTAGAATACTCATTGCGCCTAACAAGATATCTTTGGAAATAGTACGTTTTCTCATTCAATCGAACATAGTGTAAAACCTAATTATATTGTTCTATTACGCCCCGAGAGTGTAAATTTGCAACGTATCGATGCCAACGTTCACAAGTACCAAAATCGGACCAACAAAAGAATACTCGGTTGCGCCATAACAGTATAACATTGGAAACAGTACGTTTTCTCATTCAATCGAACATAGTGTAAAACCTAATTATATTGTTCTATTACGCCCCGAGAGTGTAAATTTGCAACGTATCGATGCCAACGTTCACAAGAACCAAAACCCGACCAACATTAGAATACTCAGTTGCGCCCTAACAGTATATCTTTGGAAATAGTACGTTTTCTCATTCAATCGAACATAGTGTAAAACCTAATTATATTGTTCTATTACGCCCCGAGAGTGTAAATTTGCAACGTATCGATGCCAACGTTCACAAGAACCAAAACCGGACCAACATTAGAATACTCAGTTGCGCCCTAACAGTATAACTTTGGAAACAGTACGTTTTCTCATTCAATCGAACATAGAGTAAAACCTAATTATATTGTTCTATTTTGCCCCGAGAGTGTAAATATGCAACGTATCGATGCCAACGTTCACAAGAACCAAAACCGACCAACATTAGAATACTCTTGCGCCTAACAAAGATAACATTGGAAACAAGATGTTTTCTCATTCAATCGAACATAGAGTAAAACCTAATTATATTGTTCTATTTTGCCCCGAGAGTGTAAATATGCAACGTATCGATGCCAACGTTCACAAGAACCAAAACGGACCAACATTAGACTACTCGCTTGCGCCTATCAAGATAACTTTCAAACAAAGACGTTTTCTCATTCAATCGAACATAGAGTAAAACCTAATTATAGTGTTCTATTTTGCCCCGAGAGTGTAAATATGCAACATATCGATGCCACCGTTCACAAGAACCAAAACCGGACCAACATTAGACTACTCAGTTGCGCCCTAAAGGTATAACTTTGGAAAGAGTACTTTTTCTCATTCAATCGAACATAGAGTAAAACCTAATTATATTGTTCTATTACGCCCCGAGAGTGTAAATTTGCAATGTATCGATGCCAACGTTCACAAGAACCAAAACCGACCAACAAAAGAATACTCGGTTGCGCCCTAACAGCATAACATTGGAAACAGTATGTTTTCTCATTCAATCGAACATAGAGTAAAACCTAATTATATTGTTCTATTTTTCCCCGAGAGTGTAAATATGCAACGTATCGATGCCAACGTTCACAAGAACCAAAACCGGACCAACATTAGACTACTCAGTTGCGCCCTAACAGTATAACATTGGAAACAGTATGTTTTCTCATTCAATCGAACATAGAGTAAAACCTAATTATATTGTTCTATTTTGCCCCGAGAGTGTAAATATGCAACGTATCGATGCCAACGTTCACAAGAACCAAAACCGGACCAACATTAGAATACTCAGTTGCGCCCCAACAGTATATCTTTGGAAATAGTACGTTTTCTCATTCAATCGAACATAGTGTAAAACCTAATTATATTGCTCTATTACGCCCCGAGAGTGTAAATTTGCAACGTATCGATGCCAACGTTCACAAGAACCAAAACCGGACCAACAAAAGAATACTCGTTGCGCCCTAACAAGATAACATTGGAAACAGGACGTTTTCTCATTCAATCGAACATAGAGTAAAACCTAATTATATTGTTCTATTTTGCCCCGAGAGTGTAAATATGCAACGTATCGATGCCAACGTTCACAAGAACCAAAACCGGACCAACATTAGACTACTCAGTTGCGCCGTAAAGGTATATCTTTGGAAAGAGTACGTTTTCTCATTCAATCGAACATAGTGTAAAACCTAATTATATTGTTCTATTACGCCCCGAGAGTGTAAATTTGCAACGTATCGATGCCAACGTTCACAAGAACCAAAACCGGACCAACAAAAGATTACTTTGCGCCTAACAAAGATAACATTGGAAACAGTACGTTTTCTCATTCAATTGAACATAGAGTAAAACCTAATTATATTGTTCTATTACGCCCCGAGAGTGTAAAATTGCAACGTATCGATGCCAACGTTCACAAGAACCAAAACCGGACCAACATTAGAATACTCAGTTGCGCCCTAACAGTATATCTTTGGAAAGAGTACGTTTTCTCATTCAATCGAACATAGTGTAAAACCTAATTATATTGTTCTATTACGCCCGAGAGTGTAAATTTGCAACGTATCGATGCCAACGTTCACAAGTACCAAAATCGACCAACAAAAGAATACTCTGCGCCTAACAAAGATAACATTGGAAACAAGACGTTTTCTCATTCAATCGAACATAGAGTAAAACCTAATTATATTGTTCTATTACACCCCTAGAGTGTAAATTTGCAACGTATCAATGCCAACGTTCACAAGAACCAAAACCGGACCAACATTAGAATACTCGGTTGCGCCTAACAAGATATCTTTGGAAATAGTACGTTTTCTCATTCAATCGAACATAGTGTAAAACCTAATTATATTGTTCTATTACGCCCGAGAGTGTAAATTTGCAACGTATCGATGCCAACGTTCACAAGAACCAAAACCGACCAACATTAGACTACTCAGTTGCGCCCTAACAGTATAACTTTGGAAACAGTACGTTTTCTCATTCAATCGAACAGAGAGTAAAACCTAATTATATTGTTCTATTTTGCCCCGAGAGTGTAAATATGCAACGTATCGATGCCAACGTTCACAAGAACCAAAACCGGACCAACATTAGAATACTCGGTTGCGCCTAACAAGATAACATTGGAAACAAGATGTTTTCTCATTCAATCGAACATAGTGTAAAACCTAATTATATTGTTCTATTACGCCCCGAGAGTGTAAATTTGCAACGTATCGATGCCAACGTTCACAAGAACCAAAACCGACCAACATTAGAATACTCATTGCGCCTATCGCATAACTTTCGAAACAAGACGTTTTCTCATTCAATCGAACATAGAGTAAAACCTAATTATAGTGTTCTATTACGCCCCGAGAGTGTAAATTTGCAACGTATCGATGCCAACGTTCACAAGAACCAAAACCGACCAACAAAAGAATACTCGTTGCGCCCTAACAAAGATAACATTGGAAACAAGACGTTTTTCTCATTCAATCGAACATAGAGTAAAACCTAATTATATTGTTCTATTTTGCCCGAGAGTGTAAATATGCAACGTATCGATGCCAACGTTCACAAGAACCAAAACCGACCTACATTAGACTACCGAGTTGCGCCGTAAAGCTATAACCTTGGAAAGAGTACTTTTTCTCATTCAATCGAACATAGAGAAAAACCTAATTATATTGTTCTATTACGCCCCGAGAGTGTAAATTTGCAACGTATCGATGCAAACGTTCACAAGAACCAAAACCGGACCAACAAAAGAATACTCTATTGCGCCTAACAAGATAACATTGGAAACAGTACGTTTTCTCATTCAATTGAACATAGAGTAAAACCTAATTATATTGTTCTATTACGCCCCGAGAGTGTAAATTTGCAACGTATCGATGCCAACGTTCACAAGAACCAAAACCGGACCAACATTAGAATACTCAGTTGCGCCCTAACAAAGATATCTTTGGAAATAGTACGTTTTCTCATTCAATCGAACATAGTGTAAAACCTAATTATATTGTTCTATTACGCCCGAGAGTGTAAATTTGCAACGTATCGATGCCAACGTTCACAAGTACCAAAATCGACCAACAAAAGAATACTCTGCTGCGCCTAACAAGATAACATTGGAAACAAAGACGTTTTCTCATTCAATCGAACATAGAGTAAAACCTAATTATATTGTTCTATTACACGAGAGTGTAAATTTGCAACGTATCAATGCCAACGTTCACAAGAACCAAAACCGGACCAACATTAGAATACTCAGTTGCGCCCTAACAGTATATCTTTGGAAATAGTACGTTTTCTCATTCAATCGAACATAGTGTAAAACCTAATTATATTGTTCTATTACGCCCCGAGAGTGTAAATTTGCAACGTATCGATGCCAACGTTCACAAGAACCAAAACCGGACCAACATTAGAATACTTTGCGCCTAACAGTATAACTTTGGAAACAGTACGTTTTCTCATTCAATCGAACAGAGAGTAAAACCTAATTATATTGTTCTATTTTGCCCCGAGAGTGTAAATATGCAACGTATCGATGCCAACGTTCACAAGAACCAAAACCGGACCAACATTAGAATACTCATTGCGCCTAACAAAGATAACATTGGAAACAAGATGTTTTCTCATTCAATCGAACATAGAGTAAAACCTAATTATATTGTTCTATTTCTCCCCGAGAGTGTAAATTTGCAACGTATCGATGCCAACGTTCACAAGAACCAAAACCGGACCAACATTAGAATACTCAGTTGCGCCTATCGCATAACTTTCGAAACAAAGACGTTTTCTCATTCAATCGAACATATAGTAAAACCTAATTATAGTGTTCTATTTTGCCCCGAGAGTGTAAATATGCAACATATCGATGCCACCGTTCACAAGAACCAAAACCGGACCAACATTAGACTACTGAGTTGTGCCCTAAAGGTATAACTTTGGAAAGAGTACTTTTTCTCATTCAATCGAACAAAAAGTAAAACCTAATTATATTGTTCTATTACGCCCCGAGAGTGTAAATTTGCAACGTATCGATTCCAACGTTCACAAGAACCAAAACCGGACCAACAAAAGAATACTCAGTTGCGCCCTAACAGTATAACATTGGAAACAGTACGTTTTCTCATTCAATCGAACATAGAGTAAAACCTAATTATATTGTTCTATTTTGCCCCGAGAGTGTAAATATGCAACGTATCGATGCCAACGTTCACAAGAACCAAAACCGGACCAACATTAGAATACTCTTGCGCCCAACAAAGATATCTTTGAAAATTGTACGTTTTCTCATTCTCTCGAACATAGTGTAGAACCTAATTATATTGTTCTATTACGCCCCGAGAGTGTAAATTTGCAACGTATCGATGCCAACGTTCACAAGAGCCAAAACCGGACCAACATTAAAATACTCATTGCGCCCTAACAAGATAACTTTGGAAACAAAGACGTTTTCTCATTCAATCGAACATAGAGTAAAACCTAATTATATTGTTCTATTTTGCCCCGAGAGTGTAAATATGCAACGTATCGATGCCAACGTTCACAAGAACCAAAACCGGACCAACATTAGAATACTCAGTTGCGCCCTAACAGTATAACATTGGAAACAGTATGTTTTCTCATTCAATCGAACATAGAGTAAAACCTAATTATATTGTTCTATTTTGCCCCGAGAGTGTAAATTTGCAACGTATCGATGCCAACGTTCACAAGAACCAAAACCGAACCCACATTAGAATACTTTGCGCCCAACAGTATATCTTTGGAAATAGTACGTTTTCTCATTCAATCGAACATAGTGTAAAACCTAATTATATTGCTCTATTACGTCCCGAGAGTGTAAATTTGCAACGTATCGATGCCAACGTTCACAAGAACCAAAACCGGACCAACAAAAGACTACTCCTTTGTGCCCTAACAGTATAACTTTGGAAACAGTACTTTTTCTCATTCAATCGAACAAAGAGTAAAACCTAATTATATTGTTCTATTTTGCCCCGGAAGTGTAAATATGCAACGTATCGATGCCAACGTTCACAAGAACCAAAACCGGACCTACATTAGACTACTGAGTTGCGCCGTAAAAGTATAACTTTGGAAAGAGTACGTTTTCTCATTCAATCGAACATAGAGTAAAACCTAATTATATTGTTCTATTACGCCCCGAGAGTGTAAATTTGCAACGTATCGATGCAAACGTTCACAAGAACCAAAACCGGACCAACAAAAGAATACTCTTGCATGCGCCTAACAAGATATAACATTGGAAACAGTACGTTTTCTCATTCAATTGAACATAGAGTAAAACCTAATTATATTGTTCTATTACGCCCCGAGAGTGTAAATTTGCAACGTATCGATGCCAACGTTCACAAGAACCAAAACCGGACCAACATTAGAATACTCTGCGCCTAACAAAGATATCTTTGGAAATAGTACGTTTTCTCATTCAATCGAACATAGTGTAAAACCTAATTATATTGTTCTATTACGCCCCGAGAGTGTAAATTTGCAACGTATCGATGCCAACGTTCACAAGTACCAAAATCGGACCAACAAAAGAATACTCAGTTGCGCCCTAACAGTATAACATTGGAAACAGTACGTTTTCTCATTCAATCGAACATAGAGTAAAACCTAATTATATTGTTCTATTACACCCCGAGAGTGTAAATTTGCAACGTATCAATGCCAACGTTCACAAGAACCAAAACCGGACCAACATTAGAATACTCAGTTGCGCCCTAACAGTATATCTTTGGAAATAGTACGTTTTCTCATTCAATCGAACATAGTGTAAAACCTAATTATATTGTTCTATTACGCCCCGAGAGTGTAAATTTGCAACGTATCGATGCCAACGTTCACAAGAACCAAAACCGGACCAACATTAGAATACTCAGTTGCGCCCTAACAGTATAACTTTGGAAACAGTACGTTTTCTCATTCAATCGAACAGAGAGTAAAACCTAATTATATTGTTCTATTTTGCCCCGAGAGTGTAAATATGCAACGTATCGATGCCAACGTTCACAAGAACCAAAACCGGACCAACAAAAGAATACTCGCTTGCGCCTAACGATAACATTGGAAACAGTATGTTTTCTCATTCAATCGAACATAGAGTAAAACCTAATTATATTGTTCTATTTTGCCCCGAGAGTGTAAATATGCAACGTATCGATGCCAACGTTCACAAGAACCAAAACCGACCAACATTAGACTACTCTTGCGCCTAACAAGATAACTTTCGAAACAAAGACGTTTTCTCATTCAATCGAACATAGAGTAAAACCTAATTATAGTGTTCTATTTTGCCCCGGGAGTGTAAATATGCAACGTATCGATGCCAACGTTCACAAGAACCAAAAACGGACCAAAAATAGACTACCGAGTTGCGCCTAAAGGTATAACTTTGGAAAGAGTACTTTTTCTCATTCAATCGAACAAAGAGTAAAACCTAATTATATTGTTCTATTACGCCCCGAGAGTGTAAATATGCAACGTATCGATGCCAACGTTCACAAGGACCAAAACCGGACCAACAAAAGAATACTCGGTTGCGCCTTAATAGTATAACATTGGAAACAGTATGTTTTCTCATTCAATCGAACATAGAGTAAAACCTAATTATATTGTTCTATTTTGCCCCGAGAGTGTAAATATGCAACGTATCGATGCCAACGTTCACAAGAACCAAAACCGGACCAACATTACAATACTCTGCGCCTAACAAGATAACATTGGAAACAAGATGTTTTCTCGTTCAATCGAACATAGAGTAAAACCTAATTATATTGTTCTATTTTGCCCGAGAGTGTAAATATGCAACGTATCGATGCCAACGTTCACAAGAACCAAAACCGGACCAACATTAGAATACTCAGTTGCGCCCCAACAGTATATCTTTGGAAATAGTACGTTTTCTCATTCAATCGAACATAGTGTAAAACCTAATTTGTTCTATTACGCCCCGAGAGTGTAAATTTGCAACGTATCGATGCCAACGTTCACAAGAACCAAAACCGGACCAACAAAAGAATACTCGGTTGCGCCCTAACAGTATAACATTGGAAAAAGTACGTTTTCTCATTCAATCGAACATAGAGTAAAACCTAATTATATTGTTCTATTTTGCCCCGAGAGTGTAAATATGCAACGTATCGATGCCAACGTTCACAAGAACCAAAACCGGACCTACATTAGACTACTGAGTTGCGCCGTAAAGGTATAACTTTGGAAAGAGTACTTCTTCTCATTCAATCGAACATAGAGAATAACCTAATTATATTGTTCTATTACGCACCGAGAGTGTAAATTTGCAACGTATCGATGCCAACGTTCACAAGAACCAAAACCGAACCAACAAAAGAATACTCTTTTGCGCACTAACAGCATAACATTAGAAACAGTACGTTTTCTCATTCAATTGAACATAGAGTAAAACCTAATTATATTGTTCTATTACGCCCCGAGAGTGTAAATTTGCAACGTATCGATGCCAACGTTCACAAGAACCAAAACCGGACCAACATTAGAATACTCGCTGCGCCTAACAAGATATCTTTGGAAATAGTACGTTTTCTCATTCAATCGAACATAGTGTAAAACCTAATTATATTGTTCTATTACGCCCCGAGAGTGTAAATTTGCAACGTATCGATGCCAACGTTCACAAGTACCAAAATCGGACCAACAAAAGAATACTTGCTGCGCCTAACAAAGATAACATTGGAAACAAAGACGTTTTCTCATTCAATCGAACATAGAGTAAAACCTAATTATATTGTTCTATTACACCCCGAGAGTGTAAATTTGCAACGTATCAATGCCAACGTTCACAAGAACCAAAACCGGACCAACATTAGAATACTCGTTGCGCCTAACAAGATATCTTTGGAAATAGTACGTTTTCTCATTCAATCGAACATAGTGTAAAACCTAATTATATTGTTCTATTACGCCCGAGAGTGTAAATTTGCAACGTATCGATGCCAACGTTCACAAGAACCAAACCGACCAACATTAGAATACTCTTGCGCCTAACAAGATAACTTTGGAAACAAGACGTTTTCTCATTCAATCGAACAGAGTAAAACCTAATTATATTGTTCTATTTTGCCCCGAGAGTGTAAATATGCAACGTATCGATGCCAACGTTCACAAGAACCAAAACCGGACCAACATTAGAATACTCAGTTGCGCCCTAACAGGATAACATTGGAAACAGTACTTTTTCTCATTCAATCGAACATAGAGTAAAACCTAATTATATTGTTCTATTTTGCCCCGAGAGTGTAAATATGCAACGTATCGATGCCAACGTTCACAAGAACCAAAACCAGACCAACATTAGACTACTCAGTTGCGCCCTATCAGTATAACTTTCGCAACAGTACGTTTTCTCATTCAATCGAACATAGAGTAAAACCTAATTATAGTGTTCTATTTTGCCCCGAGAGTGTAAATATGCAACATATCGATGCCACCGTTCACAAGAACCAAAACCGGACCAACATTAGACTACTGAGTTGCGCCCTAAAGGTATAACTTTGGAAAGAGTACTTTTTCTCATTCAATCGAACATAGAGTAAAACCTAATTATATTGTTCTATTTTGCCCCGAGAGTGTAAATATGCAACGTATCGATGCCAACGTTCACAAGAACCAAAACCGGACCAACAAAAGAATACTCGGTTGCGCCCTAATAGTATAACATTGGAAACAGTACGTTTTCTCATTCAATCGAACATAGAGTAAAACCTAATTATATTGTTCTATTTTTCCCCGAGAGTGTAAATATGCAACGTATCGATGCCAACGTTCACAAGAACCAAAACCGGACCAACATTAGAATACTCAGTTGCGCCCTAACAGTATAACATTGGAAACAGTATGTTTTCTCATTCAATCGAACATAGAGTAAAACCTAATTATATTGTTCTATTTTGCCCCGAGAGTGTAAATATGCAACGTATCGATGCCAACGTTCACAAGAACCAAAACCGCAACATTAGAATACTCAGTTGCGCCCCAACAGTATATCTTTGGAAATAGTACGTTTTCTCATTCAATCGAACATAGTGTAAAACCTAATTATATTGCTCTATTACGCCCCGAGAGTGTAAATTTGCAACGTATCGATGCCAACGTTCACAAGAACCAAAACCGGACCAACAAAAGAATACTCGGTTGCGCCTAACACGAGAACATTGGAAACAGTACGTTTTCTCATTCAATCGAACATAGAGTAAAACCTAATTATATTGTTCTATTTTGCCCCGAGAGTGTAAATATGCAACGTATCGATGCCAACGTTCACAAGAACCAAAACCGGACCTACATTAGACTACTGAGTTGCGCCGTAAAGGTATAACTTTGGAAAGAGTACTTCTTCTCATTCAATCGAACATAGAGAAAAACCTAATTATATTGTTCTATTACGCCCCGAGAGTGTAAATTTGCAACGTATCGATGCCAACGTTCACAAGAACCAAAACCGGACCAACATTAGAATTCTCGGTTGCGCCCTAACAGTATAACATTGGAAACAGTACGTTTTCTCATTCAATCGAACATAGAGTAAAACCTAATTATATTGTTCTATTTTTCCCCGAGAGTGTAAATATGCAACGTATCGATGCCAACGTTCGAAAGAACCAAAACCGGACCAACATTAGAATACTCGCTTGCGCCTATCAAGCATAACTTTCAAATAAAGACGTTTTCTCATTCAATCGAACATAGAGTAAAACCTAATTATAATGTTCTATTTTGCCCCGAGAGTGTAAATATGCAACATATCGATGCCACCGTTCACAAGAACCAAAACCGGACCAACATTAGACTACTGAGTTGCGCCCTAAAGGTATAACTTTGGAAAGAGTACTTTTTCTCATTCAATCGAACATAGAGTAAAACCTAATTATATTGTTCTATTACGCCACGAGAGTGTAAATTTGCAACGTATCGATGCCAACGTTCACAAGCACCAAAACCGGACCAACAAAAGAATACTCAGTTGCGCCCTAACAGTATAACATTGGAAACAGTACGTTTTCTCATTCAATCGAACATAGAGTAAAACCTAATTATATTGTTCTATTTTGCCCCGAGAGTGTAAATATGCAACGTATCGATGCCAACGTTCACAAGAACCAAAACCGGACCAACATTAGAATACTCAGTTGCGCCCTAACAGTATAACATTGGAAATCATTCAATCGAACATAGAGTAAAACCTAATTATATTGTTCTATTTTGCCCCGAGAGTGTAAATATGCAACGTATCGATGCCAACGTTCACAAGAACCAAAACCGGACCAACATTAGACTACTCAGTTGCGCCCTATCAGTATAACTTTCGAAACAGTACGTTTTCTCATTCAATCGAACATAGAGTAAAACCTAATTATAGTGTTCTATTTTGCCCCGAGAGTGTAAATATGCAACATATCGATGCCACCGTTCACAAGAACCAAAACCGGACCAACATTAGACTACTGAGTTGCGCCCTAAGGTATAACTTTGGAAACAGTACTTTTTCTCATTCAATCGAACATAGAGTAAAACCTAATTATATTGTTCTATTTTGCCCCGAGAGTGTAAATATGCAACGTATCGATGCCAACGTTCACAAGCACCAAAACCGGACCAACAAAAGAATACTCGGTTGCGCCTTAATAGTATAACATTGGAAACAGTATGTTTTCTCATTCAATCGAACATAGAGTAAAACCTAATTATATTGTTCTATTTTGCCCCGAGAGTGTAAATATGCAACGTATCGATGCCAACGTTCACAAGAACCAAAACCGGACCAACATTAGAATACTCAGTTGCGCCCTAACAAGATAACATTGGAAACAGTATGTTTTCTCATTCAATCGAACATAGAGTAAAACCTAATTATATTGTTCTATTTTGCCCCGAGAGTGTAAATATGCAACGTATCGATGCCAACGTTCACAAGAACCAAAACCGGACCAACATTAGAATACTCAGTTGCGCCCCAACAGTATATCTTTGGAAATAGTACGTTTTCTCATTCAATCGAACATAGTGTAAAACCTAATTATATTGCTCTATTACGCCCCGAGAGTGTAAATTTGCAACGTATCGATGCCAACGTTCACAAGAACCAAAACCGGACCAACAAAAGAATACTCGGTTGCGCCGTAACGTATAACATTGGAAACAAGATGCGTTTTCTCATTCAATCGAACATAGAGTAAAACCTAATTATATTGTTCTATTTTGCCCCGAGAGTGTAAATATGCAACGTATCGATGCCAACGTTCACAAGAACCAAAACCGGACCTACATTAGACTACTGAGTTACGCCGTAAAGGTATAACTTTGGAAAGTGTACTTCTTCTCATTCAATCGAACATAGAGAAAAACCTAATTATATTGTTCTATTACGCCCCGAGAGTGTAAATTTGCAACGTATCGATGCCAACGTTCACAAGAACCAAAACCGGACCAACATTAGAATACTCGGTTGCGCACTAACAAGATAACATTGGAAACAAAGATGTTTTCTCATTCAATCGAACATAGAGTAAAACCTAATTATATTGTTCTATTTTGCCCCGAGAGTGTAAATATGCAACGTATCGATGCCAACGTTCCCAAGAACCAAAACCGGACCAACATTAGACTACTCAGTTGCGCCCTATCAGTATAACTTTCGAAACAGTACGTTTTCTCATTCAATCGAACATAGAGTAAAACCTAATTATAATGTTCTATTTTGCCCCGAGAGTGTAAATATGCAACGTATCGATGCCAACGTTCACAAGAACCAAAACCGGACCAACATTAGAATACTCAGTTGCGCCCTAACAGTATAACATTGGAAACAGTATGTTTTCTCATTCAATCGAACATAGAGTAAAACCTAATTATATTGTTCTATTTTGCCCCGAGAGTGTAAATATGCAACGTATCGATGCCAACGTTCACAAGAACGAAAACCGGACCAACATTAGACTACTCAGTTGCGCCCTAACAGTATAACATTGGAAACAGTACTTTTTCTCATTCAATCGAACATAGAGTAAAACCTAATAATATTGTTCTATTTTGCCCCGAGAGTGTAAATATGCAACGTATCGATGCCAACGTTCACAAGAACCAAAACCGGACCAACATTAGACTACTGAGTTGCGCCGTAAAGGTATAACTTTGGAAAGAGTACTTCTTCTCATTCAATCGAACATAGAGAAAAACCTAATTATATTGTTCTATTACGCCCCGAGAGTGTAAATTTGCAACGTATCGATGCCAACGTTCACAAGAACCAAAACCGGACCAACAAAAGAATACTCGGTTGCGCCCTAACAGTATAACATTGGAAACAGTACGTTTTCTCATTCAATTGAACATAGAGTAAAACCTAATTATATTGTTCTATTACGCCCCGAGAGTGTAAATTTGCAACGTATCGATGCCAACGTTCACAAGAACCAAAACCGACCAACATTAGAATACTCATTGCGCCTAACAAAGATATCTTTGGAAATAGTACGTGTTCTCATTCAATCGAACATAGTGTAAAACCTAATTATATTGTTCTATTACGCCCCGAGAGTGTAAATTTGCAACGTATCGATGCCAACGTTCACAAGTACCAAAATCGGACCAA
This sequence comes from Aechmea fasciata, assembly GCA_025177825.1. Lineage (NCBI taxonomy): Eukaryota > Viridiplantae > Streptophyta > Magnoliopsida > Poales > Bromeliaceae > Aechmea > Aechmea fasciata. The sequence continues at coordinate 16,345,965 of CM045926.1, read as the reverse complement.
CAAAAGAATACTCGGTTGCGCCCTAACAAGATAACATTGGAAACAAAGACGTTTTCTCATTCAATCGAACAAATAGTAAATACTAATTATATTGTTCTATTACACCCCGAGGGTGTACATTTGCAACGTATCAATGCCAACGTTCACAAGAACCAAAACCGACCAACATTAGAATACTTGCGCCCTAACAAAGATATCTTTGGAAATAGTACGTTTTCTCATTCAATCGAACATAGTGTAAAACCTAATTATATTGTTCTATTACGCCCCAAAGACTGTAAATTTTCAACGCATCGATGCAAAAGTTCACAAGAAACCAAACCGGACCAACATTAGACTACTCAGTTGCGCCCTAACAGTATAACTTTGGAAACAGTACTTTTTCTCATTCAATCGAACAAAGAGTAAAACCTAATTATATTGTTCTATTTTGCCCCGAGAGTGTAAATATGCAACGTATCGATGCCAACGTTCACAAGAACCAAACCGGACCAAAATTTGAATACTCTGTTGCGCGCTAACAGTATAACATTGGAAACAGTATGTTTTCTCATTCAATCGAACACAGAGTAAAAACTAATTATATTGTTCTATTTTGCCCCGAGCGTATAAATATGCAACGTATCGATGCTAACGTTCACAAGAACCAAAACCGGACCAACATTAGACTACTCACTAAGGCCCTATCGCATAACTTTCGAAACAAAGACGTTTTCTCATTCAATCGAACATAGAGTAAAACCTAATTATAGTGTTCTATTTTGCCCCGAGAGTGTAAATATGCAACATATCGATGCCAACGTTCACAAGAACCAAAACCGGACCAACATTAGACTACTGAGTTGCGCCCTAAAAGTATAACTTTGGAAAGAGTACTTTTTCTCATTCAATCGAACATAGAGTAAAACCTAATTATATTGTTCTATTACGCCACGAGAGTGTAAATTTGCAACGTATCGATGCCAACGTTCACAAGAACCAAAACCGGACCAACAAAAGAATACTCGGTTGCGCCTTAACGTATAACATTGGAAATGATGTTTTCTCATTCAATCGAACATAGAGTAAAACCTAATTATATTGTTCTATTTTGCCCCGAGAGTGTAAATATGCAACGTATCGATGCCAACGTTCACAAGAACCAAAACCGGACCAACATTAGAATACTCAGTTGCGCCCTAACAGTATAACATTGGAAACAGTATGTTTTCTCATTCAATCGAACATAGAGTAAAACCTAATTATATTGTTCTATTTTGCCCCGAGAGTGTAAATATGCAACGTATCGATGCCAACGTTCACAAGAACCAAAACCGACCAACATTAGAATACTCGCTGCGCCCAACAAGATATCTTTGGAAAGAGTACTTTTTCTCATTCAATCGAACAAAGAGTAAAACCTAATTATATTGTTCTATTACGCCCCGAGAGTGTAAATTTGCAACGTATCGATGCCAACGTTCACAAGAACCAAAACCGGACCAACAAAAGAATACTCGGTTGCGCCCTAACAGTATAACATTGGAAACAGTACGTTTTCTCATTCAATCGAACATAGAGTAAAACCTAATTATATTGTTCTATTTTGCCCCGAGAGTGTAAATAAGCAACGTATCGATGCCAACGTTCACAAGAACCAAAACCGGACCTACATTAGACTACTGAGTTGCGCCGTAAAGGTATAACTTTGGAAAGAGTACTTCTTCTCATTCAATCGAACATAGAGAAAAACCTAATTATATTGTTCTATTACGCACCGAGAGTGTAAATTTGCAACGTATCGATGCCAACGTTCACAAGAACCAAAACCGGACCAACATTAGAATACTCAGTTGCGCCCTAACAGTATAACATTGGAAACAGTATGTTTTCTCATTCAATCGAACATAGAGTAAAACCTAATTATATTGTTCTATTTTGCCCCGAGAGTGTAAATATGCAACGTATCGATGCCAACGTTCACAAGAACCAAAACCGGACCAACATTAGACTACTCAGTTGCGCCCTATCAGTATAACTTTCGAAACAGTACGTTTTCTCATTCAATCGAACATAGAGTAAAACCTAATTATAGTGTTCTATTTTGCCCCGAGAGTGTAAATATGCAACATATCGATGCCACCGTTCACAAGAACCAAAACCGGACCAACATTAGACTACTGAGTTGCGCCCTAAAGGTATAACTTTGGAAAGAGTACTTTTTCTCATTCAATCGAACATAGAGTAAAACCTAATTATATTGTTCTATTACGCCACGAGAGTGTAAATTTGCAACGTATCGATGCCAACGTTCACAAGCACCAAAACCGGACCAACAAAAGAATACTCTTGCGCCTTAACAAGATAACATTGGAAACAAAGATGTTTTCTCATTCAATCGAACATAGAGTAAAACCTAATTATATTGTTCTATTTTGCCCCGAGAGTGTAAATATGCAACGTATCGATGCCAACGTTCACAAGAACCAAAACCGGACCAACATTAGAATACTCAGTTGCGCCCTAACAGTATAACATTGGAAACAGTATGTTTTCTCATTCAATCGAACATAGAGTAAAACCTAATTATATTGTTCTATTTTGCCCCGAGAGTGTAAATATGCAACGTATCGATGCCAACGTTCACAAGAACCAAAACCGGACCAACATTAGAATACTCAGTTGCGCCCAACAGTATATCTTTGGAAATAGTACGTTTTCTCATTCAATCGAACATAGTGTAAAACCTAATTATATTGTTCTATTACGCCCGAGAGTGTAAATTTGCAACGTATCGATGCCAACGTTCACAAGAACCAAACCGGACCAACAAAAGAATACCTTGCTGCGCCCTAACAAGATAACATTGGAAACAGACGTTTTCTCATTCAATCGAACATAGAGTAAAACCTAATTATATTGTTCTATTTTGCCCGAGAGTGTAAATATGCAACGTATCGATGCCAACGTTCACAAGAACCAAAACCGACCTACATTAGACTACTAAGTTGCGCCCTAAAAGTATAACTTTGGAAACAGTATGTTTTCTCATTCAATCGAACATAGAGAAAAACCTAATTATATTGTTCTATTACGCCCCGAGAGTGTAAATTTGCAACGTATCGATGCCAACGTTCACAAGAACCAAAACGGACCAACAAAAGAATACTCAGTTGCGCCTAACAAGATAACATTGGAAACAAAGACGTTTTCTCATTCAATTGAACATAGAGTAAAACCTAATTATATTGTTCTATTACGCCCGAGAGTGTAAATTTGCAACGTATCGATGCCAACGTTCACAAGAACCAAAACCGGACCAACATTAGAATACTTTGCGCCTAATAGTATATCTTTGGAAATAGTACGTTTTCTCATTCAATCGAACATAGTGTAAAACCTAATTATATTGTTCTATTACGCCCCGAGAGTGTAAATTTGCAACGTATCGATGCCAACGTTCACAAGTACCAAAATCGGACCAACAAAAGAATACTCGGTTGCGCCCTAACAGTATAACATTGGAAACAGTACGTTTTCTCATTCAATCGAACATAGAGTAAAACCTAATTATATTGTTCTATTACACCCCGAGAGTGTAAATTTGCAACGTATCAATGCCAACGTTCACAAGAACCAAAACCGGACCAACATTAGAATACTCAGTTGCGCCCCAACAGTATTTCTTTGGAAACAGTACGTTTTCTCATTCAATCGAACATAGAGTAAAACCTAATTATATTGTTCTATTACGCCCCGAGAGTGTAAATTTGCAACGTATCGATCCCAACGTTCACAAGAACCAAAACCGGACCAACATTAGACTACTCAGTTGTGCCCTAACAATATAACTTTGGAAACAGTACGTTTTCTCATTCAATCGAACATAGAGTAAAACCTAATTATATTGTTCTATTTTGCCCCGAGAGTATAAATATGCAACGTATCGATGCCAACGTTCACAAGAACCAAAACCGGACCAACATTAGAATACTCAGTTGCGCCCTAACAGTATAACATTGGAAACAATATGTTTTCTCATTCAATCGAACATAGAGTAAAACCTAATTATATTGTTCTATTTTGCCCCGAGAGTGTAAATATGCAACGTATCGATGCCAACGTTCACAAGAACCAAAACCGGACCAACATTGCGCCTATCGCATAACTTTCAAACAAAGACGTTTTCTCATTCAATCGAACATAGAGTAAAACCTAATTATAGTGTTCTATTTTGCCCCGAGAGTGTAAATATGCAACATATCGATGCCACCGTTCACAAGAACCAAAACCGGACCAACATTAGACTACTGAGTTGTGCCCTAAAGGTATAACTTTGGAAAGAGTACTTTTTCTCATTCAATCGAACAAAAAGTAAAACCTAATTATATTGTTCTATTACGCCCCGAGAGTGTAAATTTGCAACGTATCGATGCCAACGTTCACAAGAACCAAAACCGGACCAACATTAGAATACTCAGTTGCGCCCCAACAGTATAACATTGGAAACAGTACGTTTTCTCATTCAATCGAACATAGAGTAAAACCTAATTATATTGCTCTATTTTGCCCCGAGAGTGTAAATATGCAACGTATCGATGCCAACGTTCACAAGAACCAAAACCGGACCAACATTAGAATACTCAGTTGCGCCCCAACAGTATATCTTTGAAAATAGTACGTTTTCTCATTCAATCGAACATAGTGTAAAACCTAATTATATTGTTCTATTACGCCCCGAGAGTGTAAATTTGCAACGTATCGATGCCAACGTTCACAAGAACCAAAACCGGACCAACATTAGAATACTCTGCGCCTAACAAAGATAACTTTGGAAACAGTACGTTTTCTCATTCAATCGAACATAGAGTAAAACCTAATTATATTGTTATATTTTGCCCCGAGAGTGTAATTATGCAACGTATCGATGCCAACGTTCACAAGAACCAAAACCGGACCAACATTAGAATACTCAGTTGCGCCCTAACAGTATAACATTGGAAACAGTATGTTTTCTCATTCAATCGAACATAGAGTAAAACCTAATTATATTGTTCTATTTTGCCCCGAGAGTGTAAATATGCAACGTATCGATGCCAACGTTCACAAGAACCAAAACCGGACCAACATTAGACTACTCAGTTGCGCCTATCGCATAACTTGCAAACAGTACGTTTTCTCATTCAATCGAACATAGAGTAAAACCTAATTATAGTGTTCTATTTTGCCCCGAGAGTGTAAATATGCAACATATCGATGCCACCGTTCACAAGAACCAAAACCGGACCAACATTAGACTACTGAGTTGCGCCCTAAAGGTATAACTTTGGAAAGAGTACTTTTTCTCATTCAATCGAACATAGAGTAAAACCTAATTATATTGTTCTATTACGCCACGAGAGTGTAAATTTGCAACGTATCGATGCCAACGTTCACAAGCACCAAAACCGGACCAACAAAAGAATACTCGGTTGCGCCTTAACAGTATAACATTGGAAACAGTATGTTTTCTCATTCAATCGAACATAGAGTAAAACCTAATTATATTGTTCTATTTTGCCCCGAGAGTGTAAATATGCAACGTATCGATGCCAACGTTCACAAGAACCAAAACCGGACCAACATTAGAATACTCAGTTGCGCCCTAACAGCATAACATTGGAAACAGTATGTTTTCTCATTCAATCGAACATAGAGTAAAACCTAATTATATTGTTCTATTTTGCCCCGAGAGTGTAAATATGCAACGTATCGATGCCAACGTTCACAAGAACCAAAACCGGACCAACATTAGAATACTCAGTTGCGCCTTAACAGTATAACATTGGAAACAAAGATGTTTTCTCATTCAATCGAACATAGAGTAAAACCTAATTATATTGTTCTATTTTGCCCCGAGAGTGTAAATATGCAACGTATCGATGCCAACGTTCACAAGAACCAAAACCGGACCTACATTAGACTACTGAGTTGCGCCGTAAAGGTATAACTTTGGAAAGAGTACTTCTTCTCATTCAATCGAACATAGAAAAACCTAATTATATTGTTCTATTACGCCCGAGAGTGTAAATTTGCAACGTATCGATGCCAACGTTCACAAGAACCAAAACCGACCAACAAAAGAATACTGTTGCGCCTAACAAGATAACTTTGGAAACAAGACGTTTTCTCATTCAATTGAACATAGAGTAAAACCTAATTATATTGTTCTATTACGCCCCGAGAGTGTAAATTTGCAACGTATCGATGCCAACGTTCACAAGAACCAAAACCGGACCAACATTAGAATACTCAGTTGCGCCCTAACAAGATATCTTTGGAAATAGTACGTTTTCTCATTCAATCGAACATAGTGTAAAACCTAATTATATTGTTCTATTACGCCCCGAGAGTGTAAATTTGCAACGTATCGATGCCAACGTTCACAAGTACCAAAATCGGACCAACAAAAGAATACTCTTGCGCCTAACAAGATAACATTGGAAACAAGACGTTTTCTCATTCAATCGAACATAGAGTAAAACCTAATTATATTGTTCTATTACGCCCCGAGAGTGTAAATTTGCAACGTATCGATGCCAACGTTCACAAGAACCAAAACCGGACCAACATTAGAATACTCAGTTGCGCCCTAACAGTATAACATTGGAAACAGTACGTTTTCTCATTTAATCGAACATAGAGTAAAACCTAATTATATTGTTCTATTACGCCCCGAGAGTGTAAATTTGCAACGTATCGATGCCAACGTTCACAAGAACCAAAACCGGACCAACATTAGAATACTCAGTTGCGCCCCACCAGTATATCTTTGGAAACAATACGTTTTCACATTTAATCGAACAAAGAGTAAAACCTAATTATATTGTTCTATTACGCCCCGAGAGTGTAAATTTGCAACGTATCGATGCCAACGTTCACAAGAACCAAAACCGGACCAACATTAGAATACTCGCTTGCGCCCTAACAAGATAACATTGGAAACAAAGATGTTTTCTCATTCAATCGAACATAGAGTAAAACCTAATTATATTGTTCTATTTTGCCCCGAGAGTGTAAATATGCAACGTATCAATGCCAACGTTCACAAGAACCAAAACCGGACCAACATTAGACTACTCATTTGCGCCCTATCAGTATAACTTTCGAAACAGTACGTTTTCTCATTCAATCGAACATAGAGTAAAACCTAATTATAGTGTTCTATTTTGCCCCGAGAGTGTAAATATGCAACATATCGATGCCACCGTTCACAAGAACCAAAACCGGACCAACATTAGACTACTGAGTTGTGCCCTAAAGGTATAACTTTGGAAAGAGTACTTTTTCTCATTCAATCGAACAAAGAGTAAAACCTAATTATATTGTTCTATTACGCCCCGAGAGTGTAAATTTGCAACGTATCGATGCCAACGTTCACAAGAACCAAAACCGGACCAACAAAAGAATACTCAGTTGCGCCCTAACAGTATAACATTGGAAACAGTACGTTTTCTCATTCAATCGAACATAGAGTAAAACCTACTTATATTGTTCTATTTTGCCCCGAGAGTGTAAATATGCAACGTATCGATGCCAACGTTCACAAGAACCAAAACCGGACCTACATTAGACTACTGAGTTGCGCCGTAAAGGTATAACATTGGAAAGAGTACTTTTTCTCATTCAATCGAACAAAGAGTAAACCTAATTATATTGTTCTATTACGCCCCGAGAGTGTAAATTTGCAACGTATCGATGCCAACGTTCACAAGAACCAAAACTGGACCAACATTAGAATACTCTTGCGCCTAACAAAGATAACTTTGGAAACAAGACGTTTTCTCATTCAATCGAACATAGAGTAAAACCTAATTATATTGTTCTATTTTGCCCGAGAGTGTAAATATGCAACGTATCGATGCCAACGTTCACAAGAACCAAAACCGGACCAACATTAGAATACTCGCTTGCGCCTAACAAGATAACATTGGAAACAAAGATGTTTTCTCATTCAATCGAACATAGAGTAAAACCTAATTATATTGTTCTATTTTGCCCCGAGAGTGTAAATATGCAACGTATCGATGCCAACGTTCACAAGAACCAAAACCGGACCAACATTAGACTACTCAGTTGCGCCCTATCAGTATAACTTTCGAAACAGTACGTTTTCTCATTCAATCGAACATAGAGTAAAACCTAATTATAGTGTTCTATTTTGCCCCGAGAGTGTAAATATGCAACATATCGATGCCACCGTTCACAAGAACCAAAACCGGACCAACATTAGACTACTGAGTTGTGCCCTAAAGGTATAACTTTGGAAAGAGTACTTTTTCTCATTCAATCGAACAAAAAGTAAAACCTAATTATATTGTTCTATTACGCCCCGAGAGTGTAAATTTGCAACGTATCGATGCCAACGTTCACAAGAACCAAAACCGGACCAACAAAAGAATACTCGGTTGCGCCCTAACAGTACAACATTGGAAACAGTACGTTTTCTCATTCAATCGAACATAGAGTAAAACCTAATTATATTGTTCTATTACGCCCCGAGAGTGTAAATTTGCAACGTATCGATGCCAACGTTCACAAGAACCAAAACCGGACCAACATTAGAATACTCAGTTGCGCCCTAACAGTATAACTTTGGAAACAGTACGTTTTCTCATTCAATCGAACATAGAGTAAAACCTAATTATATTGTTCTATTTTGCCCCGAGAGTGTAAATATGCAACGTATCGATGCCAACGTTCACAAGAACCAAAACCGGACCAACATTAGAATACTCAGTTGCGCCCTAACAGTATAACATTGGAAACAGTATGTTTTCTCATTCAATCGAACATAGAGTAAAACCTAATTATATTGTTCTATTTTGCCGCGAGAGTGTAAATATGCAACGTATCGATGCCAACGTTCACAAGAACCAAAACCGGACCAACATTAGACTACTCAGTTGCGCCCTATCAGCATAACTTTCGAAACAGTACGTTTTCTCATTCAATCGAACATAGAGTAAAACCTAATTATAGTGTTCTATTTTGCCCCGAGAGTGTAAATATGCAACATATCGATGCCACCGTTCACAAGAACCAAAACCGAACCAACATTAGACTACTCAGTTGCGCCCTAACAGTATAACTTTGGAAACAGTACGTTTTCTCATTCAATCGAACATAGAGTAAAACCTAATTATATTGTTCTATTTTGCCCCGAGAGTGTAAATATGCAACGTATCGATGCCAACGTTCACAAGCACCAAAACCGGCCAACAAAAGAATACCTGCTGCGCCTTAACAAGAAACATTGGAAACAGTATGTTTTCTCATTCAATCGAACATAGAGTAAAACCTAATTATATTGTTCTATTTTGCCCCGAGAGTGTAAATATGCAACGTATCGATGCCAACGTTCAAAAGAACCAAAACCGGACCAACATTAGAATACCGCTGCGCCCTAACAAAGATAACATTGGAAACAAGATGTTTTCTCATTCAATCGAACATAGAGTAAAACCTAATTATATTGTTCTATTTTGCCCCGAGAGTGTAAATATGCAACGTATCGATGCCAACGTTCACAAGAACCAAAACCGGACCAACATTAGAATACTCACTTGCGCCCCAACAGTATAACAAAGGAAACAGTACGTTTTCTCATTCAATCGAACATAGAGTAAAACCTAATTATATTGTTCTATTTTGCCCCGAGAGTGTAAATATGCAACATATCGATGCCACCGTTCACAAGAACCAAAACCGGACCAACATTAGACTACTGAGTTGTGCCCTAAAGGTATAACTTTGGAAAGAGTACTTTTTCTCATTCAATCGAACAAAGAGTAAAACCTAATTATATTGTTCTATTACGCCCCGAGAGTGTAAATTTGCAACGTATCGATGCCAACGTTCACAAGAACCAAAACCGGACCAACAAAAGAATACTCAGTTGCGCCCTAACAGCATAACATTGGAAACAGTACGTTTTCTCATTCAATCGAACATAGAGTAAAAGCTACTTATATTGTTCTATTTTGCCCCGAGAGTGTAAATATGCAACGTATCGATGCCAACGTTCACAAGAACCAAAACCGGACCTACATTAGACTACTGAGTTGCGCCGTAAAGGTATAACATTGGAAAGAGTACTTTTTCTCATTCAATCGAACAAAGAGTAAACCTAATTATATTGTTCTATTACGCCCCGAGAGTGTAAATTTGCAACGTATCGATGCCAACGTTCACAAGAACCAAAACCGGACCAACATTAGAATACTCTTGCGCCTAACAAGATAACTTTGGAAACAAAGACGTTTTCTCATTCAATCGAACATAGAGTAAAACCTAATTATATTGTTCTATCTTGCCCCGAGAGTGTAAATATGCAACGTATCGATGCCAACGTTCACAAGAACCAAAACCGGACCAACATTAGAATACTCAGTTGCGCCCTAACAGTATAACATTGGAAACAGTATGTTTTCTCATTCAATCGAACATAGAGTAAAACCTAATTATATTGTTCTATTTTGCCCCGAGAGTGTAAATATGCAACGTATCGATGCCAACGTTCACAAGAACTAAAACCGGACCAACATTAGACTACTCAGTTGCGCCCTATTAGTATAACTTTCGAAACAGTACGTTTTCTCATTCAATCGAACATAGAGTAAAACCTAATTATAGTGTTCTATTTTGCCCCGAGAGTGTAAATATGCAACATATCGATGCCACCGTTCACAAGAACCAAAACCGGACCAACATTAGACTACTGAGTTGTGCCCTAAAGGTATAACTTTGGAAAGAGTACTTTTTCTCATTCAATCGAACAAAAAGTAAAACCTAATTATATTGTTCTATTACGCCCCGAGAGTGTAAATTTGCAACGTATCGATGCCAACGTTCACAAGAACCAAAACCGGACCAACAAAAGAATACTCGGTTGCGCCCTAACAGCATAACATTGGAAACAGTACGTTTTCTCATTCAATCGAACATAGAGTAAAACCTATTTATATTGTTCTATTTTGCCCCGAGAGTGTAAATATGCAACGTATCGATGCCAACGTTCACAAGAACCAAAACCGGACCAACATTAGAATACGCAGTTGCGCCCCAACAGTATATCTTTGAAAATAGTACGTTTTCTCATTCAATCGAACATAGTGTAAAACCTAATTATATTGTTCTATTACGCCCCGAGAGTGTAAATTTGCAACGTATCGATGCCAACGTTCACAAGAACCAAAACCGACCAACATTAGAATACTCATTGCGCCTAACAAGATAACTTTGGAAACAAAGACGTTTTCTCATTCAATCGAACATAGAGTAAAACCTAATTATATTGTTCTATTTTGCCCGAGAGTGTAAATATGCAACGTATCGATGCCAACGTTCACAAGAACCAAAACCGGACCAACATTAGAATACTCAGTTGCGCCCTACAAGATATCCTTGAAAATAATACGTTTTTTCATTCAATCGAACATAGAGTAAAACCTAATTATATTGTTCTATTTTGCCGCGAGAGTGTAAATATGCAACGTATCGATGCCAACGTTCACAAGAACCAAAACCGGACCAACATTAGACTACTCAGTTGCGCCCTAACAGTATAAATTTCGAAATAAAGACGTTTTCTCATTCAATCGAACATAGAGTAAAACCTAATTATAGTGTTCTATTTTGCCCCGAGAGTGTAAATATGCAACATATCGATGCCACCGTTCACAAGAACCAAAACCGGACCAACATTAGACTACTGAGTTGCGCCCTAAAGGTATAACTTTGGAAAGAGTACTTTTTCTCATTCAATCGAACATAGAGTAAAACCTAATTATATTGTTCTATTACGCCACGAGAGTGTAAATTTGCAACGTATCGATGCCAACGTTCACAAGCACCAAAACCGGGCCAACAAAAGAATACTCGGTTGCGCCTTAACAGTAAAACATTGGAAACAGTATGTTTTCTCATTCAATCGAACATAGAGTAAAACCTAATTATATTGTTCTATTTTGCCCCGAGAGTGTAAATATGCAACGTATCGATGCCAACGTTCAAAAGAACCAAAACCGGACCAACATTAGAATACTCAGTTGCGCCCTAACAGTATAACATTGGAAACAGTATGTTTTCTCATTCAATCGAACATAGAGTAAAACCTAATTATATTGTTCTATTTTGCCCCGAGAGTGTAAATATGCAACGTATCGATGCCAACGTTCACAAGAACCAAAACCGGACCAACATTAGAATACTCAGTTGTGCCCTAACAGTATAACTTTGGAAACTGTACTTTTTCTCATTCAATCGAACATAGAGTAAAACCTAATTATATTGTTCTATTTTGCCCCGAGAGTGTAAATATGCAACGTATCGAAGCCAACGTTCACAAGAACCAAAACCGGACCAACATTAGACTACTCTTGCGCCTAACGATAACATTGGAAACAAGATGTTTTCTCATTCAATCTAACATAGAGTAAAACCTAATTATATTGTTCTATTTCGCCCCGAGAGTGTAAATATGCAACGTATCGATGCCAACGTTCACAAGAACTAAAACCGGACCAACATTAGACTACTCAGTTGCGCCTATCGCATAACTTTCAAACAAAGACGTTTTCTCATTCAATCGAACATAGAGTAAAACCTAATTATAGTGTTCTATTTTGCCCCGAGAGTGTAAATATGCAACATATCGATACCACCGTTCACAAGAACCAAAACCGGACCAACATTAGACTACTGAGTTGTGCCCTAAAGGTATAACTTTGGAAAGAGTACTTTTTCTCATTCAATCGAACAAAAAGTAAAACCTAATTATATTGTTCTATTACGCCCCGAGAGTGTAAATTTGCAACGTATCGATGCCAACGTTCACAAGAACCAAAACCGGACCAACAAAAGAATACTCTGCTGCGCCTAACAAAGATAACATTGGAAATAAAGACGTTTTCTCATTCAATCGAACAAAGAGTAAAACCTATTTATATTGTTCTATTACGCCCCGAGAGTGTAAATTTGCAACGTATCGATGCCAACGTTCACAAGAACCAAAACCGGACCAACATTAGAATACTCAGTTGCGCCCAACAGTATATCTTTGAAAATAGTACGTTTTCTCATTCAATCGAACATAGTGTAAAACCTAATTATATTGTTCTATTACGCCCCGAGAGTGTAAATTTGCAACGTATCGATGCCAACGTTCACAAGAACCAAAACCGGACCAACATTAGAATACTCAGTTGCGCCCTAACAGTATAACTTTGGAAACAGTACGTTTTCTCATTCAATCGAACATAGAGTAAAACCTAATTATATTGTTCTATTTTGCCCCGAGAGTGTAAATATGCAACGTATCGATGCCAACGTTCACAAGAACCAAAACCGGACCAACATTAGAATACTCAGTTGCGCCCTAACAGTATAACATTGGAAAAAAAGACGTTTTCTCATTCAATCGGACATAGAGTAAAACCTAATTATATTGTTCTATTTTGCCGCGAGAGTGTAAATATGCAACGTATCGATGCCAACGTTCACAAGAACCAAAACCGGACCAACATTAGACTACTCGCTTGCGCCTATCAGCATAACTTTCGAAACAGTACGTTTTCTCATTCAATCGAACATAGAGTAAAACCTAATTATAGTGTTCTATTTTGCCCCGAGAGTGTAAATATGCAACATATCGATGCCACCGTTCACAAGAACCAAAACCGGACCAACATTAGACTACTGAGTTGCGCCCTAAAGGTATAACTTTGGAAAGAGTACTTTTTCTCATTCAATCGAACATAGAGTAAAACCTAATTATATTGTTCTATTACGCCACGAGAGTGTAAATTTGCAACGTATCGATGCCAACGTTCACAAGCACCAAAACCGGACCAACAAAAGAATACTCAGTTGCGCCTTAACAGTAAAACATTGGAAACAGTATGTTTTCTCATTCAATCGAACATAGAGTAAAACCTAATTATATTGTTCTATTTTGCCCCGAGAGTGTAAATATGCAACGTATCGATGCCAACGTTCAAAAGAACCAAAACCGACCAACATTAGAATACTCATTGCGCCTAACAAGATAACATTGGAAACAGAATGTTTTCTCATTCAATCGAACATAGAGTAAAACCTAATTATATTGTTCTATTTTGCCCCGAGAGTGTAAATATGCAACGTATCGATGCCAACGTTCACAAGAACCAAAACCGGACCAACATTAGAATACTCAGTTGCGCCCCAACAGTATATCTTTGGAAATAATACGTTTTCTCATTTAATCGAACATAGTGTAAAACCTAATTATATTGTTCTATTACGCCCCGAGAGTGTAAATTTGCAACGTATCGATGCCAACGTTCACAAGAACCAAAACCGGACCAACATTAGAATACTCAGTTGCGCCCTAACAGTATAACTTTGGAAACAGTACGTTTTCTCATTCAATCGAACATAGAGTAAAACCTAATTATATTGTTCTATTTTGCCCCGAGAGTGTAAATATGCAACGTATCGATGCCAACGTTCACAAGAACCAAAACCGACCAACATTAGAATACTCATTGCGCCTAACAAGATAACATTGGAAACAAAGATGTTTTCTCATTCAATCGAACATAGAGTAAAACCTAATTATATTGTTCTATTTTGCCCCGAGAGTGTAAATATGCAACGTATCAATGCCAACGTTCACAAGAACCAAAACCGGACCAACATTAGACTACTCATTTGCGCCCTATCAGTATAACTTTCGAAACAGTACGTTTTCTCATTCAATCGAACATAGTGTAAAACCTAATTATATTGTTCTATTTTGCCCCGAGAGTGTAAATTTGCAACATATCGATGCCACCGTTCACAAGAACCAAAACCAGACCAACATTAGACTACTGAGTTGTGCCCTAAAGGTATAACTTTGGAAAGAGTACTTTTTCTCATTCAATCGAACAAAGAGTAAAACCTAATTATATTGTTCTATTACGCCCCGAGAGTGTAAATTTGCAACGTATCGATGCCAACGTTCACAAGAACCAAAACCGACCAACAAAAGAATTCTTGCGCCTAACAAAGAAACATTGGAAACAGTACGTTTTCGCATTCAATCGAACATAGAGTAAAACCTACTTATATTGTTCTATTTTGCCCCGAGAGTGTAAATATGCAACGTATCGATGCCAACGTTCACAAGAACCAAAACCGGACCTACATTAGACTACTGAGTTGCGCCGTAAAGGTATAACTTTGGAAAGAGTACTTTTTCTCATTCAATCGAACAAAGAGTAAACCTAATTATATTGTTCTATTACGCCCCGAGAGTGTAAATTTGCAACGTATCGATGCCAACGTTCACAAGAACCAAAACCGGACCAACATTAGAATACTCAGTTGCGCCCTAACTGTATAACTTTGGAAACAGTACGTTTTCTCATTCAATCGAACATAGAGTAAAACCTAATTATATTGTTCTATTTTGCCCCGAGAGTGTAAATATGCAACGTATCGATGCCAACGTTCACAAGAACCAAAACCGGACCAACATTAGAATACTCAGTTGCGCCCTAACAGTATAACATTGGAAACAGTATGTTTTCTCATTCAATCGAACATAGAGTAAAACCTAATTATATTGTTCTATTTTGCCCCGAGAGTGTAAATATGCAACGTATCCATGCCAACGTTCACAAGAACCAAAACCGGACCAACATTAGACTACTCAGTTGCGCCCTATCAGTATAACTTTCGAAACAGTACGTTTTCTCATTCAATCGAACATAGAGTAAAACCTAATTATAGTGTTCTATTTTGCCCCGAGAGTGTAAATATGCAACATATCGATGCCACCGTTCACAAGAACCAAAACCGGACCAACATTAGACTACTGAGTTGTGCCCTAAAGGTATAACTTTGGAAAGAGTACTTTTTCTCATTCAATCGAACAAAAAGTAAAACCTAATTATATTGTTCTATTACGCCCCGAGAGTGTAAATTTGCAACGTATCGATGCCAACGTTCACAAGAACCAAAACCGGACCAACAATAGAATACTCTCATTGCGCCTAACAAAGATAACATTGGAAACAAAGACTTTTTCTCATTCAATCGAACATAGAGTAAAACCTAATTATATTGTTCTATTTTGCCCCGAGAGTGTAAATATGGAACGTATCGATGCCAACGTTCACAAGAACCAAAACCGGACCAACATTAGAATACTCAGTTGCGCCCCAACAGTATATCTTTGAAAATAGTACGTTTTCTCATTCAATCGAACATAGTGTAAAACCTAATTATATTGTTCTATTACGCCCCGAGAGTGTAAATTTGCAACGTATCGATGCCAACGTTCACAAGAACCAAAACCGGACCAACATTAGAATACTCAGTTGCGCCCTAACAGTATAACATTGGAAACAGTACGTTTTCTCATTCAATCGAACATAGAGTAAAACCTAATTATATTATTCTATTTTGCCCCGAGAGTGTAAATATGCAACGTATCGATGCCAACGTTCACAAGAACCAAAACCGGACCAACATTAGAATACTCAGTTGCGCCCTAACAGTATAACATTGGAAACAGTATGTTTTCTCATTCAATCGAACATAGAGTAAAACCAAATTATATTGTTCTATTTTGCCCCGAGAGTGTAAATATGCAACGTATCGATGCCAACGTTCACAAGAACCAAAACCGGACCAACATTAGACTACTCAGTTGCGCCCTATCAGTATAACTTTCGAAACAGTACGTTTTCTCATTCAATCGAACATAGAGTAAAACCTAATTATAGTGTTCTATTTTGCCCCGAGAGTGTAAATATGCAACATATCGATGCCACCGTTCACAAGAACCAAAACCGGACCAACATTAGACTACTGAGTTGCGCCCTAAAGGTATAACTTTGGAAAGAGTACTTTTTCTCATTCAATCGAACATAGAGTAAAACCTAATTATATTGTTCTATTACGCCACGAGAGTGTAAATTTGCAACGTATCGATGCCAACGTTCACAAGCACCAAAACCGGACCAACAAAAGAATACTCTGCTGCGCTTAACAAGAAACATTGGAAACAAAGATGTTTTCTCATTCAATCGAACATAGAGTAAAACCTAATTATATTGTTCTATTATGCCCCGAGAGTGTAAATATGCAACGTATCGATGCCAACGTTCACAAGAACCAAAACCGGACCAACATTAGAATACTCAGTTGTGCCCTAACAGTATAACATTGGAAACAGTATGTTTTCTCATTCAATCGAACATAGAGTAAAACCTAATTATATTGTTCTATTTTGCCCCGAGAGTGTAAATATGCAACGTATCGATGCCAACGTTCACAAGAACCAAAACCGCAACATTAGAATACTCAGTTGCGCCCCAACAGTATATCTTTGGAAATAGTACTTTTTCTCATTCAATCGAACATAGTGTAAAACCTAATTATATTGCTCTATTACGCCCCGAGAGTGTAAATTTGCAACGTATCGATGCCAACGTTCACAAGAACCAAAACCGACCAACAAAAGAATACTCGGTTGCGCCCTAACAAGATAACATTGGAAACAAGACGTTTTCTCATTCAATCGAACATAGAGTAAAACCTAATTATATTGTTCTATTACGCCCCGAGAGTGTAAATTTGCAATGTATCGATGCCAACGTTCACAAGAACCAAAACCGGACCTACATTAGACTACCGAGTTGCGCCGTAAAGGTATAACTTTGGAAAGAGTACTTTTCATTCAATCGAACATAGAGAAAACCTAATTATATTGTTCTATTACGCCCGAGAGTGTAAATTTGCAACGTATCGATGCCAACGTTCACAAGAACCAAAACCGGACCAACAAAAGAATACTCTGCTGCGCCCTAACAAAGATAACATTGGAAACAAAGACGTTTTCTCATTCAATCGAACATAGAGTAAAACCTAATTATATTGTTCTATTACGCCCGAGAGTGTAAATTTGCAACGTATCGATGCCAACGTTCACAAGAACCAAAACCGACCAACATTAGAATACTCATTGCGCCTAACAAGATATCTTGGGAAATAGTACGTTTTCTCATTCAATCGAACATAGTGTAAAACCTAATTATATTGTTCTATTACGCCCCGAGAGTGTAAATTTGCAACGTATCGATGCCAACGTTCACAAGTACCAAAACCGGACCAACAAAAGAATACTCAGTTGCGCCCTAACAGTATAACATTGGAAACAGTACGTTTTCTCATTCAATCGAACATAGAGTAAAACCTAATTATATTGTTCTATTACACCCCGAGAGTGTAAATTTGCAACGTATCGATGCCAACGTTCACAAGAACCAAAACCGGACCAACATTAGAATACTCGGTTGCGCCCTAACAGTATATCTTTGGAAACAGTACGTTTTCTCATTCAATCGAACATAGAGTAAAACCTAATTATATTGTTCTATTACGCCCCGAGAGTGTAAATTTGCAACGTATCGATGCCAACGTTCACAAGAACCAAAACCGGACCAACATTAGAATACTCAGTTGCGCCCTAACACTATAACATTGGAAACAGTATGTTTTCTCATTCAATCGAACATAGAGTAAAACCTAATTATATTGTTCTATTTTGCCCCGAGAGTGTAAATATGCAACGTATCGATGCCAACGTTCACAAGAACCAAAACCGGACCAACATTAGAATACTCAGTTGCGCCCCAACAGTATATCTTTGGAAATAATACGTTTTCTCATTTAATCGAACATAGTGTAAAACCTAATTATTTTGTTCTATTACGCCCCGAGAGTGTAAATTTGCAACGTATCGATGCCAACGTTCACAAGAACCAAAACCGGACCAACATTAGAATACTCAGTTGCGCCCTAACAAAGATAACTTTGGAAACAAAGACTTTTTCTCATTCAATCGAACAAAGAGTAAAACCTAATTATATTGTTCTATTTTGCCCCGAGAGTGTAAATATGCAACGTATCGATGCCAACGTTCACAAGAACCAAAACCGGACCAACATTAGAATACTCAGTTGCGCACTAACAGTATAACATTGGAAACAGTACGTTTTCTCATTCAATCGAACATAGAGTAAAACCTAATTATATTGTTCTATTTTGCCCCGAGAGTGTAAATATGCAACGTATCGATGCCAACGTTCACAAGAACCAAAACCGGACCAACATTAGACTACTCAGTTGCGCCCTATCAGTATAACTTTCGAAACAGTACGTTTTCTCATTCAATCGAACATAGAGTAAAACCTAATTATAGTGTTCTATTTTGCCCCGAGAGTGTAAATATGCAACATATCGATGCCACCGTTCACAAGAACCAAAACCGGACCAACATTAGACTACTGAGTTGTGCCCTAAAGGTATAACTTTGGAAAGAGTACTTTTTCTCATTCAATCGAACAAAGAGTAAAACCTAATTATATTGTTCTATTACGCCCCGAGAGTGTAAATTTGCAACGTATCGACGCCAACGTTCACAAGAACCAAAACCGGACCAACAAAAGACTACTCTTGCGCCTAACAAGATAACATTGGAAACAAGATGCTTTTTATCATTCAATCGAACATAGAGTAAAAGCTACTTATATTGTTCAATTTTGCCCGAGAGTGTAAATATGCAACGTATCGATGCCAACGTTCACAAGAACCAAAACCGGACCTACATTAGACTACTGAGTTGCGCCGTAAAGGTATAACTTTGGAAAGAGTACTTTTTCTCATTCAATCGAACAAAGAGTAAACCTAATTATATTGTTCTATTACGCCCCGAGAGTGTAAATTTGCAACGTATCGATGCCAACGTTCACAAGAACCAAAACCGGACCAACATTAGAATACTCAGTTGCGCCCTAACAGTATAACTTTAGAAACAGTACGTTTTCTCATTCAATCGAACATAGAGTAAAACCTAATTATATTGTTCTATTTTGCCCCGAGAGTGTAAATATGCAACGTATCGATGCCAACGTTCACAAGAACCAAAACCGACCAACATTAGAATACTCGCTGCGCCTAACAGTATAACATTGGAAACAGTATGTTTTCTCATTCAATCGAACATAGAGTAAAACCTAATTATATTGTTCTATTTTGCCCCGAGAGTGTAAATATGCAACGTATCGATGCCAACGTTCACAAGAACTAAAACCGGACCAACATTAGACTACTCAGTTGCGCCCTATCAGTATAACTTTCGAAACAGTACGTTTTCTCATTCAATCGAACATAGAGTAAAACCTAATTATAGTGTTCTATTTTGCCCCGAGAGTGTAAATATGCAACATATCGATGCCACCGTTCACAAGAACCAAAACCGGACCAACATTAGACTACTGAGTTGTGCCCTAAAGGTATAACTTTGGAAAGAGTACTTTTTCTCATTCAATCGAACAAAAAGTAAAACCTAATTATATTGTTCTATTACGCCCCGAGAGTGTAAATTTGCAACGTATCGATGACAACGTTCACAAGAACCAAAACCGGACCAACAAAAGAATACTCTGCTGCGCCTAACAAAGATAACGTTGGAAACAGTACGTTTTCTCATTCAATCGAACATAGAGTAAAACCTAATTATATTGTTCTATTGTGCCCCGAGAGTGTAAATATGCAACGTATCGATGCCAACGTTCACAAGAACCAAAACCGGACCAACATTAGAATACTCAGTTGCGCCCTAACAAAGATATCTTGGAAAATAGTACGTTTTCTCATTCAATCGAACATAGTGTAAAACCTAATTATATTGTTCTATTACGCCCCGAGAGTGTAAATTTGCAACGTATCGATGCCAACGTTCACAAGAACCAAAACCGGACCAACATTAGAATACTCAGTTGCGCCCAACAAGATAACTTTGAAACAAAGACGTTTTCTCATTCAATCGAAGATAGAGTAAAACCTAATTATATTGTTCTATTTTGCCCCGAGAGTGTAAATATGCAACGTATCGATGCCAACGTTCACAAGAACCAAAACCGGATCAACATTAGAATACTCAGTTGCGCCCTAACAGTATAACATTGGAAACAGTATGTTTTCTCATTCAATCGAACATAGAGTAAAACCTAATTATATTGTTCTATTTTGCCGCGAGAGTGTAAATATGCAACGTATCGATGCCAACGTTCACAAGAACCAAAACCGGACCAACATTAGACTACTTTGCGCCTATCGCATAACTTTCGAAACAAGACGTTTTCTCATTCATTCGAACATAGAGTAAAACCTAATTATAGTGTTCTATTTTGCCCGAGAGTGTAAATATGCAACATATCGATGCCACCGTTCACAAGAACCAAAACCGGACCAACATTAGACTACTGAGTTGCGCCCTAAAGGTATAACTTTGGAAAGAGTACTTTTTCTCATTCAATCGAACATAGAGTAAAACCTAATTATATTGTTCTATTACGCCACGAGAGTGTAAATTTGCAACGTATCGATGCCAACGTTCACAAGCACCAAAACCGGACCAACAAAAGAATACTCTTGCGCCTTAACAAGAAAAACATTGGAAACAAGATGTTTTCTCATTCAATCGAACATAGAGTAAAACCTAATTATATTGTTCTATTTTGCCCCGAGAGTGTAAATATGCAACGTATCGATGCCAACGTTCACAAGAACCAAAACCGGACCAACATTAGAATACTCAGTTGCGCCCTAACAGTATAACATAGGAAATCATTCAATCGAACATAGAGTAAAACCTAATTATATTGTTCTATTTTGCCCCGAGAGTGTAAATATGCAACGTATCGATGCCAACGTTCACAAGAACCAAAACCGGACCAACATTAGAATACTCAGTTGCGCCCCAACAGTATATCTTTGGAAATAGTACGTTTTCTCATTCAATCGAACATAGAGTAAAACCTAATTATATTGCTCTATTACGCCCCGAGAGTGTAAATTTGCAACGTATCGATGCCAACGTTCACAAGAACCAAAACCGGACCAACAAAAGAATACTCAGTTGCGCCCTAACAGCATAACATTGGAAACAGTACGTTTTCTCATTCAATCGAACATAGAGTAAAACCTAATTATATTGTTCTATTTTGCCCCGAGAGTGTAAATATGCAACGTATCGATGCCAACGTTCACAAGAACCAAAACCGGACCTACATTAGACTACTGAGTTGCGCCGTAAAGGTATAACTTTGGAAAGAGTACTTCTTCTCATTCAATCGAACATAGAGAAAAACCTAATTATATTGTTCTATTACGCCCCGAGAGTGTAAATTTGCAACGTATCGATGCCAACGTTCACAAGAACCAAAACCGGACCAACAAAAGAATACTCGGTTGCGCCTAACAAGATAACATTGGAAACAAGACGTTTGCTCATTCAATCGAACATAGAGTAAAACCTAATTATATTGTTCTATTACGCCCGAGAGTGTAAATTTGCAACGTATCGATGCCAACGTTCACAAGAACCAAAACCGACCAACATTAGAATACTCATTGCGCCTAACAAGATATCTTTGGAAACAGTACGTTTTCTCATTCAATCGAACATAGTGTAAAACCTAATTAAATTTGCAACGTATCGATGCCAACGTTCACAAGTACCAAAACCGGACCAACAAAAGAATACTCGGTTGCGCCCTAACAGTATAACATTGGAAACAGTACGTTTTCTCATTCAATCGAACATAGAGTAAAACCTAATTATATTGTTCTATTACACCCCGAGAGTGTAAATTTGCAACGTATCGATGCCAACGTTCACAAGAACCAAAACCGGACCAACATTAGAATACTCAGTTGCGCCCTAACAGTATATCTTTGGAAATAGTACGTTTTCTCATTCAATCGAACATAGTGTAAAACCTAATTATATTGTTCTATTACGCCCCGAGAGTGTAAATTTGCAACGTATCGATGCCAACGTTCACAAGAACCAAAACCGGACCAACATTAGAATACTCTGCGCCTAACAAGATAACTTTGGAAACAAAGACGTTTTCTCATTCAATCGAACATAGAGTAAAACCTAATTATATTGTTCTATTTTGCCCCGAGAGTGTAAATATGCAACGTATCGATGCCAACGTTCACAAGAACCAAAACCGGACCAACATTAGAATACTCAATTGCGCCCTAACAGTATCACATGGGAAACAGTATGTTTTCTCGATCAATCGAACATAGAGTACAATCTAATTATATTGTTCTATTTTGCCCCGAGAGTGTAAATATGCAACGTATCGATGCCAACGTTCACAAGAACCAAAACCGGACCAACATTAGACTACTCATTTGCGCCCTATCAGTATAACTTTCGAAACAGTACGTTTTCTCATTCAATCGAACATAGAGTAAAACCTAATTATAGTGTTCTATTTTGCCCCGAGAGTGTAAATATGCAACATATCGATGCCACCGTTCACAAGAACCAAAACCGGACCAACATTAGACTACTGAGTTGTGCCCTAAAGGTATAACTTTGGAAAGAGTACTTTTTCTCATTCAATCGAACAAAGAGTAAAACCTAATTATATTGTTCTATTAAGCAACGAGAGTGTAAATTTGCAACGTATCGATGCCAACGTTCACAAGAACCAAAACCGGACCAACAAAAGAATACTCGGTTGCGCCCTAACAGCATAACATTGGTAACAGTACGTTTTCTCATTCAATCGAACATAGAGTAAAAGCAACTTATATTGTTCTTTTTTGCCCCGAGAGTGTAAATATGCAACGTATCGATGCCAACGTTCACAAGAACCAAAACCGGACATACATTAGACTACTGAGTTGCGCCGTAAAGGTATAACTTTGGAAAGAGTACTTTTTCTCATTCAATCGAACAAAGAGTAAAACCTAATTATATTGTTCTATTACGCCCCGAGAGTGTAAATTTGCAACGTATCGATGCCAACGTTCACACGAACCAAAACCGGACCAACAAAAGAATACTCAGTTGCGCCCTAACAGTATAACATTGGAAACAGTACGTTTTCTTATTCAATCGAACATAGAGTAAAACCTAATTATATTGTTCTATTTTGCCCCGAGAGTGTAAATATGCAACGTATCGATGCCAACGTTCACAAGAACCAAAACCGGACCAACATTAGAATACTCAGTTGCGCCCCAACAGTATATCTTTGGAAATAGTACGTTTTCTCATTAAATCGATCATAGTGTAAAACCTAATTATATTGTTCTATTACGCCCCGAGAGTGTAAATTTGCAACGTATCGATGCCAACGTTCACAAGAACCAAAACCGGACCAACAAAAGAATACTTTGCGCCTAACAAAGATAACTTTGGAAACAGTACGTTTTCTCATTCAATCGAACATAGAGTAAAACCTAATTATATTGTTCTATTACACCCCGAGAGTGTAAATTTGCAACGTATCGATGCCAACGTTCACAAGAACCAAAACCGGACCAACATTAGAATACTCAGTTGCGCCCTAACAGTATATCTTTGGAAACAGTACGTTTTCTCATTCAATCGAACATAGAGTAAAACCTAATTATATTGTTCTATTACACCCCGAGAGTGTAAATTTGCAACGTATCGATGCCAACGTTCACAAGAACCAAAACCGGACCAACATTAGAATACTCATTGCGCCTAACAAGATAACATTGGAAACAGAATGTTTTCTCATTCAATCGAACATAGAGTAAAACCTAATTATATTGTTCTATTTTGCCCCGAGAGTGTAAATATGCAACGTATCGATGCCAACGTTCACAAGAACCAAAACCGGACCAACATTAGAATACTCAGTTGCGCCCTAACAGTATATCTTTGGAAATAATACGTTTTCTCATTTAATCGAACATAGTGTAAAACCTAATTATTTTGTTCTATTACGCCCCGAGAGTGTAAATTTGCAACGTATCGATGCCAACGTTCACAAGAACCAAAACCGGACCAACATTAGAATACTCGCTTGCGCCTAACCGCATAACTTTGGAAACAAAGACGTTTTCTCATTCAATCGAACAAAGAGTAAAACCTAATTATATTGTTCTATTTTGCCCCGAGAGTGTAAATATGCAACGTATCGATGCCAACGTTCACAAGAACCAAAACCGGACCAACATTAGAATACTCAGTTGCGCCCTAACAGTATAACATTGGAAACAGTACGTTTTCTCATTCAATCGAACATAGAGTAAAACCTAATTATATTGTTCTATTTTGCCCCGAGAGTGTAAATATGCAACGTATCAATGCCAACGTTCACAAGAACCAAAACCGGACCAACATTAGACTACTCAGTTGCGCCTATCAAAGCATAACTTTCAAACAAGACGTTTTCTCATTCAATCGAACATAGAGTAAAACCTAATTATAGTGTTCTATTTTGCCCCGAGAGTGTAAATATGCAACATATCGATGCCACCGTTCACAAGAACCAAAACCGGACCAACATTAGACTACTGAGTTGTGCCCTAAAGGTATAACTTTGGAAAGAGTACTTTTTCTCATTCAATCGAACAAAGAGTAAAACCTAATTATATTGTTCTATTACGCCCCGAGAGTGTAAATTTGCAACGTATCGATGCCAACGTTCACAAGAACCAAAACCGGACCAACAAAAGAATACTCGGTTGCGCCCTAACAGCATAACATTGGAAACAGTACGTTTTATCATTCAATCGAACATAGAGTAAAAGCTACTTATATTGTTCTATTTTGCCCCGAGAGTGTAAATATGCAACGTATCGATGCCAACGTTCACAAGAACCAAAACCGGACCTACATTAGACTACTGAGTTGCGCCGTAAAGGTATAACTTTGGAAAGAGTACTTTTTCTCATTCAATCGAACAAAGAGTAAACCTAATTATATTGTTCTATTACGCCCCGAGAGTGTAAATTTGCAACGTATCGATGCCAACGTTCACAAGAACAAAAACCGGACCAACATTAGAATACTCTTGCGCCTAACAAGATAACTTTGGAAACAAAGACGTTTTCTCATTCAATCGAACATAGAGTAAAACCTAATTATATTGTTCTATTTTGCCCCGAGAGTGTAAATATGCAACTTATCGATGCCAACGTTCACAAGAACCAAAACCGGACCAACATTAGAATACTTGCGCCTAACGTATAACATTGGAAACAAAGATGTTTTCTCATTCAATCGAACATAGAGTAAAACCTAATTATATTGTTCTATTTTGCCTCGGGAGTGTAAATATGCAACGTATCGATGCCAACGTTCACAAGAACTAAAACAGGACCAACATTAGACTACTCAGTTGCGCCCTATCAGTATAACTTTCGAAACAGTACGTTTTCTCATTCAATCGAACATAGAGTAAAACCTAATTATAGTGTTCTATTTTGCCCCGAGAGTGTAAATATGCAACATATCGATGCCACCGTTCACAAGAACCAAAACCGGACCAACATTAGACTACTGAGTTGTGCCCTAAAGGTATAACTTTGGAAAGAGTACTTTTTCTCATTCAATCGAACAAAAAGTAAAACCTAATTATATTGTTCTATTACGCCCCGAGAGTGTAAATTTGCAACGTATCGATGCCAACGTTCACAAGAACCAAAACCGGACCAACAAAAGAATACTCGGTTGCGCCCTAACATTATAACATTGGAAACAGTACGTTTTCTCATTCAATCGAACATAGAGTAAAACCTATTTATATTGTTCTATTTTGCCCCGAGAGTGTAAATATGCAACGTATCGATGCCAACGTTCACAAGAACCAAAACCGGACCAACATTAGAATACTCAGTTGCGCCCCAACAGTATATCTTTGAAAATAGTACGTTTTCTCATTCAATCGAACATAGTGTAAAACCTAATTATATTGTTATATTACGCCCCGAGAGTGTAAATTTGCAACGTATCGATGCCAACGTTCACAAGAACCAAAACCGGACCAACATTAGAATACTCAGTTGCGCCCTAACAGTATAACTTTGGAAACAAGACGTTTTCTCATTCAATCGAACATAGAGTAAAACCTAATTATATTGTTCTATTTTGCCCGAGAGTGTAAATATGCAACGTATCGATGCCAACGTTCACAAGAACCAAAACCGGATCAACATTAGAATACTCGCTTGCGCCTAACAAAGATAACATTGGAAACAAGATGTTTTCTCATTCAATCGAACATAGATAAAAACCTACTAATATGGTACTATTTTGCCCCGAGAGTGTAATTATGCAACGTATCGATGCCAACGTTCACAAGAACCAAACCGGACCAACATTAGACTACTCAGTTGCGCCCTATCAGTATAACTTTCGAAACAGTACGTTTTCTCATTCAATCGAACATAGAGTAAAACCTAATTATAGTGTTCTATTTTGCCCCGAGAGTGTAAATATGCAACATATCGATGCCACCGTTCACAAGAACCAAAACCGGACCAACATTAGACTACTGAGTTGCGCCCTAAAGGTATAACTTTGGAAAGACTACTTTTTCTCATTCAATCGAACATAGAGTAAAACCTAATTATATTGTTCTATTACGCCACGAGAGTGTAAATTTGCAACGTATCGATGCCAACGTTCACAAGCACCAAAACCGGACCAACAAAAGAATACTCGGTTGCGCCCTAACAGTATAACATTGGAAATAGTACGTTTTCTCATTCAATCGAACATAGAGTAAAACCTAATTATATTGTTCTATTTTGCCCCGAGAGTGTAAATATGCAACGTATCGATGCCAACGTTCACAAGAACCAAAACCGGACCAACATTAGAATACTCAGTTGCGCCCCAACAGTATATCTTTGAAAATAGTACGTTTTCTCATTCAATCGAACATAGTGTAAAACCTAATTATATTGTTCTATTACGCCCCGAGAGTGTAAATTTGCAACGTATCGATGCCAACGTTCACAAGAACCAAAACCGGACCAACATTAGAATACTCGGTTGCGCCCTAACAGTATAACTTTGGAAACAGTACGTTTTCTCATTCAATCGAACATAGAGTAAAACCTAATTATATTGTTCTATTTTGCCCCGAGAGTGTAAATATGCAACGTATCGATGCCAACGTTCACAAGAACCAAAACCGGACCAACATTAGAATACTCAGTTGCGCCCTAACAGTATAACATTGGAAACAGCATGTTTTCTCATTCAATCGAACATAGAGTAAAACCTAATTATATTGTTCTATTTTGCCGCGAGAGTGTAAATATGCAACGTATCGATGCCAACGTTCACAAGAACCAAAACCGGACCAACATTAGACTACTCAGTTGCGCCCTATCAGTATAACTTTCGAAACAGTACGTTTTCTCATTCAATCGAACATAGAGTAAAACCTAATTATAGTGTTCTATTTTGCCCCGAGAGTGTAAATATGCAACATATCGATGCCACCGTTCACAAGAACCAAAACCGGACCAACATTAGACTACTGAGTTGTGCCCTAAAGGTATAACTTTGGAAAGAGTACTTTTTCTCATTCAATCGAACAAAAAGTAAAACCTAATTATATTGTTCTATTACGCCCCGAGAGTGTAAATTTGCAACGTATCGATGCCAACGTTCACAAGAACCAAAACCGGACCAACAAAAGAATACTCAGTTGCGCTCTAACAGTATAACATTGGAAACAGTACGTTTTCTCATTCAATCAAACATAGAGTAAAACCTAATTATATTGTTCTATTTTGCCCCGAGAGTGTAAATATGCAACGTATCGATGCCAACGTTCACAAGAACCAAAACCGGACCAACATTAGAATACCCAGTTGCGCCCCAACAGTATATCTTTGGAAATAGTACGTTTTCTCATTCAATCGAACATAGTGTAAAACCTAATTATATTGTTCTATTACGTCTCGAGAGTGTAAATTTGCAACGTATCGATGCCAACGTTCACAAGAACCAAAACCGGACCAACATTAGAATACTCATTGCGCCTAACAAGATAACTTTGGAAACAAGACGTTTTCTCATTCAATCGAACATAGAGTAAAACCTAATTATATTGTTCTATTTTGCCCGAGAGTGTAAATATGCAACGTATCGATGCCAACGTTCACAAGAACCAAAACCGGATCAACATTAGAATACTCTTGCGCCTAACGATAACATTGGAAACAAGATGTTTTCTCATTCAATCGAACATAGAGTAAAACCTAATTATATTGTTCTATTTTGCGCGAGAGTGTAAATATGCAACGTATCGATGCCAACGTTCACAAGAACCAAACCGGACCAACATTAGACTACTCATTGCGCCCTATCAGTATAGCTTTCGAAACAGTACGTTTTCTCATTCAATCGAACATAGAGTAAAACCTAATTATATTGTTCTATTTTGCCCCGAGAGTGTAAATATGCAACGTATCGATGCCAACGTTCACAAGAACCAAAACCGGACCCACATTAGACTACTGAGTTGCGCCGTAAAGGTATAACTTTGGAAAGAGTACTTTTTCTCATTCAATCGAACATAGAGTAAAACCTAATTATATTGTTCTATTACGCCACGAGAGTGTAAATTTGCAACGTATCGATGCCAACGTTCACAAGCACCAAAACCGGACCAACAAAAGAATACTTTGCGCCTAACAAAGATAACATTGGAAACAGTACGTTTTCTCATTCAATCGAACATAGAGTAAAACCTAATTATATTGTTCTATTTTGCGCCGAGAGTGTAAATATGCAACGTATCGATGCCAACGTTCACAAGAACCAAAACCGGACCAACATTAGAATACTCAGTTGCGCCCCAACAGTATATCTTTGAAAATAGTACGTTTTCTCATTCAATCGAACATAGTGTAAAACCTAATTATATTGTTCTATTACGCCCCGAGAGTGTAAATTTGCAACGTATCGATGCCAACGTTCACAAGAACCAAAACCGGACCAACATTAGAATACTCAGTTGCGCCCTAACAGTATAACTTTGGAAACAGTACGTTTTCTCATTCAATCGAACATAGAGTAAAACCTAATTATATTGTTCTATTTTGCCCCGAGAGTGTAAATATGCAACGTATCGATGCCAACGTTCACAAGAACCAAAACCGGATCAACATTAGAATACTCAGTTGCGCCCTAACAAGATAACATTGGAAACAAAGATGTTTTCTCATACAAGCGAACATAGAATAAAACCTAATTATATTGTTCTATTACGCCCCGAGAGTGTAAATTTGCAACGTATCGATGCCAACGTTCACAAGAACCAAAACCGGACCAACATTAGAATACTCAGTTGCGCCCTAACAGTATAACTTTCGAAACAGTATGTTTTCTCATTCAGTCGAACATAGAGTAAAACCTAATTATAGTGTTCTATTTTGCCCCGAGAGTGTAAATATGCAACATATCGATGCCACCGTTCACAAGAACCAAAACCGGACCAACATTAGACTACTGAGTTGCGCCATAAAGGTATAACTTTGGAAAGAGTACTTTTTCTCATTCAATCGAACATAGAGTAAAACCTAATTATATTGTTCTATTACGCCACGAGAGTGTAAATTTGCAACGTATCGATGCCAACGTTCACAAGCACCAAAACCGGACCAACAAAAGAATACTCAGTTGCGCCCTAACAGTATAACTTTGGAAACAGTACTTTTTCTCATTCAATCGAACAAAGAGTAAAACCTAATTATATTGTTCTATTACGCCCCGAGAGTGTAAATATGCAACGTATCGATGCCAACGTTCAAAAGAACCAAAACCGGACCAACATTAGAATACTCAGTTGCGCCCTAACAGTATAACATTGGAAACAGTATGTTTTCTCATTCAATCGAACATAGAGTAAAACCTAATTATATTGTTCTATTTTGCCCCGAGAGTGTAAATATGCAACGTATCGATGCCAACGTTCACAAGAACCAAAACCGGACCAACATTAGAATACTCGATTGCGCCCAACAAGATATCTTTGGAAATAGTACGTTTTCTCATTCAATCGAACATAGAGTAAAACCTAATTATATTGCTCTATTACGCCCCGAGAGTGTAAATTTGCAACGTATCGATGCCAACGTTCACAAGAACCAAAACCGGACCAACAAATGAATACTCAGTTGCGCCCTAACAGTATAACTTTGGAAACAGTACGTTTTCTCATTCAATCGAACATAGAGTAAAACCTAATTATATTGTTCTATTTTGCCCCGAGAGTGTAAATATGCAACGTATCGATGCCAACGTTCACAAGAACCAAAACCGGACCTACATTAGACTACTGAGTTGCGCCGTAAAGGTATAACTTTGGAAAGAGTACTTCTTCTCATTCAATCGAACATAGAGAAAAACCTAATTATATTGTTCTATTACGCCCCGAGAGTGTAAATTTGCAACGTATCGATGCCAACGTTCACAAGAACCAAAACCGGACCAACAAAAGAATACTCTTTGCTGCGCCTAACAAGATAACATTGGAAACAGTACGTTTTCTCATTCAATCGAACATAGAGTAAAACCTAATTATATTGTTCTATTCCGCCCCGAGAGTGTAAATTTGCAACGTATCGATGCCAACGTTCACAAGAACCAAAACCGGACCAACATTAGAATACTCAGTTGCGCCCTAACAGTATATCTTTGGAAATAGTACGTTTTCTCATTCATCGAACATAGTGTAAAACCTAATTAAATTTGCAACGTATCGATGCCAACGTTCACAAGTACCAAAACCGGACCAACAAAAGAATACTCGGTTGCGCCCTAACAGTATAACATTGGAAACAGTACGTTTTCTCATTCAATCGAACATAGAGTAAAACCTAATTATATTGTTCTATTACACCCCGAGAGTGTAAATTTGCAACGTATCGATGCCAACGTTCACAAGAACCAAAACCGGACCAACATTAGAATACTCGGTTGCGCCCTAACAGTATAACATTGGAAACAGTATGTTTTCTCATTCAATCGAACATAGAGTAAAACCTAATTATATTGTTCTATTTTGCCGCGAGAGTGTAAATATGCAACGTATCGATGCCAACGTTCACAAGAACCAAAACCGGACCAACATTAGACTACTCAGTTGCGCCCTATCAGTATAACTTTCGAAACAGTACGTTTTCTCATTCAATCGAACATAGAGTAAAACCTAATTATAGTGTTCTATTTTGCCCCGAGAGTGTAAATATGCAACATATCGATGCCACCGTTCACAAGAACCAAAACCGGACCAACATTAGACTACTGAGTTGCGCCCTAAAGGTATAACTTTGGAAAGAGTACTTTTTCTCATTCAATCGAACATAGAGTAAAACCTAATTATATTGTTCTATTACGCCACGAGAGTGTAAATTTGCAACGTATCGATGCCAACGTTCACAAGCACCAAAACCGGACCAACAAAAGAATACTCGGTTGCGCCTTAACAGTAAAACATTGGAAACAGTATGTTTTCTCATTCAATCGAACATAGAGTAAAACCTAATTATATTGTTCTATTTTGCCCCGAGAGTGTAAATATGCAACGTATCGATGCCAACGTTCAAAAGAACCAAAACCGGACCAACATTAGAATACTCAGTTGCGCCCTAACAGTATAACATTGGAAACAGTATGTTTTCTCATTCAATCGAACATAGAGTAAAACCTAATTATATTGTTCTATTTTGCCCCGAGAGTGTAAATATGCAACGTATCGATGCCAACGTTCACAAGAACCAAAACCGGACCAACATTAGAATACTCAGTTGCGCCCCAACAGTATTTCTTTGGAAATAGTACGTTTTCTCATTCAATCGAACATAGTGTAAAACCTAATTATATTGTTCTATTACGCCCCGAGAGTGTAAATTTGCAACGTATCGATGCCAACGTTCACAAGTACCAAAACGGGACCAACAAAAGAATACTTGCGCCTAACAAGATAACATTGGAAACAAAGACGTTTTCTCATTCAATCGAACATAGAGTAAAACCTAATTATATTGTTCTATTTTGCCCCGAGAGTGTAAATATGCAACGTATCGATGCCAACGTTCACAAGAACCAAAACCGGACCTACATTAGACTACTGAGTTGCGCCGTAAAGGTATAACTTTGGAAAGAGTACTTCTTCTCATTCAATCGAACATAGAGAAAACCTAATTATATTGTTCTATTACGCCCGAGAGTGTAAATTTGCAACGTATCGATGCCAACGTTCACAAAAACCAAAACCGGACCAACAAAAGAATACTCTATTGCGCCTAACAAGATAACATTGGAAACAAGACGTTTTCACATTCAATCAAACATAGAGTAAAACATAATTATATTGTTCTATTCCGCCCCGAGAGTGTAAATTTGCAACGTATCGATGCCAACGTTCACAAGAACCAAAACCGGACCAACATTAGAATACTCAGTTGCGCCCTAACAGTATAACTTTGGAAACAGTACGTTTTCTCATTCAATCGAACATAGTGTAAAACCTAATTAAATTTGCAACGTATCGATGCCAACGTTCACAAGTACCAAAACCGGACCAACAAAAGAATACTCCGTTGCGCCTAACAAGATAACATTGGAAACAGTACGTTTTCTCATTCAATCGAACATAGAGTAAAACCTAATTATATTGTTCTATTACGCCCCGAGAGTGTAAATTTGCAACGTATCGATGCCAACGTTCACAAGAACCAAAACCGGACCAACATTAGAATACCTTGCGCCTAACAAAGATATCTTTGGAAATAGTACGTTTTCTCATTCAATCGAACATAGTGTAAAACCTAATTATATTGTTCTATTACGCCCGAGAGTGTAAATTTGCAACGTATCGATGCCAACGTTCACAAGAACCAAAACCGACCAACATTAGAATACTCTGCGCCTAACAAAGATAACATTGGAAACAGTACGTTTTCTCATTCAATCGAACATAGAGTAAAACCTAATTATGTTGTTCTATTTTGCCCCGAGAGTGTAAATATGCAACGTATCGATGCCAACGTTCACAAGAACCAAAACCGGACCAACATT
This sequence comes from Aechmea fasciata, assembly GCA_025177825.1. NCBI lineage: Eukaryota > Viridiplantae > Streptophyta > Magnoliopsida > Poales > Bromeliaceae > Aechmea > Aechmea fasciata. The sequence continues at coordinate 16,312,019 of CM045926.1, read as the reverse complement.
AGAATACTCAGTTGCGCCCTAACAAGATAACATTGGAAACAAAGATGTTTTCTCATTCAATCGAACATAGAGTAAAATCTAATTATATTGTTCTATTTTGCCCCGAGAGTGTAAATATGCAACGTATCGATGCCAACGTTCACAAGAACCAAAACCGGACCAACATTAGACTACTCAGTTGCGCCCTATCAGTATAACTTTCGAAACAGTACGTTTTCTCATTCAATCGAACATAGAGTAAAACCTAATTATAGTGTTCTATTTTGCCCCGAGAGTGTAAATATGCAACATATCGATGCCACCGTTCACAAGAACCAAACCCCGACCAACATTAGACAAAAGGGTTGTGCCCTAAAGGTATAACTTTGGAAAGAGTAATTTTTCTCATTCAATCGAACAAAGAGTAAAACCTAATTATATTGTTCTATTACGCCCCGAGAGTGTAAATTTGCAACGTATCGATGCCAACGTTCACAAGAACCAAAACCGGACCAACAAAAGAATACTTTGCGCCTAACAAAGATAACATTGGTAACAAAGACGTTTTCTCATTCAATCGAACATAGAGTAAAAGCAACTTATATTGTTCTTTTTGCCCCGAGCGTGTAAATATGCAACGTATCGATGCCAACGTTCACAAGAACCAAAACCGGCACTACCTTAGACTACTGAGTTGCGCCCTAAAGGTATAACTTTGGAAAGAGTACTTTTTCTCATTCAATCGAACAAAGAGTAAAACCTAATTATATTGTTCTATTACGCCCCGAGAGTGTAAATTTGCAACGTATCGATGCCAACGTTCACACGAACCAAAACCGACCAACAAAAGAATACTCTTGCGCCTAACAAGATAACATTGGAAACAAAGACGTTTTCTTATTCAATCGAACATAGAGTAAAACCTAATTATATTGTTCTATTTTGCCCCGAGAGTGTAAATATGCAACGTATCGATGCCAACGTTCACAAGAACCAAAACCGGACCAACATTAGAATACTCAGTTGCGCCCCAACAGTATATCTTTGGAAATAGTACGTTTTCTCATTAAATCGATCATAGTGTAAAACCTAATTATATTGTTCTATTACGCCCCGAGAGTGTAAATTTGCAACGTATCGATGCCAACGTTCACAAGAACCAAAACCGGACCAACAAAAGAATACTCTTGCGCCTAACAAGATAACATTGGAAACAAAGACGTTTTCTCATTCAATCGAACATAGAGTAAAACCTAATTATATTGTTCTATTACGCCCGAGAGTGTAAATTTGCAACGTATCGATGCCAACGTTCACAAGAACCAAAACCGACCAACATTAGAATACTCGCTTGCGCCTAACAAGATATCTTTGGAAATAGTACGTTTTCTCATTCAATCGAACATAGTGTAAAACCTAATTATATTGTTCTATTACGCCCCGAGAGTGTAAATTTGCAACGTATCGATGCCAACGTTCACAAGTACCAAAACCGGACCAACAAAAGAATACTCGGTTGCGCCCTAACAGTATAACATTGGAAACAGTACGTTTTCTCATTCAATCGAACATAGAGTAAAACCTAATTATATTGTTCTATTACACCCCGAGAGTGTAAATTTGCAACGTATCGATGCCAACGTTCACAAGAACCAAAACCGGACCAACATTAGAATACTCAGTTGCGCCCTAACAAGATAACTTTGGAAATAGTACGTTTTCTCATTCAATCGAACATAGTGTAAAACCTAATTATATTGTTCTATTATGCCCCGAGAGTGTAAATTTGCAACGTATCGATGCCAACGTTCACAAGAACCAAAACCGGACCAACATTAGACTACTCAGTTGCGCCTTATCGGTATAACTTTGGAAAAAGTACTTTTTTTCATTCAATCGAACAAAGAGTAAAACCTAATTACATTGTTCTATTATGCCCCGAGAGTGTAAATATGCAACGTATCGATGTCAACGTTCACAAGAACCAAAACCGATAAAACATTAGACTACTGAATTGCGCCCAAACAGTATATCTTTGGAAACAGTTCTCTTTCTTATTCAATCAAACAAAGAGTAAAACCTAATTATTTTGCTCTATTACGCCACGAGAGTGTAAATTTGCAACGTATCGATGCCAACGTTCACAAGAACCAAAACCGGACCTACCTTAGACTACTCAGTTGCGCCCTAATAGTTTAACTATGGAAACAGTACTTTTCCTCATTCAATCGAACAAAGAGTAAAACCTAATTATATTGTTCTATTACACCACGAGAGTGTAAATTTGCAACGTATCGATGCCAACGTTCACAAGAACCAAAACCGAACAAACATTAGACTACTCAGTTGCGCCGTAACGGTATAACTTTGGAAATAGTACTTTTTCTAATTCAATCGAACAAAGAGTAAAACCTAATTATATTGTTCTATTACACCACGAGAGTGTAAATTTGTAACGTATTGATGTCAACATTCACAAGAACCAAAAAAGGAACAACATTAGACTACTCAGTTGCGCCGTAACAAAGACATCTTTGGAGACAAGATTTTTTGTCATTCAATCGAACAAAGAGTAAAACCTAATTATATTGTTCTATTACGCCCCGAGAGTGTAAATTTGCAACGTATCGATGCCAACGTTCAAAAGAACCAAAACCGGACAAACATTAGACTACTCACTTGCGCCCTAACAGTATAACTTTGGAAACAGTACTTTTTCTCATTCAATCGAACAAAGAGTAAAACCAAATTATATTGTTCTACTATGCCCCGAGAGTGTAAATTTGCAACGTATCGATGTCAACATTCACAAGAACAAAAACCGGAACAACATTAGACAACTCAGTTGCGCCGTAACAGTACATCTTTTGAAACAGTACTTTTTCTCATTCAATCGAACAAAGAGTAAAACATAATTATATTGTTCTATTATGCCCCGAGAGTGTAAATTTGCAACGTATCGATGCCAACGTCCACAAGAACCAAAACAGGACCAACATTAGACAACTCAATTGCGCCCTAACAGTATAACTTTGGAAACAATGCTTTTTCTCACTCAATCGAACAAGGAGTAAAACCTAACTATATTGTTCTATTATGCCCCGAGAGTGTAAATTTGCAACGTACCGATGCCAACGTTCAAAAGAACCAAAACCGGACCAACATTAGACTACTCAGTTGCGCCCTAACAGTATAACTTTGGAAACAGTACGTTTTCTCATTCAATCGAACAAAGAGTAAAACCTAATTATGTTGTTCTATTGCGCCCCGAGAGTGTAAATTTGCAACGTATCGATGTCAACATTCACAAGAACCAAAATCGGAACAATGTTACACTACTCTGTTACACCCAAACAGTACATCTTTGGGAACAGTTCTTTTTCTCATTCAATCCAACAAAGAATAAAACCTAATTATATTGTTCTATTATACCGCGAGAGTGTAAATTTGCAACGTATCGATGCCAACGTTCACAAGAACGAAAACCGAACCAACATTAGACTACTCGCTTGCGCCTAACAAGACAACTTTGAAACCGTAATTTTTCTCATTCAATCGAATAAAATGTAAAACCTAATTATATTGTTCTCTTATGCCCCGAGTGTGTAAATTTGCAGCGTAACGATGCCAACGTTCACAAGAACAAAAACCGGACCAACATTAGACTACTCAGTTGCGCCTTAACGGTATAACTTTGGAAACAGTACTTTTTCTCATTCAATCGAACAAAGAGTAAAACCTAACTATATTGTTCTATTATGCCCCGAGAGTGTAAATTTGCAACGTATCGATGCCAAGGTTCACAAGAACCAAATCCGGACCAACATTAGACTACTCATGCGCCTAACAAAGATAACTTTGGAAACAGTACTTTTTCTCATTCAATCAAACAAAGAGTAAAACCTAATTATATTGTTCTATTATGTCCCGAGATTGTAAATATGCAACGTATCGATGTCAACGTTCACAAGAACCAAAACCGGTACAACGTTAGACTACTCAATTGCGCCCTAACAGTATATCATTGGAAAGAGTACTCTTTCTCTTTCAATCAAACAAAGAGTAAGACCTAATTACTTTGTTCTATTACGCCCCGAGAGTGTAAATTTGCAACGTATCGATGCCAACGTTCACAAGAACCAAAATCGGACCAACATTAGACTACTAAGTTGCGCCCTAACAGTATAACTTTGGAAACAGTACGTTTTCTAGTTCAATCGAACAAAGAGTAAAACCTATTTATATTGTTCTATTACGCCCCGACAGTGTAAATTTGCAACGCATCGATGTCAACATTCATAAGAACCAAAACCGGAACAACATTAGACTACTCAGTTACACCCTAACATTACATCTTTGGAAACAGTTCGTTTTCTCATTCAATCGAACAAAGAGTAAAACCCAATTATATTGTTCTATTATGCCCCGAGAGTGTAAATTTGCAACGTATCGTTGCCAACGTTCACAAGAACCAAAACCGGAACAACATTAGACTACTCACTTGCGCCCTAAGAGTATAACTTTGGAAACAGTACTTTTTCTCTTTCAATCGAACAAAGAGTAAAACCTAATTATATTGTTCTATTATGCCCCGAGAGTGTAAATTTGCAACGCATCGATGCCGACGTTCACAAGATCCAAAACCGGAACAAAATTAGACTACTCAGTTGCGCCCTTAAAGTATAACTTTTGGAAACAGTATTATTTCTCATTCAATCGAACAACGAGTAAAACCAAATTATATTGTTCTATTATGCCCCTAGGGTATAAATTTGCAACGTATCGATGCCAACGTTCAAAAGAACCAAAACCGGACCACATTAGACTAGTTAGTTGTGCTCGAACAGTATAACTTTGGAAACAGTACGTTTTCTCATTCAATCGAACAAAGAGTAAAACCTAATTATATTGTCCTATTACGCCCCGAGAGTGTAAATTTGCAACGTATCGATGTCGCATTCACAAGAAACAAAATCGAACAACATTAGACTACTCGCTTGCACAAGAATAAAGATACCACCAAAATCTAACAACATTAGACTACTCGCACAAAGAATAAAGACATCTCTAGAAATCGTACTTTTTCTCATTCAATCGAACAAAGAGTAAAACCTAATTATATTGTTCTATTATGCCCCGAGAGTGTAAATTTGCAACGTATCGATGCCAACGTTCACAAGAACCAAAATCGGACCAACATTAGACTACTCAGTTGCGCCTAAACGGTATAACTTTGAAAACAAGACTTTTTCTCATTCAATCGAACAAAGAGTAAAACCTAATTATATTGTTCTATTTTGCCCCGAGAGTGTAAATATGCAACGTATCGATGTCAACGTTCACAAGAACCAAAACCGGTACAACATTAGACTACTCAATTGCGCCCAAACAGTATATCTTTGGAAACAAGATTTTCACATTCAATCAAACAAAGAGTAAACCTAATTATTTTGCTCTATTACGCCTTTAGAGTGTAAATTTGCAACGTATCGATGCCAACGTTCACAAGAATCAAAACCGGACAAACATTAGACTCACTTGCGCCCTAACAGTATAACTTTGGAAATAGTACATTTTCTCATTCAATCGAACAAAAAGTAAAACCTAATTATATTGTTCTATTTTGCCCCGAGAGTGTAAATTTGCATCGTATTGATGTCAACATTCACAAGAACCAAAACAGGAACAACATTAGACTACTGAGTTGCGCCGTAACAACACATCTTTGGAAACAGTACTTTTTGTCTTTCAATCAAACAAAGAGTAAAACCTAATTATATTGTTCTATTATGCCCCGAGAGTGTAAATTTGCAACGTATCGATGCCAACGTTCAAAAGAACAAAAACCGGACAAACATTAGACAACTCACTTGCGCCCTAACAGTATAACTTTGGAAACAGTACTTTTTCTCATTCAATCGAACAATGGGTAAAACCTAATTATATTGTTCTACTATGCCCCGAGAGTGTAAATTTGCAACGTATCGATGCCAACATTTACAAGAACAAAAACCGGAACAACATTAGACTACTCAGTTGCGCCGTAACAGTACATCTTTTGAAACAGTACTTTTTCTCATTCAATCGAACAAAAAGTAAAACATAATTATATTGTTCTATTATGCCCCGAGAGTGTAAATTTGCAACGTATCGATGCCAACGTTCACAAGAACCAAAACCGGACCAACATTAGACTACTCACTGGCGCCCTAACAGTATAACTTTGGAAACAATACTTTTTCTCACTCAATCGAACAAGGAGTAAAACCTAACTAAATTGTTCTATTATTCACCGAGAGTGTAAATTTGCAACGTTCCGATGCCAACGTTCACAAGAACCAAAACCGAACCAACATTATAGTACTCAGTTGCGCCCTAATAGTATAACTTTGGAAACAGTAATTTTTCTCATTCAATCGAATAAAGAGTAAAACCTAATTATATTGTTCTCTTATGCCCCGAGAGCGTAAATTTGCAACGTATCGATGCCAACGTTCACAAGAACAAACCGGACCAACATTAGACTACTCAGTTGCGCCTTAACGGTATAACTTTGGAAAACAGTACTATTTCTAATTCAATCGAACAACGAGTAAAACCTAATTATATTGTTCTATTACGCCCCGAAAGTGTAAATATGCAACGTCTCAATGCCAACGTTCGAAAGAACCAAAACCGGACCAACATTAGACTACTCAGTTGCGCCCTAACAGTATAACTTTGGAAACAGTACGTTTTCTCATTCAATCGAACAAAGAGTAAAACCTAATTATATTGTTCTATTACGCCCCGAGAGTGTAAATTTGCAACGTATCGATGTCAACATTCACAAGAACCAAAATCGGAACAACATTAGACTACTCAGTTGCACCGTAACAGTACATCTTTGGAAATTGTACTTTTTCTCATTCAATCGAATAAAGAGTAAAACCTAATTATATTGTTCTATAATGCCCCGAGAGTGCAAATTTGCAACGTATCGATGCCAACGTTCAAAAGAACCAAAACCGAGCCAACATTAGATTACTCAGTTGCGCCTTAATGGTATAACTTTGGAAACAGTACTTTTTCTCATTCAATCGAACAAAGAGTAAAACCTAATTATATTGTTATATTATGCCTCGAGAGTGTAAATATGCAACGTATCGATGTCAACGTTCACAAGAACCAAAACCGGTACAACATTAGACTACTCAATTTCGCCCTAACAGTATATCTTTGGAAACAGTACTGTTTCTCATTCAATCAAACAAAGAGTAAAACCTAATTATTTTGATCTATTACGCCACGAGAGTTTAAATTTGCAACGTATCGATGCCAACGTTCACAAGAACCAAAACCGGACCAACCTTAGACTACTCAGTTGCGCCCTAACAGTATAACTATGGAAACAGTACTTTTCCTCATTCAATCGAACAAAGAGTAAAACCAAATTATATTGTTCTATTATGCCGCGAGAGTGTAAATTTGCAACGTATCGATGCCGACGTTCACAAGAACAAAAACCGGACTAACAATAGACTCACTTGCGCCCTAACAGTATAACTTTGGAAATAGTTCTTTTTCTCATTCAATCGAACAAAGAGTAAAACCTAATTATATTGTTCTATTTTGCCCCGAGAGTGTAAATTTGCAACGTATTGATGTCAACATTCACGAGAACCAAAACAGGAACAACATTAGACTACTCAGTTGCGCCGTAACAGACATCTTTGGAAACAGTACTTTTTGTCATTCAATCGAACAAAGAGTAAAACCTAGTTATATTGTTCTATTATGCCCCGAGATTGTAAATATGCAACGTATCGATGTCAACGTTCACAAGAACCAAAACCGGTACAACATTAGACTACTCAATTGCGCCCAAACAGTATATCTTTGGAAACAAGATTTTCTCATTCAATCAAACAAAGAGTAAAACCTAATTATTTTGCTCTATTACGCCACGAGAATGTAAATTTGCAACGTATCGATGCCAACGTTCACAAGAACCAAAACCGGACCAACCTTAGACTACTCAATTGCGCCCTAACAGTATAATTATGGAAACAGTACATTTCCTCATTCAATCGAACAAAGAGTAAAACCTAATTATATTGTTCTATTACACCACGAGAGTGTAAATTTGCAACGTATCGATGCCAACGTTCACAAAAATCAAAACCGGACAAACATTAGACTCACTTGCGCCCTAACAGTATAACTTTGGAAATAGTACATTTTCTCATTCAATCGAACAAAAAGTAAAACCTAATTATATTGTTCTATTTTGCCCCGAGAGTGTAAATTTGCAACGTATTGATGTCAACATTCACAAGAACCAAAACAGGAACAACATTAGACTACTCAGTTGCGCCGTAACAGGACATCTTTGGAAACAGTACTTTTTGTCATTCAATCGAACAAAGAGTAAAACATAATTATATTGTTCTATTATGCCCCGAGAGTGTAAATTTGCAACGTATCGATGCCAACGTTCACAAGAACCAAAACCGGACCAACATTAGACTACTCACTTGCGCCCTAACAAGATAACTTTGGAAACAAAGATTTTTCTCATTCAATCGAACAAAGGGTAAAACCTAATTATATTGTTCTACTATGCCCTGAGAGTGTAAATTTGCAACGTATCGATGTCAACATTTACAAGAACAAAAACCGGAACAACATTAGACTACTCAGTTGCGCCGTAACAGTACATCTTTTGAAACAGTACTTTTTCTCATTCAATCGAACAAACAGTAAAACATAATTATATTGTTCTATTATGCCCCGAGAGTGTAAATTTGCAACGTATCGATGCCAACGTTCACAAGAACCAAAACCGGACCAACATTAGACTACTCACTTGCGCCCTAACAGTACAACTTTGGAAACAATACTTTTTCTCACTCAATCGAACAAGGAGTAAAACCAAACTATATTGTTCTATTATTCACCGAGAGTGTAAATTTGCAACGTATCGATGCCAACTTTCCCAAGAAACAAAATCGGACCAACTTTAGACTACTCAGTTGTGCCCAAACAGTATAACTTTGGAAACAGTAATTTTTCTCATTCAATTGAATAAAGAGTAAAACCTAATTATATTGTTCTCTTATGCCCCGAGAGCGTAAATTTGCAACGTATCGATGCCAACGTTCACAAGAACAAAAATCGGACCAACATTAGACTACTCAGTTGCGCCTTAACGGTATAACTTTGGAAACAGTACTATTTCTAATTCAATCGAACAACGAGTAAAACCTAATTATATTGTTCTATTATGCCCGAAAGTGTAAATTTGCAACGTCTCAATGCCAACGTTCGAAAGAACCAAAACCGACCAACATTAGGCTGCTCAGTTGCGCTCTAACAGTAAAACTTTGGAAACAGTACTTTTTCTCATTCAATCGAACAAAGAGTAAAACCTAATTATATTGTTCTATTACGCCCCGAGAGTGTAAATTTGCAACGTATCGATGTCAACATTCACAAGAACCAAAATCGGAACAACATTAGACTACTCAGTTGCACCGTAACAGTACATCTTTGGAAACAGTACTTTTTCACATTCAATCGAATAAAGAGTATAACCTAATTATATTGTTCTAAAATGCCCCGAGAGTGTAAATTTGCAACGTATCGATGCCAACGTTCAAAAGAACCAAAAACGAACCAACATTAGACTACTCAGTTGCGCCTTAACGGTATAACTTTGGAAACAGTACTTTTTCTGATTCAATCGAACAAAGAGTAAAACCTAATTATATTGTTCTATTATGCCCCGAGAGTGTAAATTTGCAACGTATCGATGCCAACGTTCAAAAGAACCAAAACCGGACAAACATTAGACTACTCACTTGCGCCCTAACAGTATAACTTTGGAAATAGTACTTTTTCTCAATTAATCGAATAAACAGTAAAACATAATTATATTGTTCTATTATGCCCCGAGAGTGTAAATTTGCCATGTATCGATGCCAACGTTCACAAGAACCAAAACCGGACCAACATTAGACTACTCACTTGCGCCCTAACAGTATAACTTTGGAAACAATACTTTTTCTCACTCAATCGAACAAGGAGTAAAACCTAACTATATTGTTCTATTATTCACCGAGAGTGTAAATTTGCAACGTACCGATGCCAACGTTCACAAGAACCAAAACCGAACCAACATTAGACTACTCAGTTGCGCCCTAATAGTATAACTTTGGAAACAGTAATTTTTCTCATTCAATCGAATAAAGAGTAACACCTAATTATATTGTTCTCTTATGCCCCAAGAGCGTAAATTTGCAACGTATCGATGCCAACGTTCACAAGAACAAAAACCGGACCAACATTAGACTACTCAGTTGCGCCTTAACGGTATAACTTTGGAAACAGTACTATTTCTAATTCAATAGAACAACGAGTAAAACCTAATTATATTGTTCTATTATGCCCCGAAAGTGTAAATTTGCAACCTCTCAATGCCAACGTTCGAAAGAACCAAAACCGGACCAACATTAGACTACACATTTGCGCCCTAACATTATAACTTTGGAAATAGTACGTTTTCTCATTCAATCGAACAAAGAGTAAAACCTAATTAAATTGTTCTATTACGCCCCGAGAGTGTAAATATGCAACGTATCGATGTCAACATTCACAAGAACCAAAATCGGAACAACATTAGACTACTCAGTTACACCGTAACAGTACATCTTTGGAAACAGTACTTTTTCACATTCAATCGAATAAAGAGTATAACCTAATTATATTGTTCTAAAATGCCCCGAGAGTGTAAATTTGCAACGTATCGATGCCAACGTTCAAAAGAACCAAAACCGAACCAACATTAGACTACTCAGTTGCGCCGTAACAGGACATCTTTGGAAACAGTACTTTTTGTCATTCAATCGAACAAAGAGTAAAACCTAAACCGGACAAACATTAGACTACTCACTTGCGCCCTAACAGTATAACTTTGGAAATAGTACGTTTTCTCATTCAATCGAACAAAGAGTAAAACCAAATTAAATTGTTCTATTACGCCCGGAGAGAGTAAATTTGTAACGTATCGATGTCAACATTCACAAGAACCAAAATCGGAACAACATTAGACTACTCAGTTGCGCCGTAACAGTACATCTTTTGAAACAGTACTTTTTCTCAATTAATCGAACAAACAGTAAAACATAATTATATTGTTCTATTAAGCCCCGAGAGTGTAAATTTGCAACATATCGATGCCAACGTTCACAAGAACCAAAACCGGACCAACATTAGACAACTCACTTGCGCCCTAACAGTATAACTTTGGAAACAATACTTTTTCTCACTCAATCGAACAAGGAGTAAAACCTAACTATATTGTTCTATTATTCACCGAGAGTGTAAATTTGCAACGTACCGATGCCAACGTTCACAAGAACCAAAACCGAACCAACATTAGACTACTCAGTTGCGCCCTAATAGTATAACTTTGGAAACAGTAATTTTTCTCATTCACTCGAATAAAGAGTAAAACCTAATTATATTGTTCTCTTATGCCCCGAGAGCGTAAATTTACAACGAATCGATGCCAACGTTCAAAGGAACAACAACCGGACCAACATTAGACTACTCAGTTGCGCCTTAACGGTATAACTTTTGAAACAGTACTATTTCTAATTCAATCGAACAACGAGTAAAACCTAATTATATTGTTCTATTATGCCCCGAAAGTGTAAATTTGCAACGTCTCAATGCCAACGTTCGAAAGAACCAAAATCGGACCAACATTAGACTACTCATTTGCGCCTAACATTATAACTTTGGAAACATAATTATATTGTTCTATTATGCCCCGAGAGTGTAAATTTGCAACGTATCGATGTCAACATTCACAAGAACCAAAATCGAACAACATTAGACTACTCTTGCACCGTAACAAGACATCTTTGGAAAGATTTTTTTCTCATTCAATCGAATAAAGAGTAAAACCTAATTATATTGTTTTATAATGCCCCGAGAGTGTAAATTTGCAACGTATCGATGCCAACGTTCAAAAGAACCAAAACCGAGCCAACATTAGATTACTCAGTTGCGCCTTAATGGTATAACTTTGGAAACAGTACTTTTTCTCATTCAATCGAACAAAGAGTAAAACCTAATTATATTGTTCTATTATGCCTCGAGAGTGTAAATATGCAACGTGTCGATGTCAACGTTCACAAGAACCAAAACCGGTACAACATTAGACTACTCAATTTCGCCCTAACAGTATATCTTTGGAAACAGTACTCTTTCTCATTCAATCAAACAAAGAGTAAAACCTAATTATTTTGTTCTATTACGCCACGAGAGTGTAAATTTGCAACGTATCGATGCCAACGTTCACAAGAACCAAAACCGGACCAACCTTAGACTACTCAGTTGCGCCTAACAAAGATAACTATGGAAACAAGATTTTTCCTCATTCAATCGAACAAAGAGTAAAACCAAATTATATTGTTCTATTACGCCGCGAGAGTGTAAATTTGCAACGTATCGATGCCGACGTTCACAAGAACAAAAACCGGACTAACATTGGACTCACTTGCGTCCTAACAGTATAACTTTGGAAATAGTACTTTTTCTCATTCAATCGAACAAAGAGTAAAACCTAATTATATTGTTCTATTTTGCCCCGAGAGTGTAAATTTGCAACGTATTGATGTCAACATTCACAAGAACCAAAACAGGAACAACATTAGACTACTCAGTTGCGCCGTAACAGGACATCTTTGGAAACAGTACTTTTTGTCATTCAATCGAACAAAGAGTAAAGCCTAATTATATTGTTCTATTATGCCCCGAGAGTGTAAATTTGCAACGTATCGATGCCAACGTTCAAAAGAACCAAAACCGGAAAAACATTAGACTACTCACTTGCGCCCTAACAGTATAACTTTGGAAACAGTACTTTTTCTCATTCAATCGAACAAAGGGTAAAACCTAATTATATTGTTCTACTATGCCCTGAGAGTGTAAATTTGCAACGTATCGATGTCAACATTTACAAGAACAAAAACCGGAACAACATTAGACTACTCAGTTGCGCCGTAACAGTACATCTTTTGAAACAGTACTTTTTCTCATTCAATCGAACAAACAGTACAACATAATTATATTGTTCTATTATGCCCCGAGAGTGTAAATTTGCAACATATCGATGCCAACGTTCACAAGAACCAAAACCGGACCAACATTAGACAACTCACTTGCGCCCTAACAGTATAACTTTGGAAACAATACTTTTTCTCACTCAATCGAACAAGGAGTACAACCTAACTATATTGTTCTATTATTCACCGAGAGTGTAAATTTGCAACGTACCGATGCCAACGTTCACAAGAACCAAAACCGAACCAACATTAGACAACTCAGTTGCGCCCTAATAGTATAACTTTGGAAACAGTAATTTTTCTCATTCAATCGAATAAAGAGTAAAACCTAATTATATTGTTCTCTTATGCCCCGAGAGCGTAAATTTGCAACGTATCGATGCCAACGTTCAAAGGAACAAAAACCGGACCAACATTAGACTACTCAGTTGCGCCTTAACGGTATAACTTTGGAAACAGTACTATTTCTAATTCAATCGAACAACGAGTAAAACCTAATTATATTGTTCTATTATGCCCCGAAAGTGTAAATTTGCAACGTCTCAATGCCAACGTTCGAAAGAACCAAAACCGGACCAACATTAGACTACTCATTTGCGCCCTAACATTATGACTTTGGAAACATAATTATATTGTTCTATTACGCCCCGAGAGTGTAAATTTGCAACGTATCGATGTCAACATTCACAAGAACCAAAATCGGAACAACATTAGACTACTCAGTTGCACCGTAACAGTACATCTTTGGAAACAGTACTTTTTCTCATTCAATCGAATAAAGAGTAAAACCTAATTATATTGTTTTATAATGCCCGAGAGTGTAAATTTGCAACGTATCGATGCCAACGTTCAAAAGAACCAAAACCGAGCCAACATTAGATTACTCAGTTGCGCCTTAATGGTATAACTTTGGAAACAGTACTTTTTCTCATTCAATCGAACAAAGAGTAAAACCTAATTATATTGTTCTATTATGCCTCGAGAGTGTAAATATGCAACGTGTCGATGTCAACGTTCACAAGAACCAAAACCGGTACAACATTAGACTACTCAATTTCGCCCTAACAGTATATCTTTGGAAACAAGATTTTCTCATTCAATCAAACAAAGAGTAAAACCTAATTATTTTGTTCTATTACGCCACGAGAGTGTAAATTTGCAACGTATCGATGCCAACGTTCACAAGAACCAAAACCGGACCAACCTTAGACTACTCAGTTGCGCCCTAACAGTATAACTATGGAAACAGTACTTTTCCTCATTCAATCGAACAAAGAGTAAAACCAAATTATATTGTTCTATTACGCCGCGAGAGTGTAAATTTGCAACGTATCGATGCCGACGTTCACAAGAACAAAAACCGGACTAACATTGGACTCACTTGCGTCCTAACAGTATAACTTTGGAAATAGTACGTTTTCTCATTCAATCGAACAAAGACTAAAACCTAATTATATTGTTCTATTACGCCCCGAGAGTGTAAATTTGCAACGTATCGATGTCAACATTCACAAGAACCAAAATCGGAACAACATTAGACTACTCAGTTGCACCGTAACAGTACATCTTTGGTAACAGTACTTTTTCTCATTCAATCGAATAAAGAGTAAAACCTAATTATATTGTTTTATAATGCCCCGAGAGTGTAAATTTGCAACGTATCGATGCCAACGTTCAAAAGAACCAAAACCGAGCCAACATTAGATTACTCATTTGCGCCTTAATGGTATAAATTTGGAAACAGTACTTTTTCTCATTCAATCGAACAAAGAGTAAAACCTAATTATATTGTTCTATTATGCCTCGAGAGTGTAAATATGCAACGTGTCGATGTCAACGTTCACAAGAACCAAAACCGGTACAACATTAGACTACTCAATTTCGCCCTAACAGTATATCTATGGAAACAGTACTGTTTCTCATTCAATCAAACAAAGAGTAAAACCTAATTATTTTGTTCTATTACGCCACGAGAGTGTAAATTTGCAACGTATCGATGCCAACGTTCACAAGAACCAAAACCGGACCAACCTTAGACTACTTTGCGCCTAACAAAGATAACTATGGAAACAAGATTTTCCTCATTCAATCGAACAAAGAGTAAAACCAAATTATATTGTTCTATTACGCCGCGAGAGTGTAAATTTGCAACGTATCGATGCCGACGTTCACAAGAACAAAAACCGTACTAACATTGGACTCACTTGCGTCCTAACAGTATAACTTTGGAAATAGTACTTTTTCTCATTCAATCGAACAAAGAGTAAAACCTAATTATATTGTTCTATTTTGCCCCGAGAGTGTAAATTTGCAACGTATTGATGTCAACATTCACAAGAACCAAAACAGGAACAACATTAGACTACTCGCGTACGTAACAGACATCTTTGGAAACAAGATTTTTTGTCATTCAATCGAACAAAGAGTAAAACCTAATTATATTGTTCTATTATTCCCCGAGTGTGTATATTGACAACTTATCGTTCTCTCCGTGCACAAGCACCAAAACCGGAAAAACATTAGACTACTCAGTTGCGCCTAACAAAGATAACTTTGGAAACAAGATTCTTTTCTCATTCAATCGAACAAAGGGTAAAACCTAATTATATTGTTCTACTATGCCCCGAGAGTGTAAATTTGCAACGTATCGATGTCAACATTTACAAGAACAAAAATCGGAACAACATTAGACTACTCAGTTGCGCCGTAACAGTACATCTTTTGAAACAGTACTTTTTCTCATTCAATCGAACAAACAGTACAACATAATTATATTGTTCTATTATGCCTCGAGAGTGTAAATTTGCAACGTATCGATGCCAACGTTCACAAGAACCAAAACCGGACCAACATTAGACTACTCACTTGCGCCCTAACAGTACAACTTTGGAAACAATACTTTTTCTCACTCAATCGAACAAGGAGTAAAACCAAACTATATTGTTCTATTATTCACCGAGAGTGTAAATTTGCAACGTATCGATGCCAACGTTCACAAGAACCAAAACCGAACCAACATTAGACTACTCAGTTGCGCCCTAACAGTATAACTTTGGAAACAGTAATTTTTCTCATTCAATCGAATAAAGAGTAAAACCTAATTATATTGTTCTCTTATGCCCCGAGAGCGTAAATTTGCAACGTATCGATGCCAACGTTCAAAAGAACAAAAATCGGACCAACATTAGACTACTCTTGCGCCTTAACGTATAACTTTGGAAACAAGATTATTTCTAATTCAATCGAACAACGAGTAAAACCTAATTATATTGTTCTATTATGCCCCGAAAGTGTAAATTTGCAACGTCTCAATGCCAACGTTCGAAAGAACCAAAACCGGACCAACATTAGACTACTCATTTGCGCCCTAACATTATAACTTTGGAAACAGTACGTTTTCTCATTCAATCGAACAATGAGTAAAACCTAATTATATTGTTCTATTACGCCCCGAGAGTGTAAATTTGCAACGTATCGATGTCAACATTCACAAGAACCAAAATCGGAACAACATTAGACTACTCAGTTGCACCGTAACAGTACATCTTTGGAAACAGTACTTTTTCTCATTCAATCGAATAAAGAGTAAAACCTAATTATATTGTTCTATAATGCCCCGAGAGTGTAAATTTGCAATGTATCGATGCCAACGTTCAAAAGAACCAAAAACGAACCAACATTAGACTACTCAGTTGCGCCTTAACGGTATAACTTTGGAAACAGTACTTTTTCTGATTCAATCGAACAAAGAGTAAAACCTAATTATATTGTTCTATTATGCCCCGAGAGTGTAAATTTGCAACGTATCGATGCCAACGTTCAAAAGAACCAAAACCGGACAAACATTAGACTACTCACTTGCGCCCTAACAGTATAACTTTGGAAACAGTACTTTTTCTCAATGAATCGAATAAACAGTAAAACATAATTATATTGTTCTATTATGCCCCGAGAGTGTAAATTTGCCACGTATCGATGCCAACGTTCACAAGAACCAAAACCGGACCAACATTAGACTATTCAGTTGCGCCCAACCAGAATAACTTTGGAAACAATACTTTTTCTCACTCAATCGAACAAGGAGTAAAACCAAACTATATTGTTCTATTATTCACCGAGAGTGTAAATTTGCAACGTACCGATGCCAACGTTCACAAGAACCAAAACCGAACCAACATTAGACTACTCAGTTGCGCCCTAATAGTATAACTTTGGAAACAGTAATTTTTCTCATTCAATCGAATAAAGAGTAAAACCTAATTATATTGTTCTCTTATGCCCCGAGAGCGTAAATTTGCAACGTATCGATGCCAACGTTCAAAGGAACAAAAACCGGACGAACATTAGACTACTCAGTTGCGCCTTAACGGTATAACTTTTGAAACAAAGATTATTTCTAATTCAATCGAACAACGAGTAAAACCTAATTATATTGTTCTATTATGCCCCGAAAGTGTAAATTTGCAACGTCTCAATGCCAACGTTCGAAAGAACCAAAATCGGACCAACATTAGACTACTCATTTGCGCCCTAACATTATAACTTTGGAAACATAATTATATTGTTCTATTACGCCCCGAGAGTGTAAATTTGCAACGTATCGATGTCAACATTCACAAGAACCAAAATCGGAACAACATTAGACTACTCAGTTGCACCGTAACAGTACATCTTTGGAAACAGTACTTTTTCTCATTCAATCGAATAAAGAGTAAAACCTAATTATATTGTTTTATAATGCCCCGAGAGTGTAAATTTGCAACGTATCGATGCCAACGTTCAAAAGAACCAAAATCGAGCCAACATTAGATTAATCAGTTGCGCCTTAATGGTATAACTTTGGAAACAGTACTTTTTCTCATTCAATCGAACAAAGAGTAAAACCTAATTATATTGTTCTATTATGCCTCGAGAGTGTAAATATGCAACGAATTGATGTCAACGTTCACAAGAACCAAAACGGGGACAACATTAGACTACTCAATTCCGCCCTAACGGTATATCTTTGGAAACGATGCTCTTTCTCATTCAATCAAACAAAGAGTAAAACCTAATTATTTTGTTCTATTACGCCACGAGAGTGTAAATTTGCAACGTATCGATGCCAACGTTCACAAGAACCAAAACCGGACCAACCTTAGACTACTCAGTTGCGCCCTAACAGTATAACTATGGAAACAGTACTTTTCCTCATTCAATCGAACAAAGAGTAAAACCAAATTATATTGTTCTATTACGCCGCGAGAGTGTAAATTTGCAACGTATCGATGCCGACTTTCACAAGAACAAAAACGGGACTAACATTGGACTCACTTGCGTCCTAACAGTATAACTTTGGAAATAGTACTTTTTCTCATTCAATCGAACAAAGAGTAAAACCTAATTATATTGTTCTATTTTGCCCCGAGAGTGTAAATTTGCAACGTATTGATGTCAACATTCACAAGAACCAAAACAGGAACAACATTAGACTACTCAGTTGCGCCCTAACAGGACATCTTTGGAAACAGTACTTTTTGTCATTCAATCGAACAAAGAGTAAAGCCTAATTATATTGTTCTATTATGCCCCGAGAGTGTAAATTTGCAACGTATCGATGCCAACGTTCAAAAAAACCAAAACCGGACAAACATTAGACTACTCACTTCCGCCCTAACAGTATAACTTTGGAAACAGTACTTTTTCTCATTCAATCGAACAAAGAGTAAAACCTAATTAAAAAAAAAGATCTATGATATAATTGAACAACTAGTGAGGTTATACCGTGAAAAATATGAGGATGCAGTGATAAAAGGGGTATTCATTAATATCTATTATGAATCAAACGAATCCATTAAATCATTAGACTTTCCTAATATACCAGCTTCTAATATGGTTGAAAAGATTATCAATGTTATGGATACTAAGATAATAAGTTGTTGTAATCTACCGGAAGTCAAATCACTTCATAAGCGATCGTATTCCCTCTAAGATAAGCGCAATCAAAGGTAATAATCAATTAGAAAGTGGTCCTTTCTTTGTAGCCGATATAGAGACTATATTGGTAAATATTGTTCTACTATGCCCCGAGAGTGTAAATTTGCAACGTATCGATGTCAACATTTACAAGAACAAAAACCGGAACAACATTAGACTAGTCAGTTGCGCCGTAACAGTACATCTTTTGAAACAGTACTTTTTCTTATTCAATCGAACAAACAGTAAAACATAATTATATTGTTCTATTATGCCCCGAGAGTGTAAATTTGCAACGTATCGATTCCAACGTTCACAAGAACCAAAACCGGACCAACATTAGACTACTCACTTGCGCCCTAACAGTATAACTTTGGAAACAATACTTTTTCTCACTCAATCGAACAAGGAGTAAAACCAAACTATATTGTTCTATTATTCCCCGAGAGTGTAAATTTGCAACGTACCGATGCCAACGTTCAAAAGAACCAAAACCGGACCAACATTAGACTACTCAGTTGCGCCCTAACAGTATAACTTTGGAAACAAGATCGTTTTCTCATTCAATCGAACAAAGAGTAAAACCTAATTATTTTGTTCTATTATGCCCCGAGAGTGTAAATTTGCAACGAATCGATGTCAACATTCACAAGAACCAAAATCGGAACAACGTTACACTACTCTGTTACACCCTAACAGTACATCTTTGGAAACAGTTCTTTTTCCCACTCAATCCAACAAAGAGTAAAACCTAATTATATTGTTCTATTAAGCCCGGAGAGTGTAAATTTGCAACGTATCGATGCCAACGTTCACAAGAACCAAAACCGAACCAACATTAGACTACTCGATTCGCCCTAACGGTATAACTTTGGAGCGATAATTTTCTCATTCAATCGAATAAAGAGTAAAACCTAATTATATTGTTCTCTTATGCCCTGAGAGCGTAAATTTGCAACGTATCGATGCCAACGTTCACAAGAACAAAAACCGGACCAACATTAGACTACTCAGTTGCGCCTTATCGGTATAACTTTGGAAAAAGTACTTTTTCTCATTCAATCGAACAAAGAGTAAAACCTAATTACATTGTTCTATAATGCCCCGAGAGTGTAAATATGCAACGTATCGATGTCAACGTTCACAAGAACCAAAACCGATACAACATTAGACTACTCAATTGCGCCCAAACAGTATATCTTTGGAAACAGTTCTCATTCTTATTCAATCAAACAAAGAGTAAAACCTAATTATTTTGCTCTATTACGCCACGAGAGTGTAAATTTGCAACGTATCGATGCCAACGTTCACAAGAACCAAAACCGGACCAACCTTAGACTACTCAGTTGCGCCCTAACAGTATAACTATGGAAACAGTACTTTTCCTCATTCAATCGAACAAAGAGTAAAACCTAATTATATTGTTCTATTACACCACGAGAGTGTAAATTTGCAACGTATCGATGCCAACGTTCACAAGAACCAAAACCGAACAAACATTAGACTACTCAGTTGCGCCGTAAAGGTATAACTTTGGAAATAGTACTTTTTCTAATTCAATCGAACCAAAAGTAAAACCTAATTATATTGTTCTATTATACCCCGAGAGTGTAAATTTGCAACGTATCGATGCCAACGTTCACAAGAACGAAAACCGAACCAACATTAGACTACTCAGTTGCGCCGTAACAGCACATCTTTGGAGACAGTACTTTTTGTCATTCAATCGAACAAAGAGTAAAACCTAATTATATTGTTCTATTACGCCCCGAGAGTGTAAATTTGCAACGTATCGATGCCAACGTTCAAAAGAACCAAAACCGGACAAACATTAGACTACTCACTTGCGCCCTATCAGTAAAACTTTGGAAACAGTACTTTTTCTCATTCAATCGAACAAAGAGTAAAACCTAATTATTTTGTTCGATTGCATACTGAGAGTGTAAATTTGGAACGAATCGATGTCAACATTCACAAGAACCAAAACCGAACAACATTAGACAACTCGATTGCGCGTAACAAAGACATCTTTTGAAACGATTACTTTTTCTCATTCAATCGAAAAAACAGTAAAACATAATTATATTGTTCTATTATGCCCCGACAGTGTAAATTTGCAACGTATCGATGCCAACGTCCACAAGAACCAAAATCGGAACAATGTTACACTACTCTGTTACACCCAAACAGTACATCTTTGGGAACAGTTCTTTTTCTCATTCAATCCAACAAAGAGTAAAACCTAATTATATTGTTCTATTATACCGCGAGAGTGTAAATTTGCAACGTATCGATGCCAACGTTCACAAGAACGAAAACCGAACCAACATTAGACTACTCGGTTAACAAAGACATCTTTGGTAACAGTACTTTTTCTCATTCAATCGAACAAAGAGTAAAACCTAATTATATTGTTCTATTACGCCCCGAGAGTGTAAATTTGCAACGTATCGATGCCAACGTTCAAAAGAACCAAAACCGGACAAACATTAGACTACTCACTTGCGCCCTAACAGTATAACTTTGGAAACAATGCTTTTTCTCACTCAATCGAACAAGGAGTAAAACCTAACTATATTGTTCTATTATGCCCCGAGAGTGTAAATTTGCAACGTAGCGATGCCAACGTTCAAAAGAACCAAAACCGGACCAACATTAGACTACTCAGTTGCGCCCTAACAGTATAACTTTGGAAACAGTACGTTTTCTCATTCAATCGAACAAAGAGTAAAACCTAATTATGTTGTTCTATTGCGCCCCGACAGTGTAAATTTGCAACGAATCGATGTCAACATTCACAAGAACCAAAATCGGAACAATGTTACACTACTCTGTTACACCCAAACAGTACATCTTTGGGAACAGTTCTTTTTCTCATTCAATCCAACAAAGAGTAAAACCTAATTATATTGTTCTATTATACCGCGAGAGTGTAAATTTGCAACGTATCGATGCCAACGTTCACAAGAACGAAAACCGAACCAACATTAGACTACTCAGTTGCGCCCTAACAGTACAACTTTGGAAACAGTAATTTTTCTCATTCAATCGAATAAAAAGTAAAACCTAATTATATTGTTCTCTTATGCCCCGAGAGTGTAAATTTGCAGCGTAACGATGCCAACGTTCACAAGAACAAAAACCGGACCAACATTAGACTACTCAGTTGCGCCTTAACGGTATAACTTTGGAAACAATGCTTTTTCTCACTCAATCGAACAAGGAGTAAAACCTAACTATATTGTTCTATTATGCCCCGAGAGTGTAAATTTGCAACGTACCGATGCCAACGTTCAAAAGAACCAAAACCGGAACAACATTAGACTACTCAGTTACACCCTAACATTACATCTTTGGAAACAGTTCTTTTTCTCATTCAATCAAACAAAGAGTAAAACCCAATTATATTGTTCTATTATGCCCCGAGAGTGTAAATTTGCAACGTATCGTTGCCAACGTTCACAAGAACCAAAACCGGAACAACATTAGACTACTCACTTGCGCCCTAAGAGTATAACTTTGGAAACAGTACTTTTTCTCTTTCAATCGAACAAAGAGTAAAACCTAATTATATTGTTCTATTATGCCCCGAGAGTGTAAATTTGCAACGCATCGATGCCGACGTTCACAAGATCCAAAACCGGAACAAAATTAGACTACTCAGTTGCGCCCTTAAAGTATAACTTTTGGAAACAGTATTATTTCTCATTCAATCGAACAACGAGTAAAACCAAATTATATTGTTCAATTATGCCCCTAGGGTATAAATTTGCAACGTATCGATGCCAACGTTCAAAAGAACCAAAACCGGACCAACATTAGACTAGTTAGTTGTGCTCGAACAGTATAACTTTGGAAACAGTACGTTTTCTCATTCAATCGAACAAAGAGTAAAACCTAATTATATTGTCCTATTACGCCCCGAGAGTGTAAATTTGCAACGTATCGATGTCAGCATTCACAAGAACCAAAATCGGAACAACATTAGACTACTCAGTTGCATAGTAACAGTACAGTTCACCAAAATCGGAACAACATTAGACTACTCAGTTGCACAGTAACAGTACATCTCTAGAAACTGTACTTTTTCTCATTCAATCGAACAAAGAGTAAAACCTAATTATATTGTTCTATTATGCCCCGAGAGTGTAAATTTGCAACGTATCGATGCCAACGTTCACAAGAACCAAAATCGGACCAACATTAGACTACTCAGTTGCGCCTAAACGGTATAACTTTGAAAACAGCACTTTTTCTCATTCAATCGAACAAAGAGTAAAAACCTAATTATATTGTTCTATTATGCCCCGAGAGTGTAAATATGCAACGTATCGATGTCAACGTTCACAAGAACCAAAACCGGTACAACATTAGACTACTCAATTGCGCCCAAAGAGTATATCTTTGGAAACAGTACTCTTTCTCATTCAATCAAACAAAGAGTAAAACCTAATTATTTTGCTCTATTACGCCACGAGAGTGTAAATTTGCAACGTATCGATGCCAACGTTCACAAGAACCAAAACCGGACCAACCTTAGACTACTCAGTTGCGCCCTAACAGTATAACTTTGGAAACAGTACTTTTTCTCATTCAATCGAACAAAAAGTAAAACCTAATTATATTATTCTATTTTGAGAGTGTAAATTTGCAACGTATTGATGTCAACATTCACAAGAACCAAAACAGGAACAACATTAGACTAATGAGTTGCGCCGTAACAACACATCTTTGGAAACAGTACTTTTTGTCATTCAATCGAACAAAGAGTAAAACCTAATTATATTGTTCTATTATGCCCCGAGAGTGTAAATTTGCAACGTATCGATGCCAACGTTCAAAAGAAGCAAAACCGGACAAACATTAGACAACTCACTTGCGCCCTAACAGTATAACTTTGGAAACAGTACTTTTTCTCATTCAATCGAACAAAGGGTAAAACCTAATTATATTGTTCTACTATGCCCCGAGAGTGTAAATTTGCAACGTATCGATGTCAACATTTACAAGAACAAAAACCGGAACAACATTAGACTACTCGATTCTTGTAACAGACATCTTTTGAAAGCAAGTACTTTTTCTCATTCAATCGAACAAACAAGAAACATAATTATATTGTTCTATTATGCCCCGAGAGTGTAAATTTGCAACGTATCGATGCCAACATTCACAAGAACCAAAACCGGACCAACATTAGACTACTCAGTGGCGCCCTAACAGTATAACTTTGGAAACAATACTTTTTCTCACTCAATCGAACAAGGAGTAAAACCTAACTAAATTGTTCTATTATTCACCGAGAGTGTAAATTTGCAACGTACCGATGCCAACGTTCACAAGAACCAAAACCGAACCAACATTATAGTACTCAGTTCCGCCCTAATAGTATAACTTTGGAAACAGTAATTTTTCTCATTCAATCGAATAAAGAGTAAAACCTAATTATATTGTTCTCTTATGCCCCGAGAGCGTAAATTTGCAACGTAACGATGCCAACGTTCATAGGAACAAAAACCGGACCAACATTAGACTACTCAGTTGCGCCTTAACGGTATAACTTTGGAAATAGTACTATTTCTAATTCAATCGAACAACGAGTAAAACCTAATTATATTGTTCTATTTTGCCCCGAAAGTGTAAATATGCAACGTCTCAATGCCAAGGTTCGAAAGAACCAAAACCGGACCAACATTAGACTACTCATTTGCGCCCTAACATTATAACTTTGGACACAGTACGTTTTCTCATTCAATCGAACAAAGAGTAAAACCTAATTATATGGTTCTATTACGCCCCGAGAGTGTAAATTTGCAACGTATCGATGTCAACATTCACAAGAACCAAAATCGGAACAACATTAGACTACTCAGTTGCACCGTAACAGTACATCTTTGGAAATTGTACTTTTTCTCATTCAATCGAATAAAGAGTAAAACCTAATTATATTGTTCTATAATGCCCCGAGAGTGCAAATTTGCAACGTATCGATGCCAACGTTCAAAAGAACCAAAACCGAGCCAACATTAGATTACTCAGTTGCGCCTTAATGGTATAACTTTGGAAACGATTTTTCTCATTCAATCGAACAAAGAGTAAAACCTAATTATATTGTTCTATTATGCCTCGAGAGTGTAAATATGCAACGTATCGATGTCAACGTTCACAAGAACCAAAACCGGTACAACATTAGACTACTCAATTTCGCCCTAACAGTATATCTTTGGAAACAGTACTCTTTCTCATTCAATCAAACAAAGTGTAAAACCTAATTATATTGTTCTATTATGCCTCGAGAGTGTAAATATGCAACGTATCGATGTCAACGTTCACAAGAACCAAAACCGGTACAACATTAGACTACTCAATTGCGCCCAAACAGTATATCTTTGGAAACAGTACTCTTTCTCATTCAATCAAACAAAGAGTAAAACCTAATTATTTTGCTCTATTACGCCACGAGAGTGTAAATTTGCAACGTATCGATGCCAACGTTCACAAGAATCAAAACCGGACAAACATTAGACTCACTTGCGCCCTAACAGTATAACTTTGGAAATAGTACATTTTCTCATTCAATCGAACAAAAAGTAAAACCTAATTATATTGTTCTATTTTGCCCCGAGAGTGTAAATTTGCAACGTATTGATGTCAACATTCACAAGAACCAAAACAGGAACAACATTAGACTAATGAGTTGCGCCGTAACAACACATCTTTGGAAACAGTACTTTTTGTCATTCAACCGAACAAAGAGTAAAACCTAATTATATTGTTCTATTATGCCCCGAGAGTGTAAATTTGCAACGTATCGATGCCAACGTTCAAAAGAAGCAAAACCGGACAAACATTAGACAACTCACTTGCGCCCTAACAGTATAACTTTGGAAACAGTAGTTTTTCTCATTCAATCGAACAAAGGGTAAAACCTAATTATATTGTTCTACTATGCCCTGAGAGTGTAAATTTGCAACGTATCGATGTCAACATTTACAAGAACAAAAACCGTAACAACATTAGACTACTCGATTGCCGTAACAAGACATCTTTTGAAACAAGATTTTTCTCATTCAATCGAACAAACAAGAAAACATAATTATATTGTTCTATTATGCCCCGAGAGTGTAAATTTGCAACGTATCGATGCCAACATTCACAAGAACCAAAACCGGACCAACATTAGACTACTCAGTGGCGCCCTAACAGTATAACTTTGGAAACAATACTTTTTCTCACTCAATCGAACAAGGAGTAAAACCTAACTAAATTGTTCTATTATTCACCGAGAGTGTAAATTTGCAACGTACCGATGCCAACGTTCACAAGAACCAAAACCGAACCAACATTATAGTACTCAGTTCCGCCCTAATAGTATAACTTTGGAAACAGTAATTTTTCTCATTCAATCGAATAAAGAGTAAAACCTAATTATATTGTTCTCTTATGCCCCGAGAGCGTAAATTTGCAACGTATCGATGCCAACGTTCATAGGAACAAAAACCGGACCAACATTAGACTACTCAGTTGCGCCTTAACGGTATAACTTTGGAAACAGTACTATTTCTAATTCAATCGAACAACGAGTAAAACCTAATTATATTGTTCTATTTTGCCCCGAGAGTGTAAATTTGCAACGTATCGATGCCAACGTTCACAAGAACCAAAACCGGACCAACATTAGAATACTCAGTTGCGCCCTAACAGTATAACTTTGGAAACAGTACTCTTTCACATTCCACCGAACAAAGAGTGAAACCCAATTATATTGTTCTATTATGCCCCGAGAGTGTATATTGGCAACGTATCGATGTCAACGTTCACAAGAACCAAAACCGGTACAACATTAGACTACTCAATTTCGCCCTAACAGTATATCTTTGGAAACAGTACTCTTTCTCATTCAATCAAACAAAGAGTAAAACCTAATTATTTTGTTCTATTACGCCACGAGAGTGTAAATTTGCAACGTATCGATGCCAACGTTCACAAGAACCAAAACCGGACCAACCTTAGACTACTCAGTTGCGCCTTAATGGTATAACTTTGGAAACAGTACTTTTTCTCATTCAATCGAACAAAGAGTAAAACCTAATTATATTGTTCTATTATGCCTCGAGAGTGTAAATATGCAACGTATCGATGTCAACGTTCACAAGAACCAAAACCGGTACAACATTAGACTACTCAATTTCGCCCTAACAGTATATCTATGGAAACAGTACTGTTTCTCATTCAATCAAACAAAGAGTAAAACCTAATTATTTTGATCTATTACGCCACGAGAGTGTAAATTTGCAACGTATCGATGCCAACGTTCACAAGAACCAAAACAGGAACAACATTAGACTACTCAGTTGCGCCGTAACAGGACATCTTTGGAAACAGTACTTTTTGTCATTCAATCGAACAAAGAGTAAAACCGATTAGCCCGCCAATTCGGTATTACGCGCCGGCAGACCGCCGAACGGACAGAGTTTCCCCTGTACGTCCAAGGCGTCGCAATCGATATAATTACAAGAAGGTTCCAACTGGGAACAGTATTCAACATACAACGATTGCATAAGGAAGCTAGGTATCAAACAACATAAACACATCTTATGTTATTACATTCATTCCACATTCATTTTACATCACCGATTAATTTACATTAGACTTCCAAATACAATCTACTCATTATTACATCCTTTCACCAGTTAGTTACATTTTGCAACGTATTGATGTCAACATTCACAAGAACCAAAACAGGAACAACATTAGACTACTCAGTTGCGCCGTAACAGGACATCTTTGGAAACAGTACTTTTTGTCATTCAATCGAACAAAGAGTAAAATCGGCTACGCCCCGAGCCCGCTATGCATCTGCTGATCTGGCAAGGCTGTGGCATCAATAATCTGGACAGAAGTTTCCCTCCAGCCCATGCCGCACCGATATAATTACAAGAAGGTTCCAAATCGTAGTCCAAAAACATATATAGGTATATAACTTGCGACTAACATAAAAACATGCCTCACAAATGCAACATGCAAATTATTACTTTAGCTCTTAGCTTTTCTTTACCTTTTCGCTATTCTGTACTTTAGCTATTTCATTCTTACTTAGCTATTCATAACTCATACCCGTTGTAACTCTAAGGTTTCTACTTACCTTAGCTCATGTCATTAACTTCCAAGGTTTCTATAACCCTAGGTTTCCATCTCAAGTCCAACTTGCTTCTAAGGTGTCTATTACCTTAGGTTCACCATACATATCACTAGCCCTCAAGGTTCTTTCTACGATTCCGGCTAGCCACCCGACTCGGCCACGAGTCAATCAATAGCGGATAATCCGCCCTCTGCCTGGCTCGAGGTGAAGGACCCTGTCACATACACCTCAGCTTACGGCAAGCCAAGAACCACATCGCCCAACGGTCCGCCCGAAGGTCCGTGCACCGTGGTCAGGGATCCGCCAGTGGGAGAGGAACATGCCGCATACACCCATAGCCAAGATTCCCTGATAGGGAGAGGAACATGCCGCATACACCCTAGCACTCACTTTGTTCTTGCTTAGTCAAAATCCTCGAAGTTCTTTCGGTGGGAGAGGAACATGCCGCATACACCCGCGGAACCAGAACTATCGAGCTCACAATTACTGGGATTCCGGAATCCATTCCACTTTGCTTGAGGGTTGGCCTTAACCCTCAAGAGTCGACCCAATAGGTCCATTGTTCTTTACATCCTAGGTCCACTTGACTCTAGGGTTCACTCATTGTCACATAACCTAGGTTGTCTTAACTCTAGGTTCAGTTCTCAACCTATGCTCTGTCACACTAGGTTAGGTTGCCACACTCCTAGGTCCATTGACTCTAGGTTTACTATAACCTATGTTCTTTAACACTAGGTTAGATGCCACTCGATCTACATGTGTATTTAGTCCATGACTCACATTCTTTACTTGGCATTCTTTACTTGGCTCCCTTATGTCTATCAATCTACTCATATGCATGTTTCTTTTATGCTAGGCTTATGTTCTTGCAACATTCTTTACACTATGTCATTGCACATATCATTCATCAAGTTATCTACTTGGTACTCATACATAATTAAGTCATCTCTAGGGTTCAGTGTCGCAATATTCATCCTGATGCTTCCTATGTCCAAATGCAAGCCTATGGTGCCGCACGATAGGGAAGTGTGCAAGCAGACACCCTATGTCCTAATGCGACGCCCATAGCTCCGCACGATAAGAAAGCATACAAGGAAAGTCATCTGGCCATACCAACCCTATCATGCATTTCACTCATTCATTCTCATGCATTTACTTAGCATTTATTATATATATCACTAGCATGCATTTCTTCTTATGCGTTATTGAACATGCATCAACAGGAGTTAAGTAACTCTTAGGCATATAGGCGACCTAGTCGCTTCGATAAACGCACCCACCTTGGTTTTGCTCTCCGATTGCTCGTCGTCCCTCGCAATCGGCCGCCGCGGCACCCGTGACCCGGTTCGCTCGAACTCGAACTCACGCGCGACCAACCGAACGACCACCGAACCACGATCCGAGACTTCCCGCGTTAACTCACGTCTTCACAATGCCCCGATTAGTTTTCATGAATTTAGGAGCTATATCTTGCGTCTTTCGGACATACAGTAAGAATATATTATTTTATTAATATCTTTGCACTCGCTCGTCGGGTCACCGAACCGAGCGCGCCAACGCGTTCGTTAGGCCCCCAATTAGGTTTACATGGGGTCAAATGAGATCAAACCCCTCAATTTACAAAAACCCCATTTTGGATGCCCTAGGTTTGCATTTATGCAATCCTACCATTTGATCTCTAGAACAAGCAAAAGAGAGCTTGTATAATCTCTGGGAACTCATCTAAGAGTACTAGAACCCCCCATAGGGTGCCTAGAGCAAAACCCTAGAAATCCACCATTAGAGCTCTACGAAGAAAACATGGTTTTCATGAGTTCTTCGGTTGCTACGGGGTTTCTACACTTGTAGAGAGCTCAAAATCCTAGATCTAGGGTTTAGAAACCCATTCCCCAAAGATCTACCATGAGAGGAGGGAGAGAGAGCACAAGCTTACCTCTCCACGAAGCCCTTATGCACAAAGGAGAGGAAGAAGAGGCCCCATGGTGAGCTCCACCATCATCTTCTTCATCCTCTCCATCTTCTTCTTCTTCTTCTCCTTTTCTTTCTCTCCTTGCTTTGGTCGACAGAGAAGAGAGGGAGAGAGTGATCTGAGGGGGGAGAGAGGGAGAGAAGAGAGGGTTTTAATCCCCTTTCTATTCACTTAACCCCCTGCACAATTGCTATAAGGCCCTTCAACTATGCACCATGTGCACAGCCCAAACTGGGCATTTTCGGGCTCAGGGACCGGTCTCCCTAACCCAGGACCGGTCCCAGAGAGCCTTGCTCCAATCTGCGCAGCTGGAGACCGGTCTCCCCATTAAGAGACCGGTCCCAGAGAGCCTTGCTCCACTGCGCGGTGGAGACCGGTCTCCCCTTAAGAGACCGGTCCCCAGAGCTTGCTCTCGCGGGACGACCTTCCGGGACCGGTCTCCTTTTCGGGGACCGGTCCCCCGGGACCATCGGCCTAGTCCAAGGACTTAGCCAAATTTTACTTTTTCCGTTTCTTCTCGTTCCAACTCACTTTTGGCTCGTTTGACCTCCGATTCTTTTCAAATCGAACCGAGCCTCTCCACACATGATTTAAATCATGTCCACATCATTATCTCATCCGCGCAAGCGCCGGATTTGGCTCACGGCCCAAAGTAGCCTTTCGGGCTCCGTTTTCGCACCTAGTGCACCGAAAACACCCGAAAGCTTCCAGACTTCACCGGAACCACTCTTATGGCCTTCTAAGCCAACATACCTCGTAACTTCAAGACTTTAGAAGTTCGATATGTCACATTCTCCCCTCCTTAAAAGAGTTTCGTCCGCGAAACTTACTCATCTCCATCAACTCACAATCCATTCAATTTATCGAGTAATTTAGGAGATTCCAATGCACTTTTTTTTTTTTTTGTCTTCGGAGCGGCCTTTCACTAATTAAAATCATTCACAGGCCCATCACGAAGAATGTGAGACTAGTTTCACTCACATTTGCTAAGCACAACTTCAAAAGTGCATTACAACTCCGATAAACATTAGTGGAAGCGCAAGTCGACATTCAACGACCTCTCACGCTCCAACATCACTTGCAAACAGTTTGCAAGACACTTCACCTGGCGTTTACTCATCTCATCTCTGAGCGCACTCGGATCCAATCACCCACATTGCCTAAAGCAACATCTTAGGAGCATCGCCTAATGGTGAGTGCCTCAATATCAACTGAATCTTGCTCTATCGTGAGATGGCACACTTTGGCGCATCTCGCCTCCATTCCGTAAAAGAGCATTATCCTCAATTGTCCTGTGGCTTCTTCTATCGAAGTGTCTCCTAGAGACCACTTGCTTCAATTTCAATTGCCACGACTTATTCGACTCCTTAGGCGATCACTTACACGAACACTTCGCTCGCGAATCCCGGTCAACTCTTCGTTAGAGTTATCAACTCACCGCTTACCTCGGTCTCTACGGTGGACCAATGGTCACCAACCCTACGTCAGCCTATCGCTTAGACGTGTCTCAACTACGCTTAGCGTTCTCTCGTTAATGGCGTAGACCCAATCAGCACTTTCGGCGAAATTCTCACTTGGGAATTCGCACACACTCCAATCAGGAGCAATCAAGACCCCAAACCACACTCACTCTCGGATTGGGTCACAACCGCACCCTCGGCGCACTATCGATCTTAAGATCCAACACGTGGCATTTTTACGTTCTCGGGTCCAAGCTCGGACTACCGTCCTGACCAAAACTCTCGCCCTACCAACGGTGCAGGGCTGCCACTAGCCGGCCCATTGCGCTTTGCCCAATGGGCCCGGGCTCCACGGTCCACAAATGGTCCGGCACGGGTCGTCCCCAAGCACTACCCGCTAACGTCGTCTACACGACATGCTCTATAGAGCTACACAACTGTCGACTCCTAGGCACCTAGTGCAAGCCACCCTACGAGTGATCCATGGCCCGCTTCACACTTAGCAATCTTTGAAGTGCTACGCCAATCCACTCTCTCGGTGAATCGGAACCGCACCCTACGAGTACCTGTACTCGGGCGCTCAACGCCTCTGTAGCGTTCTACGCTAAGTCTCAGCTTTGGGGCAGGACTGCGCCCCACGCACCGTCTACTAAGCAACTTTTCTAACCCCACATGGAGGTATCGCTAGGCCCACAGGCCAAATTCGGCGCTAACCAACTATTTCCTCAATAGTGATTCTAACTATGCCAGGCATCTGGCCGCTCGGCCTATGCACTCCAACTACACGAGCACCACTCGCCCACCTCAATTCGAGGTATCACTACACGCGCGTACTCGGCAACTAGTCGATCATGCTTTCAACAGCGGTTCTACTTCCACCGTCGGTCTATCGGTACTACATCCGAAACATTCGGATTACTCGGGTATCCTCAAGTATCACGACTTAACTCTCGCAATCCACTACTCGTTGCCTTGAGAGTCGCCGCACCACTTCGTCTCTACCACGAGTCTTATCTCTCGCCGCCCACGAATCACAACTAGCCATTTGCTAGTGCCACTTGGCTTTCTACCTGCTCTAGCAGGCGCCACACTTTCACACTGCAAGCATGCCCGGGTATCTCCTCTTACCCGTCACTAGGTCCCTACTATAATGATGTATCAATAGTAGCAACTGACCACTTATGAATGCATGCGATGCATTAATTTAAAATCATGCAAAAGCTCTCGCTTGATTAAATTAACTCATACCTGCCCCGAAGTCATCAGCAGCAGATTCCACAACTCGGGTCGTAGGTCCGTGACCGCTGGACGCTCGCCGCGAACCCTCCGGTTGCTTGATCACCACACCCCGCTCTCCGGACCGTGCCAAAGGCTGCACGTCCACAGGTTGTCCGGGAGAGGAGAACACCGTCGCCAACATCAGGGTATGACTCTCGCCTTGCGGGCACTCATCCCGCATATGGCCTGGCTGCCCACAACGGATACACCTTCCGTCACGCAGCGCACACCGCCGCGCCTGGTGGGAGCCACCCCAGATCACGCATCCAGAGGAGGATCGGGTAGAGGACGACCTTGAGTGGTGTCTAGAACTTGACTGACCACCCAAATTGCTCAACGATGGCCTCGCCCCTCCTCGCTCATGCTTACGAGATTCGCGCTCCTCACGCACGAAAGCCTCGCCATGTTCGGCCCACAATGCCCGGTCCAACACCTCCGCAAAAGTTGTGAGCTTAAGGATTTGCACCTTCTTGTAAATCCCCGGTCGAAGTCCATGCAGGAACCCTTCGGCCCTTTCCTTGTCATCCCGCACTACATCCGGGACACAATTCACAATACGAGAAAATTCTCGCTCGTACTCTCTCACAGAGCGGTCTCCTTGTTGCAGCTTCCTAAACTAGTCTTGAAGCTTTCTCTTCTCAGTGTCGGGGAAGTACGTAGAGAATATTAATCCCCGCAACTCATCCCATGCCATAGGAGGGAGACTACGCAATCGATCTCGTCGAATGCCGTTCCACCACGCCTTCGCTGACTGCTTCAAGCAATGAACAGCTAAAGGTACCTTGTCCCGCTCCAAGGTGTGTAGCTCCTCAAAGAGCGTTTCCATAGAGTCAATCCACATCTCTACGATCCATGGATCGACGTTCTCTCCATCGAAGATAGGCGGATCGAACTCCTTGAAGGCCATAAGGGCCGCCAACGCCCGTTCCTTCTCTGCCTCCATTTCCACAGAACCAGGAGCTGCTCCCGAATCCGTCGCTATTCCCGTCGGCACACGGCGCGCTGCTACCGGCGCAGCCGCCGCAGCCTGTCGTGCCAACAGCTCATGGAGCCCCTTGATCTGCTCCTCCTGTCGCAGCACTACGCCCATAAGCGTACTCATCTGCTCGCGGAGCACCGGGTCTCCACTCGCCTCGAATTGCTCAGGAACATCACTTGTTCCCTCCCGCGCCGATCTGGATGAAGATCGCCTACGCGGTGCCATCGTTTCCTGAAACGCGACAACTCGTTTAGTTCTCGACCAACTCGGGTCGAACACGAGACCACTAACACCGGCTCAACAGCCAATCGGGCGAAAGTCATGTAAGGGCATCTATTCTCATCACCCGGTGTCATGTTGTGCGCGCCCAACACGAACACCCTCGGTTGAGAATAAACCACACCTCAAGTCCACCTCTAATATCCGTCTTAGAGGGTTATACAATACGACCAAATCCATAATTGCTTTCGCCACGAACCACAAGTCCTCGTCTCTCACGAGCCTTAACCTCTAAGGTTTACTATCCTAGGGTCTCCTAGGTTTGCCTAAACCATTGTCCCATTCACTACTTTATGCTCTGATACCAACTAATCTGTCACGCCCCGAGCCCGCCAATTCGGTCGGATTCGGCGCGCGCCGAGACCGAACGGACGAGAGAGTACGTCCAAGGCGTCGCAATCGATATAATTACAAGAAGGTTCCAACTAGGAACAGTATTCAACATACAACGATTGCATAAGGAAGCTAGGTATCAAACAACATAAACACATCTCATGTTATTACATTCATTCCACATTCATTTTACATCACCGATTAATTTACATTAGACTTCCAAATACAATCTACTCATTATTACATCCTTTCACCAGTTAGTTACATTTTGCTCACTACCCTCTAGTCCCCACTATTAAAACGGCCTCAGGGTACTGCTACCTCTGGTCTCCTGGTAGGGCGCTATCTACAGATCTACGCCCTTGCCTCGCGCCGCTGCTGCGCCGCTCACGTGTATACCTGTACCCCCAAAACCACAACACGGGGGTGAGAACTATTGTCCATAGTT
This sequence comes from Aechmea fasciata, assembly GCA_025177825.1. Classification (NCBI taxonomy): domain Eukaryota; kingdom Viridiplantae; phylum Streptophyta; class Magnoliopsida; order Poales; family Bromeliaceae; genus Aechmea; species Aechmea fasciata. The sequence goes on along the minus strand of CM045926.1, from coordinate 16,277,085 downwards.
CTCGTGGGTACGGTCACCCAAGAGAACAAAGGTCCAAGGAGGCAGCAAATATGTTAGTCCAAAAACATATATAGGTATATAACTTGCGACTAACATAAAAACATGCCTCACAAATGCAACATGCAAATTATTACTTTAGCTCTTAGCTTTTCTTTACCTTTTCGCTCTTCTGTACTTTAGCTATTTCATTCTTACTTAGCTATTCATAACTCATACCCGTTGTAACTCTAAGGTTTCTACTTACCTTAGCTCATGTCATTAACTTCCAAGGTTTCTATAACCCTAGGTTTCCATCTCAAGTCCAACTTGCTTCTAAGGTGTCTATTACCTTAGGTTCACCATACATATCACTAGCCCTCAAGGTTCTTTCTACCTGATTCCAGCTAGCCACCCGACTCGGCCACGAGTCAATCAATAGCGGATAATCCGCACTTTGCACGGCTCGAGGTGAAGGACCGTCACATACACCTCGACTGCCAAGCCAAGAACCACATCGCCCAACGGTCCGCCCGAAGGTCCGTGCACCGTGGTCAGGGATCCGCCAGTGGGAGAGGAACATGCCGCATACACCCATAGCCAAGATTCCCTGATAGGGAGAGGAACATGCCGCATACACCCTAGCGCTCACTTTGTTCTTGCTTAGTCACAATCCTCGAAGTTCTTCCGGTGGGAGAGGAACATGCCGCATACACCCGCGGAACCAGAACTATCGAGCTCACAATTACTGGGATTCCGGAATCCATTCCACTTTGCTTGAGGGTTGGCCTTAACCCTCAAGAGTCGACCCAATAGGTCCATTGTTCTTTACATCCTAGGTCCACTTGACTCTAGGGTTCACTCATTGTCACATAACCTAGGTTGTCTTAACTCTAGGTTCAGTTCTCAACCTATGCTCTGTCACACTAGGTTAGGTTGCCACACTCCTAGGTCCATTGACTCTAGGTTTACTATAACCTATGTTCTTTAACACTAGGTTAGATGCCACTCGATCTACATGTGTATTTAGTCCATGACTCACATTCTTTACTTGGCATTCTTTACTTGGCTCCCTTATGTCTATCAATCTACTCATATGCATGTTTCTTTTATGCTAGGCTTATGTTCTTGCAACATTCTTTACACTATGTCATTGCACATATCATTCATCAAGTTATCTACTTGGTACTCATACATAATTAAGTCATCTCTAGGGTTCAGTGTCGCAATATTCATCCCGATGCTTCCTATGTCCAAATGCAAGCCTATGGTGCCGCACGATAAGGAAGTGTGCAAGCGGACACCCTATGTCCTAATGCGACGCCTATAGCTCCGCACGATAAGAATGCATACAAGGAAAGTCATCTGGCCATACCAACCCTATCATGCATTTCACTCATTCATTCTCATGCATTTACTTAGCATTTATTATATATATCACTAGCATGCATTTCTTCTTATGCGTTATTGAACATGCATCAACAGGAGTTAAGTAACTCTTAGACATACAGGCGACCTAGTCGCTTCGGTAAACGCACCCACCTTGGTTTTGCTCTCCGATTGCTCGTCGACACTCGCAATCGGCCGCCCGCGGCACCCGTGACCCGGTTCGGCTCGAACTCACGCGCGACCAACCGAACAGCCACCGAACCACGATCTGAGACTTCCCCGCGTTAACTCACGTCTTCACAATGCCCCCGATTAGTTTTCATGAATTTAGGAGCTATATCTTGCGTGCTGCGGACATCTGGTAAGAATATATTATTTTATTAATATCTTTGCACTCGCTCGTCGGGTCACCGAACCGAGCGCGCCAACGCGTTCGTTAGGCCCCCAATTAGGTTTACATGGGGTCAAATGAGATCAAACCCCTCAATTTACAAAAACCCCATTTTGGATGCCCTAGGTTTGCATTTATGCAATCCTACCATTTGATCTCTAGAACAAGCAAAAGAGAGCTTGTATAATCCCTGGGAACTCATCTAAGAGTACTAGAACCCCCCATAGGGTGCCTAGAGCAAAACCCTAGAAATCCACCATTAGAGCTCTACGAAGAAAACATGGTTTTCATGAGTTCTTCGGTTGCTACGGGGTTTCTACACTTGTAGAGAGCTCAAAATCCTAGATCTAGGGTTTAGAAACCCATTCCCCAAAGATCTACCATGAGAGGAGGGAGAGAGAGAACAAGCTTACCTCTCCACGAAGCCCTTATGCACAAAGGAGAGGAAGAAGAGGCCCCATGGTGAGCTCCACCATCATCTTCTTCATCCTCTCCATCTTCTTCTTCTTCTTCTCCTTTTCTTTCTCTCCTTGCTTTGGTCGACAGAGAAGAGAGGGAGAGAGTGATCTGAGGGGGGGGAGAGAGGGAGAGAAGAGAGGGTTTTAATCCCCTTTCTATTCACTTAACCCCCTGCACAATTGCTATAAGGCCCTTCAACTATGCACCATGTGCACAGCCCAAACTGGGCATTTTCGGGCTCAGGGACCGGTCTCCCTAACCCAGGACCGGTCCCAGAGAGCCTTGCTCCAATCTGCGCAGCTGGAGACCGGTCTCCCCATTAAGAGACCGGTCCCAGAGAGCCTTGCTCCACTCTGCGCAGCTGGAGACCGGTCTCCCCCTTAAGAGACCGGTCCCAGAGAGCCTGCTCTCGCGGGACAGCCTTCCGGGACCGGTCTCCCTTTTCAGGGACCGGTCCCCCCAGGGACCATCAGCCTAGTCCAAGGACTTAGCCAAATTTTCAGCTTTTTCCGTTTCTTCTCCGTTCCAACTCACTTTTGGCTCGTTTGACCTCCGATTCTTTTCAAATCGAACCGAGCCTCTCCACACATGATTTAAATCATGTCCACATCATTATCTCATCCGCGCAAGCGCGGATTTGGCTCACGGCCCAAAGTAGCCTTTCGGGCTCCGTTTCGCACCTAGTGCACCGAAAACACCGAAAGCTTCCAGACTTCACCGGAACCACTCTTATGGCCTTCTAAGCCAACATACCTCGTAACTTCAAGACTTTAGAAGTTCGATATGTCACAAAAACCTAGTTATATTGTTCTATTATGCCCCGAGATTGTAAATATGCAACGTATCGATGTCAACGTTCACAAGAACCAAAACCGGAACAACATTAGACTACTCAATTGCGCCCAAACAGTATATCTTTGGAAACAGTACTCTTTCTCATTCAATCAAACAAAGAGTAAAACCTAATTATTTTGCTCTATTACGCCACGAGAGTGTAAATTTGCAACGTATCGATGCCAACGTTCACAAGAACCAAAACCGGACCAACCATAGACTACTCAATTGCGCCCTAACAGTATAATTATGGAAACAGTACATTTCCTCATTCAATCGAACAAAGAGTAAAACCTAATTATATTGTTCTATTACACTACGAGAGTGTAAATTTGCAACGTATCGATGCCAACGTTCACAAGAATCAAAACCGGACAAACATTAGACTCACTTGCGCCCTAACAGTATAACTTTGCAAATAGTACATTTTCTCATTCAATCGAACAAAAAGTAAAACCTAATTATATTGTTCTATTTTGCCCCGAGAGTGTAAATTTGCAACGTATTGATGTCAACATTCACAAGAACCAAAACAGGAACAACATTAGACTACTTAGTTGCGCCGTAACAGGACATCTTTGGAAACAGTACTTTTTGTCATTCAATCGAACAAAGAGTAAAACCTAATTATATTGTTCTATTATGCCCCGAGAGTGTAAATTTGCAACGTATCGATGCCAACGTTCAAAAGAACCAAAACCGACAAATATTAGACTACTCACTTGCGCCCTAACAGTATAACTTTGGAAACAGTACTTTTTCTCATTCAATCGAACAAAGGGTAAAACCTAATTATATTATTCTACTATGCCCCGAGAGTGTAAATTTGCAACGTATCGATGTCAACATTTAAAAGAACAAAAGCCGGAACAACATTAGACTACTCGATTGCCGTAATAAAGACATCTTTTGAAACAAGATTTCTTTCAATCGAACAAACAGTAAAACATAATTATATTGTTCTATTATGCCCCGAGAGTATAAATTTGCAATGTATCGATGCCAACGTTCACAAGAACCAAATCCGGACCAACATTAGACTACTTACTGGCGCCCTAACAGTATAACTTTGGAAACAATACTTTTTCTCACTCAATCGAACATGGAGTAAAACCTAACTAAATTGTTCTATTATTCAACGAGATTGTAAATTTGCAACGTCGATGCCAACGTTCACAAGAACCAAAACCGAACCAACATTAGAGTACACAGTTGCGCCCTAATAGTATAACTTTGGAAACAGTAATTTTTCTCATTCAATCGAATAAAGAGTAAAACCTAATTATATTGTTCTCTTATGCCCCGGGAGCGTAAATTTGCAACGTATCGATGCCAACGTTCATAGGAACAAAAATCGGACCAACATTAGACTACTCAGTTGCGCCTTAACGGTATAACTTTGGAAATAGTACTATTTCTAATTCAATCGAACAACGAGTAAAACCTAATTATATTGTTCTATTATGCCCCGAAAGTGTAAATTTGCAACTTCTCAATGCCAACGTTCGAAAGAACCAAAACAGGACCAACATTAGACTACTCATTTGCTCCCTAACATTATAACTTTGGAAACAGTAGGTTTTCTCATTCAATCGAACAAAGAGTAAAACCTAATTATATTGTTCTATTACGCCCCGAGAGTGTAAATTTGCAGCGTATCGATGTGAACATTCACAAGAACCAAAATCGGAACAACATTAGACTACTCAGTTGCACCGTAACAGTACATCTTTGGAAACAGTACTTTTTCTCATTCAATCGAATAAAGAGTAAAACCTAATTATATTGTTCTATTATGCCCCGAGAGTGTAAATTTGCAACGTATCGATGCCAACGTTCAAAAGAACCAAAACCGAGCCAACATTAGATTACTCAGTTGCGCCTTAATGGTATAACTTTGGAAACAGTACTTTTTCTCATTCAAACGAACAAAGAGTAAAACCTAATTATATTGTTCTATTATGCCTCGAGAGTGTAAATATGCAACGTGTCGATGTCAACGTTCACAAGAACCAAAACCGGTACAACATTAGACTACTCAATTTCGCCCTAACAGTATATCTTTGGAAACAGTACTCTTTCTCATTCAATCAAACAAAGTGTAAAACCTAATTATTTTGTTCTATTACGCCACGAGAGTGTAAATTTGCAACGTATCGATGCCAACGTTCACAAGAACCAAAACCGGACCAACCTTAGACTACTCAGTTGCGCCCTAACTGTATAACTATGGAAACAGCACTTTTGCTCATTAAATCGAACAAAGAGTAAAACCAAATTATATTGTTCTATTACGCCGCGAGAGTGTAAATTTGCAACGTATCGATGCCGACGTTCACAAGAACAAAAACCGGACTAACATTGGACTCACTAGCGCCCTAACAGTATAACTTTGGAAATAGTACTTTTTCTCATTCAATCGAACAAAGAGTAAAACCTAATTATATTGTTCTATTTTGCCCCGAGAGTGTAAATTTGCAACGTATTGATGTCAACATTCACAAGAACCAAAACAGGAACAACATTAGACTACTCAGTTGCGCCGTAACAGGACATCTTTGGAAACAGTACTTTTTGTCATTCAATCGAACAAAGAGTAAAACCTAATTATATTGTTCTATTATGCCCTGAGAGTGTAAATTTGCAACGTATCGATGTCAACGTTCAAAAAAACCAAAACCGGACAAACATTAGACTACTCACTTGCGCCCTAACAGTATAACTTTGGAAACAGTACTTTTTCTCATTCAATCGAACAAAGAGTAAAACCTAATTAAAAAAAAGATCTATGATATAATTGAACAACTAGTGAGGTTATACGGTGAAAAATATGAGGATGCAGTGATAACGGTGGTATTCATTAATATCTATTATGAATCAAACGAATCTATTAAATCATTAGACTTTCCTAATATACCACTTCTAATATGGTTGAAAAGATTATCAATGTTATGGATACTAATATAATAAGTTGTTGTAATCTCTGGAAGTCAAATCACTTCGGTATAAAGCGAGTCGTATTCCCTCTAAGATAAGCGCAATCAAAGGTAATAATCAATTAGAAAGTCGTCCTTTCATTGTAGCCGATATAGAGACTATATTGGTAAATATTGTTCTACTATGCCCTGAGAGTGTAAATTTGCAACGTATCGATGTCAACATTTACAAGAACAAAAACCGGAACAACATTAGACTACTCAGTTGCGCCGTAACAGTACATCTTTTGAAACAGTACTTTTTCTCATTCAATCGAACAAACAGTAAAACATAATTATATTGTTCTATTATGCCCCGAGAGTGTAAATTTGCAACGTATCGATTCCAACGTTCACAAGAACCAAAACCGGACCAACATTAGACTACTCAGTTGCGGCCTAACAGTATAACTTTGGAAACAATACTTTTTCTCACTCAATCGAACAAGGAGTAAAACCTAACTATATTGTTCTATTATTCCCCGAGAGTGTAAATTTGCAACGTACCGATGCCAACGTTCACAAGAACCAAAACCGGACCAACATTAGACTACTCAGTTGCGCCCTAACAGCATAACTTTGGAAACAGTGCGTTTTCTCATTCATTCGAACAAAGAGTAAAACCTAATTATGTTGTTCTATTGCGCCCCGAGAGTGTAAATTTGCAACGAATCGATGTCAACATTCACAAGAACCAAAATCGGAACAACGCTACACTACTCTGTTACACCCTAACAGTAAATCTTTGGAAACAGTTCTTTTTCTCATTCAATCCAACAAAGAGTAAAACCTAATTATATTGTTCTATTAAGCCCGGAGAGTGTAAATTTGCAACGTATCGATGCCAACGTTCACAAGAACAAAAACCGAACAAACATTAGACTCACTTGCGCCCTAACGGTATAACTTTGGAAATAGTACTTTTTCTCATTCAATCGAACAAAAAGTAAAACCTAATTATATTGTTCTATTTTGCCCCGAGAGTGTAAATTTGTAACGTATTGATGTCAACATTCACAAGAACCAAAACAGGAACAACATTAGACTACTCAGTTGCGCCGTAACAGGACATCTTTGGAAACAGTACTTTTTGTCATTCAATCGAACAAAGAGTAAAACATAATTATATTGTTCTATTATGCCCCGAGAGTGTAAATTTGCAACGTATCGATGCCAACGTTCAAAAGAACCAAAACCGGACAAACATTAGACTACTCAGTTGCGCCCTAACAGTATAACTTTGGAAAAAGTACGTTTTCTCATTCAATCGAACAAAGAGTAAACCCTAATTCTATTGTTCTATTATGCCCCGAGAGTGTAAATTTGCAACGTATCGATGCCAACATTCACAAGAACAAAAACCGGAACAATATTAGACAACTCAGTTGCGCCGTAACAGTACATCTTTTGATACAGTACTTTTTCTCATTCAATCGAACAAACAGTAAAACATAATTATATTGTTCTATTATGCCCCGAGAGTGTAAATTTGCAACGTATCGATTCCAACGTTCACAAGAACCAAAACCGGACCAACATTAGACTACTCACTTGCGCCCTAACAGTATAACTTTGGAAACAATACTTTTTCTCACTCAATCGAACAAGGAGTAAAACCTAACTATATTGTTCTATTATTCCCCGAGTGTGTAAATTTGCAACGTACCGATGCCAACGTTCACAAGAACCAAAACCGGACCAACATTAGACTACTCAGTTGCGCCCTAACAGCATAACTTTGGAAACAGTGCGTTTTCTCATTCATTCGAACAAAGAGTAAAACCTAATTATGTTGTTCTATTGCGCCCCGAGAGTGTAAATTTGCAACGAATCGATGTCAACATTCACAAGAACCAAAACCGGAACAACGTTACACTACTCTGTTACACCCTAACAGTACATCTTTGGAAACAGTTCTTTTTCTCATTCAATCCAACAAAGAGTAAAACCTAATTATATTGTTCTATTAAGCCCGGAGAGTGTAAATTTGCAACGTATCGATGCCCACGTTCACAAGAACAAAAACCGAACAAACATTAGACTCACTTGCGCCCTAACGGTATAACTTTGGAAATAGTACTTTTTCTCATTCAATCGAACAAAAAGTAAAACCTAATTATATTGTTCTATTTTGCCCCGAGAGTGTAAATTTGTAACGTATTGATGTCAACATTCACAAGAACCAAAACAGGAACAACATTAGACTACTCAGTTGCGCCGTAACAGGACATCTTTGGAAACAGTACTTTTTGTCATTCAATCGAACAAAGAGTAAAACATAATTATATTGTTCTATTATGCCCCGAGAGTGTAAATTTGCAACGTATCGATGCCAACGTTCAAAAGAACCAAAACCGGACAAACATTAGACTACTCACTTGCGCCCTAATAGTATAACTTTGGAAACAGTACTTTTTCTCATTCAATCGAACAAAGAGTAAAACCAAATTATATTGTTCTATTATGCCCCGAGAGTGTACATTTGCAACGTATCGATGCCAACATTCACAAGAACAAAAACCGGAACAATATTAGACAACTCAGTTGCGCCGTAACAGTACATCTTTTGAAACAGTACTTTTTCTCATTCAATCGAAAAAACAGTAAAACATAATTATATTGTTCTATTATGCCCCGAGAGTGTAAATTTGCAACGTATCGATGCCAACGTCCACAAGAACCAAAACCGGACCAACATTAGACAACTCACTTGCGCCCTAACAGTATAACTTTGGAAACAATACTTTTTCTCACTCAATCGAACAAGGAGTAAAACCGAACTATATTGTTCTATTATGCCCCGAGAGTGTAAATTTGCAACGTACCGATGCCAACGTTCAAAAGAACCAAAACCGGACCAACATTAGACTACTCAGTTGCGCCCGAAAAGTATAACTTTGGAAACAGTACGTTTTCTCATTCAATCGAACAAAGAGTAAAACCTAATTATGTTGTTCTATTGCGCCCCGAGAGTATATATTTGCAATGAATCGATGTCAACATTCACAAGAACCAAAATCGGAACAATGTTACACCACTCTGTTACACCCAAACAGTACATCTTTGGAAACAGTAATTTTTCTCATTCAATCGAATAAAGAGTAAAACCTAATTATATTGTTCTCTTATGCCCCGAGAGTGTAAATTTGCAGCGTAACGATGCCAACGTTCACAAGAACAAAAACCGGACCAACATTAGACTACTCAGTTGCGCCTTAACGGTATAACTTTGGAAATAGTATTTTTTTCTCATTCAATCGAACAAAGAGTAAAACCTAATAATATTGTTCTATTATATCCCGAGATTGTAAATATGCAACGTATCGATGTCAACGTTCACAAGAACCAAAACCGGTACAACATTAGACTACTAAATTGCGCCCTAACAGTATATCATTTGAAACAGTACTCTTTCTCTTTCAATCAAACAAAGAGTAAAACCTAATTACTTTATTCTATTACGCCCCGAGAGTGTAAATTTGCAACGTATCGATGCCAACGTTCACAAGAACCAAAACCGGACCAACATTAGACTACTCAGTTGCGCCCTGACAGTATAACTTTGGAAACAGTACGTTTTCTAGTTCAATCGAACAAAGAGTAAAACCTATTTATATTGTTCTATTACGCCCCGACAGTGTAAATTTGCAACGTATCGATGTCAACATTCACAAGAACCAAAACCGGAACAACATTAGTCTACTCAGTTACGACCTAACATTACATCTTTGGAAACAGTTCTTTTTCTCATTCAATCGAACAAAGTGTAAAACCCAATTATATTGTTCTATTATGCCCCGAGAGTGTAAATTTGCAACGTATCGATGCTAACGTTCACAAGAACCAAAACCGGACCAACCTTTGACTACTCAGTTGCGCCCTAACAGTATAACTATGGAAACAGTACTTTTCCTCGTTCAATCGAACAAAGAGTAAAACCAAATTATATTGTTCTATTATGCCGCGAGAGTGTAAATTTGCAACGTATCGATGCCGACGTTCACAAGAACAAAAACCGGACTAACATTAGACTCACTTGCGCCCTAACAGTATAACTTTGGAAATAGTTCTTTTTCTCATTCAATCGAACAAAGAGTAAAACCTAATTATATTGTTCTATTTTGCCCCGAGAGTGTAAATTTGCAACGTATTGATGTCAACATTCACAAGAACCAAAACAGGAACAACATTAGACTACTCAGTTGCGCCGTAACAGGACATCTTTGGAAACAGTACTTTTTGTCATTCAATCGAACAAAGAGTAAAACCTAATTATATTGTTCTATTATGCCCCGAGAGTGTAAATATGCAACGTATCGATGTCAACGTTCACAAGAACCAAAACCGGTACAACATTAGACTACTCAATTGCGCCCAAACAGTATATCTTTGGAAACAGTACTCTTTCTCATTCAATCAAACAAAGAGTAAAACCTAATTATTTTGCTCTATTACGCCATGAGAGTGTAAATTTGCAACGTATCGATGCCAACGTTCACTAGAACCAAAACCGGACCAACCTTAGACTACTCAGTTGCGCCCTAACAGTATAATTATGGAAACAGTACTTTTCGTCATTCAATCGAACAAAGAGTAAAACCTAATTATATTGTTCTATTACACCACGAGAGTGTAAATTTGCAACGTATCGATGCCAACGTTCACAAGAATAAAGCAGGACAAACATTAGACTCACTTGCGCCTAACAGTATAACTTTTGAAATAGTACATTTTCTCATTCAATCGAACAAAGAGTAAAACCTAATTATATTGTTCTATTTTGCCCCGGGAGTGTAAATTTGCAACGTATTGATGTCAACATTCACAAGAACCAAAACAGGAACAACATTAGACTACTCAGTTGCGCCGTAACAGGACATCTTTGGAAACAGTTCTTTTTCTCATTCAATCGAACAAAGAGTAAACCCTAATTATATTGTTCTATTATGCCCCGAGAGTGTAAATTTGCAACGTATCGATGCCAACGTTCAAAAGAACCAAAACCGGACAAACATTAGAGTACTCACTTGCGCCCTAACAGTATAACTTTGGAAACAGTACTTTTTCTCATTCAATCGAACAAAGGGTAAAACCTAATTATATTGTTCTACTATGCCCCGAGAGTGTAAATTTGCAACGTATCGATGTCAACATTTACAAGAACAAAAATCGGAACAACATTAGACTACTCAGTTGCGCCGTAACAGTACATCTTTTGAAACAGTACTTTTTCTCATTCAATCGAACAAACAGTAAAACATAATTATATTGTTCTCTTATGCCCCGAGAGCGTAAATTTGCAACGTATCGATGCCAACGTTCATAGGAACAAAAACCGGACCAACATTAGACTACTCAGTTGCGCCTTAACGGTATAACTTTGGAAACGATTATTTCTAATTCAATCGAACAACGAGTAAAACCTAATTATATTGTTCTATTATGCCCCGAAAGTGTAAATTTGCAACGTCTCAATGCCAACGTTCGAAAGAACCAAAACCGGACCAACATTAGACTACTCATTTGCGCCCTAACAATATAACTTTGGAAACAGTACTCTTTCTCATTCAATCGAACAAAGAGTAAAACCTAATTATATTGTTCTATTACGCCCCGAGAGTGTAAATTTGCAACGTATCGATGTCAACATACACAAGAACCAAAATCAGAACAACATTAGACTACTCAGTTGCACCGTAACAGTACATCTTTGGAAACAGTACTTTTTCTCATTCAATCGAATAAAGAGTAAAACCTAATTATATTGTTCTATAATGCCCCGAGAGTGTAAATTTGCAACGTATCGATGCCAACGTTCAAAAGAACCAAAACCGAGCCAACATTAGATTACTCAGTTGCGCCTTAATGGTATAAATTTGGAAACAGTACTTTTTCTCATTCAATCGAACAAAGAGTAAAACCTAATTATATTGTTCTATTATGCCTCGAGAGTGTAAATATGCAACGTGTCGATGTCAACGTTCACAAGAACCAAAACCGGTACCACATTAGACTACTCAATTTCGCCCTAACAGTATATCTTTGGAAACAGTACTCTTTCTCATTCAATCAAACAAAGAGTAAAACCTAATTATTTTGTTCTATTACGCCACGAGAGTGTAAATTTGCAACGCATCGATGCCAACGTTCACAAGAACCAAAACCGGACCAACCTTAGACTACTCAGTTGCGCCCTAACAGTATAACAATGAAAACAGTACTTTTCCTCATTCAATCGAACAAAGAGTAAAACCAAATTATATTGTTCTATCACGCCGCGAGAGTGTAAATTTGCAACGTATCGATGCCGACGTTCACAAGAACAAAAACCGGACTAACATTGGTGTAGCATATCGAAAATTCGACGATAAGATCGGACTTTGGCCAAATTGACTAAAGTACGAAAACAAAATAGTTGGACATGCTCCAATTGCCATTCCAAACTTCTTGGAAAGGTTAGAGGATAATCTAAAAGAGTTAAAAGGGTTTTGGCGTTGTTCGGCGCGAAGTAGAGTCGAAACAGCGCGAAAAACACAAGTGCAGGCATTACGTGCCGGTACGGGCAAAGTTCTTTGTCGGTATAGCAACAATGAGAGGAAGAGCTCTCGGGTTTGAGAATTTTATGGCCCATACCGGGTACGGCCGGGTGTGCATGCGGTATAGCCATCCTTGCACCAGAAGGAGAGAGCTCTCGGGTTTGATAGTTTTCTTTGGCCCATACCGGTACAGGTCGCCCCCATACCGGTATAGATGCTGCGAAACCGAGGGAAGCTCCTCTCGGGTTTCTGCCACTGTAGCACCCCATACCGGTACCGATTTCCCCCATACCGGTATGGGATGGTCAACAATGATTTGTGAACTGCGCGAAATAAAAGAAGTAGAGGGGCTTTTTGGCTATTGTTACAACACAATAAGCTCTCCCTTCACTCACTTCACAGCACACACACACTCACTCTCTCATTTCTTTCTTTTGTTCCCTTTCTCTCTCTAGAGGAGCTCTAGGGCAAGGAAGAAGAAGGAGAAGAAGTTGGAGGAGAGGACTTTGGAGCTTTAGGAAGGCTTCTTGGAGGTCTTGAAGCTCTCCTACAAGGAGTAGTTGGAAGAGCATTGCACTAGAGGTAAGAGTTCTACAAGTTTAAGCTTATGGTTGTGGTTTTCTCTAAGTTTAGAGGTTTTCTAGCTTGTTGCTAGTGTTAGAGGCATGCTAGGGCTATGAACACCATGAAAGCTCCATGAGAGCTCAAGTGCTCTCATGGTGATTTCTTAGGGTTTGTTGTAAACCCCAAATAGATGGTTCTAATGGGTCAAGGATGGTTTTAGGGAGCTTCTAGGTTGATCTAAAGCTATATTTTGCTTGTGAATGAGATCAAAACCCTAGGTTTGACATAGGGCATTGTTGGAGCACCCAAATTTGGGGCTTTTGAACATAGGGGTTCTTGGGTCAAATTGACCTTGTAGAAACCTAATTGGGGGTATTCGCGTGGGACAACTCCGTTTAATTAAACGAAAATCCGATATAGGGGCTACTATGTAAAATGGCACGATTAGGTTCACTTTTAAAGCTGGGTTTTTACCTAGGCCTCGGTAGGTCGTGAAACTTCTTGGGCATCCTCACAAAATTATTTTAAGGTGGGGGGTGCATACCGGAATCATCGAATTCCCTTCTATGTCTGTTTTCACCTTTTGAGCATATTCTATGTATAGCGTATTCATGCATGATAGGGTAGAGGTTAATTATGCTATGGTTGAACTTCAATTATTGTTCTAATATGAGAATGAACTTAGAGATTATAATGGAACCATAGAGGCATGAGAATTAGAACCCTACTTGTGTGAATATAGGATGGACTTGATCTTAGTCAACAAAGGTGATATTGAACATAGAGACAAGATTGGCATTGAGACAACCTTAGTTAAACATAGTTTAACTTAGTGGCATTATGGCAAGAATGATATACATGATTAGGTAGAAAACCTATCATTGACAATGGCATGGTAACTAGTGGCTATGAATCCTCAATGTGAGGATTAGATCGATACTCTTGACAAGTCTTGGCTTGAGGGAGGTCGCTCCTCCTCAAGCGGTGAGTTCCGGAGCAGTCACCTAGGGGATCGTGGCCCCGACGGACGGTCCCTCGGGTCTTGTAGGCTTAGAGCCTCCCCGTTCAGTGAGGGATTTTGGGTCTTGAGTTTGTTGGGGTTAACTATGTTAACCAGCAAGATTGGGTAATGAGCCAAGTAAAGTAAAGTAAAGTAAAGTATGGTATAGAGCATGCATGCAAACATATCTAAATTCGATTATCTATCTATCTGACTCTTTCTTGCAGGCATAGTATTAGCATTTATATAGTTGGTTACTATCTCAATTCCGTTGAAATACTTATGCCTGGATAGACCTAGTGGGTAAGTCGGCGGGGTCGGTTGCCGAGCCCACTGGGAACTTCGTTGTAGTTCTCACACCACTAACCCCACAGGTCCTAGCACGAGCGGGGCAGCGGAGGACCGGGGCAAGGGGTTAGCGCCATAGCTAGTGGCCACCGGAGTCTTGCATCTAGTCATTTCCTTTTTGTTATACTTGTATCAACCTTACTTTGTTGAACTATAGATGTCAAGTTGTAAACATTCAAGTAATTTTTGGGAGATGACAAATGTAAAAAGAAATGATGTATTGAATGCTAAAAGAATGTAATAGATTAGTTTACTTGTATTTGGTTCAAATGTAATCAAGTTCATGTATGGTTTATATTCTAGCTTAGTGCTTACTCTTCTGCTGTGTCGTTGTTGCTTACCTTCGTGTAAGCCTTGTATAATTGAAATTCTCTTTGATTGTCAAATTATACTTGTTGTTAGAGCCTTGGGCGGGCAGGGGAGGCCCTGTTCGCTCGGCGTCTGTTGACGTGGCCCGAACCCGACCAAATAGGCGGGTAGCGGGGCGTGACAATTGGACTACTCACTTGCGCCCTAACAGTATATCTTTGGAAACAGTACGTTTTCTAGTTCAATCGAACAAAGAGTAAAACCTATTTATATTGTTCTATTTCGCCCTGACAGTGTAAATTTGCAACGTATCGATGTCAACATTCACAAGAACCAAAACCGGAACAACATTAGACTACTCAGTTACGCCCTAACATTACATCTTTGGAAACAGTTCTTTTTCTCATTCAATCGAACAAAGTGTAAAACCCAATTATATTGTTCTATTATGCCCCGAGAGTGTAAATTTGCAACGTATCGATACCAACGTTCACAAGAACCAAAACCGGAACAACATTAGACTACTCACTTGCGCCCTAAGAGTATAACTTTGGAAACAGTACTTTTTCTCTTTCAATCGAACAAAGAGTAAAAACCTAATTATATTGTTCTATTATGCCCCGAGAGTGTAAATTTGCAACGCATCGATGCCGACGTTCACAAGATCCAAAACCGGAACAAAATTAGACTACTCAGTTGCGCCCTAAAAGTATAACTTTTGGAAACAGTATTATTTCTCATTCAATCGAACAATGAGTAAAACCAAATTATATTGTTCTATTATGCCCCTAGAGTGTAAATTTGCAACGTATCGATGCCAACGTTCAAAAAAACCAAAGCGGACCGGCATTAGACTAGTTAGTTGCGCTCGAACAGTATAACTTTGGAAACAGTACGTTTTCTCATTCAACCGAACAAAGAGTAAAACCTAATTATATTGTCCTATTACGCCCCGAGAGTGTAAATTTGCAAAGTATCAATGTCAGCATTCACAAGAACAAAAATCGGAACAACATTAGACTACTCAGTTGCACAGCAACAGTACATCTCTAGAAACTGTCCTTTTTCTCATTCAATCGAACAAAGAGTAAAACCTAATTATATTGTTCTATTATGCCCCGAGAGTGTAAATTTGCAACGTATCGATGCCAACGTTCACAAGAACCAAAATCGGACCAACATTAGACTACTCAGTTGCGCCTAAACGGTATAACTTTGAAAATAGCACTTTTTCTCATTCAATCGAACAAAGAGTAAAACCTAATTATATTGTTCTATTATGCCCCGAGAGTGTAAATTTGCAACGTATCGATGCCAACGTTCACAAGAACCAAAACCGGACCAACCTTAGACTACTCAGTTGCGCCCTAACAGTATAATTATGGAAACAGTACTTTTCCTCATTCAATCGAACAAAGAGTAAAACCTAATTATATTGTTCTATTACACCACGAGAGTGTAAATTTGCAACGTATCGATGCCAACGTTCACAAGAACCAAAACCGGACCAACCTTAGACTGCTCAGTTGCGCCCTAACAGTATAATTATGGAAACAGTACTTTTCCTCATTCAATCGAACAAAGAGTAAAACCTAATTATATTGTTCTATTACACCACGAGAGTGTAAATTTGCAACGTATCGATGCCAACGTTCACAAGAATAAAAACCGGACAAACATTAGACTCACTTGCGCCCTAACAGTATAACTTTGGAAATAGTACATTTTCTCATTCAATCGAACAAAAAGTAAAACCTAATTATATTGTTCTATTTTGCCCGAGAGTGTAAATTTGCGACGTATTGATGTCAACATTCACAAGAACCAAAAGCAGAACTACATTAGACTACTCGGTTAACGCGTAACAGGACATCTTTGGAAACAGTACTTTTTGTCATTCAATCGAACAAAGAGTAAACCCTAATTATATTGTTCTATTATGCCCCGAGAGTGTAAATTTGCAACGTATCGATGCCAACGTTCAAAATAACCAAAATTGGACAAACATTAGACTACTCACTTGCGCCCTAACAGTATAACTTTGGAAACAGTACTTTTTCTCATTCAATCGAACAAAGAGTAAAACCAAATTATATTGTTCTACTATGCCCCGAGTGTGTAAATTTGCAACGTATCGATGTCAACATTCACAAGAACAAAAACCGGAACAAATTAGACAACTCAGTTGCGCCGTAACAGTACATCTTTTGAAACAGTACTTTTTCTCATTCAATCGAAAAAACGATAAAACATAATTATATTGTTCTATTATGCCCCGAGAGTGTAAATTTGCAACGTATCGATGCCAACGTCCACAAGAACCAAAACCGGACCAACATTAGACTACTCACTTGCGCCCTAACAGTATAACTTTGGAAACAGTACTTTTTCTCACTCAATCGAACAAAGAGGAAAACCTAACTATATTGTTTTATTATGCCCGAGAGTGTAAATTTGCAACGTCGATGCCAACGTCCACAAGAACCAAAACCGGACCAACATTAGACTACTCAGTTGCGCCCTAACAGTATAACTTTGGAAACAGTACGTTTTCTCATTCAATCGAACAAAGAGTAAAACCTAATTATGTTGTTCTATTGCGCCCCGAGAGTGTAAATTTGCAACGAATCGATGTCAACATTCACAAGAACCAAAATCGGAACAATGTTACACTTCTCTGTTACACCCAAGCAGTACATCTTTGGAAACAGTTCTTTTTCTCATTCAATCCAACAAAGAGTAAAACCTAATTATATTGTTCTATTATGCCCGGAGAGTGTAAATTTGCAACGTATCGATGCCAACGTTCACAAGAACGAAAGAACCAACATTAGACTACTCGATTTGCGCCCTAACAGTACAACTTTGGAAACAGTAATTTTTCTCATTCAATCGAATAAAGAGTAAAACCTAATTATATTGTTCTCTTACGCCCCGAGAGTGTATATTTGGAACGTATCGGTGCCAACGTTCACAGGAACAAAAACCGGACCAACATTAGACTACTCAGTTGCGCCTTAACGGTATAACTTTGGAAATAGTACTTTTTCTCATTCAATCGAAAAAAGAGTAAAACCTAATTATATTGTTCTATTATGTCTCGAGATTGTAAATATGCAACGTATCGATGTCAACGTTCACAAGAACCAAAACCGGTACAACGTTAGACTACTCAATTGCGCCCTAACAGTATATCATTGGAAAACGACTCTTTCTCTTTAAATCAAACAAAGAGTAAAACCTAATTACTTTGTTCTATTACGCCCCGAGAGTGTAAATTTGCAATGTATCAATGCCAACGTTCACAAGAACCAAAACCGGACCAACATTAGACTACTCAGTTGCGCCCTAACAGTATGACTTTGGAAACAGTACGTTTTCTAGTTCAATCGAACAAAGAGTAAAACCTATTTATATTGTTCTATTTCGCCCCGACAGTGTAAATTTGCAACGTATCGATGTCAACATTCACAAGAACCAAAACCGGAACAACATTAGACTACTCAGTTACACCCTAACATTACATCTTTGGAAACAGTTCTTTTTCTCATTCAATCGAACAAAGAGTAAAACCCAATTATATTGTTCTTTTATGCCCCGAGAGTGTAAATTTGCAACGTATCGATGCCAACGTTCACAAGAACCAAAACCGGAACAACATTAGACTACTCACTTGCGCCCTAAGAGTATAACTTTGGAAACAGTACTTTTTCTCTTTCAATCGAACAAAGAGTAAAACCTAATTATATTGTTCTATTATGCCCCGAGAGTGTAAATTTGCAACGCATCGATGCCGACGTTCACAAGATCCAAAACCGGACCAAAATTAGACTACTCAGTTGCGCCCTAAAAGTATAACTTTTGGAAACAGTATTATTTCTCATTCAATCGAACAACGAGTAAAACCAAATTATATTGTTCTATTATGCCCCTAGAGTGTAAATTTGCAACGTATCGATGCCAACGTTCAAAAGAACCAAAACCGGACCAACATTAGACTAGTTAGTTGCGCTCGAACAGTATAACTTTGGAAACAGTACGTTTTCTCATTCAATCGAACAAAGAGTAAAACCTAATTATATTGTCCTATTACGCCCCGAGAGTGTAAATTTACAACGTATCGATGTCAGCATTCACAAGAACCAAAATCGGAACAACAGTAGACTACTCAGTTGCACAGTAACAGTACATCTTTCGAAACTGTACTTTTTCTCATTCAATCGAACAAAGAGTAAAACCTAATTATATTGTTCTATTTTGCCCCGAGAGTGTAAATTTGCAACGTATCGATGCCAACGTTCACAAGAACCAAAATCGGACGAACATTAGACTACTCAGTTGCGCCTAAACGGTATAACTTTGAAAACGGTACTTTTTCTCATTCAATCGAACAAAGAGTAAAACCTAATTATATTGTTCTATTATGCCCCGAGAGTGTAATATGCAACGTATCGATGTCAACATTCACAAGAACCAAAACCGGTGCAACATTAGTGTCACGCCCCGAGTCCGCTACCAATTTGGTCCGGTTCGTGGACGCCGATCAGGCGCCGAACGGACAGCACCTCCCCTGTCCGCCCAAGGCTCGACAACAAGTCATGTACAAAGAATTGCCGAGGAAGAAGAATTCTATTACATACATGACGAGACGATGCACCTAAAGGTGCGAACAACAACAAGAGCAAGATACAAGTATATATATACAAGTAACATAAAGAGAGATAAGTCTATCTATTACAACCATTCAACCATTTGCTTACATTATTTAACCTCAAAATATAAATACATATTCATCTCCCAAAATGTAGGTTATATCATTTCTTTATACAATTATGTTCCCAAAATGATACCACGGGTGGCTCTAATGCAAGTAGGTGGCTGCTACCAACTAGGGCGCGACACCCTTACCGCGATCCTCACCGCCCACCTGCGCGCTGGAACCTGTAATTGAGTGGGGTGAGAACTAACTTCCTTAGTTCTCAGTGGGCTCGGCCACCGACCCCACCGATCTCCCCACTAGGTCTAAGCAGGCAAAGCGGATAGATAGATAGATAGATAATTTAAAGCAGTAACTGCTGTAGGTAAAGCATGATATAATTAATGCAACTACTGCTATACCTGAAACAACAATATCATGATATAATTATGAAATATCTATCATGCTACTATGTCACAATCAAGTATGTATGAAATACTTTTATGTTCTTATGTTATTACCCAATCCATGGCTAGCCCGTAGGCACGCCCACGACTCAACACATTCAACCCAATGGGTTGTCTGCGGGACCCCACATAGGCTATCCCTCGGGACCCCACATAGGCTATCCCTATCGAATCACGTGCCAAGACCTCCGGAGACTCGCACTACTCGTGTGGAGCGACCATGCACGAGCGCTGAGCAGACTGTGTGAGTATGATCTTCTCCTCCATTTGGAGGGCATCCACGCAGGGGAATCATACATAGGTGTTATCTTACACTATGTTTCTATGTCAACTGTCATTAAGTTATTTACTTGGCTCACATGTCACTAGTGTCTCTACACTATGTCATAATGTCAATCATCAAGTTCTTTACTTGGTTCCCATAGTTCTAGTGTTCTTTACACTAAGTTATAATGCAATAATATTCATCAAGTTGTCTACTTGGTTCTCAAGCAATTAGTGTCATTACACTATGTCATATGTCATTCATCAAGTTCTTTACTTGGTTTTCATAGCTCTAGTGTCCTTTACACTAAGTTACAATGTCACAATGTCATAATGTCATATTGACAATCATCAAGCTCTATACTTGGTTCATATATCTCTAGTTGATAATCATGCATAATTAAATTGTCTTTAGGGTTCAATGTCATTTGCTCATTGCTATGCTTCCTATGTCCTAATGCAAACCTACGGTGCCGCACGATAAGGGAGGATGCAAGCATGCTCCCTATGTCCTAATGCAACCTCCGTAGATCCACACGATAAGGAAGCATGCTAGAGTAGCCATTTCACTAAACCAACCCTATTATGCATGAAACTATATATATATACATAACTTTTGCAATATGACCAAAGAGGTACTTAGACATAAAAGGGAGCCCGATGGCTCCGGAATGACACCCCCCACCTTTTGGGATGTTCCTCGAGGTTAGAACGCCACTCTTGACGCCCCCAACCACTACTTTGACTCCTTAGCCCCAATTTGCAAGCCCTTGACCGGCTGGGATCACTCAAACCGTTCGTCGAATCGACGAACCGTCGCCTCGCACGCGTTCGTGGACCTAACAATATGTTAGAAATGAGGTTAAAAGAGATCAAAACCTCATCCTAAGAAAAGCCCCAATTTGAGCCCTAGATTTTGCCCCAAGCAAAAATCTCCCTTTTGAGCTCTAATTGCTTGTGCAAAACATCTCTTAAGGATGCTAGGATCCCATAAAAATTATCCCCAAGAGATAAAACCCATCCAAGGAGAAGCTACCATGAAAGCTCTCAAGAGCTTACCTCAATGGAGAGCTCCAATGGTGGAGAGGAAAAAGATGAAGCCAAGGATCTTCCTCTTAGCTTGCTTCTCCACCAAATCCTCCACCTTTTCCTCCTTCTTTTTCTCCTTCTTCTTCTTTCTAGAGAGAGAGAGGGAGAGGTTATGTGTGTTTGTGAGAGGGAAATGAGAGAAAGAGAGAGGGAAGTCCCCTCTATAACCCTCTATTGTAACAAAATGCTCATAGCCCCCTCAACTTTGCAAACTGCCCCAAACTGGGCATTCTGCGCAGCTGGGATCCGGATCTGGCCCATGGGATCCGGATCCCGTAAGAAACTGGGCATTCTGCGCGGCTGGGATCCGGATCTGGCCCATGGGATCCGGATCCCGTAAGCCCCCTCAGCCCAGCATTTAAGGACTTAGCCAAATTTCAGCCTTTTTCGTTTTCTTCTCGTTTTCGCTCGTTTTCGCTCGATTGGCCTCCAATTCTTTTCAAATTGAACCGAGACTTTCCAAACATGTTTTCGAACACGTTTTCATCATCTTTTCATCCACGCTAATGCCGGATTTAGCTCAAGACCCAACATAGCTTTTCGGCTTTCGTTTTCGCGCCTATGCGCACCAAAACGAACGTATGCTTCCGAACATCACCGGGAGCAACTCCGGTGCACTTTTTGCCTTCGGATCAACATTGAACTTTCCGAAGTCCATCCACTCGACAATCAGTCGATTCTAAACGTGGTGCAACTCTCGGATTTCGAGAATTCACTTCCTTACAATTAGACTACTCAATTGCGCCCTAACAGTATATCTTTAGAAACAGTACTCTTTCTCATTCAATCAAACAAAGAGTAAAACCCAATTATTTTGTTCTATTACGCCCCGAGAGTGTAAATTTTCAACGTATCGATGCCAATGTTCACAAGAACCAAAACCGGACCAACATTAGACTACTCAGTTGCGCCCTAACAGTATAACTATGGAAACAGTACGTTTTCTAATTCAATCGAACAAAGAGTAAAACCTATTTATATTGTTCTATTATGCCCCGACAGTGTAAATTTGCAACGCATCGATGCCGACGTTCACAAGATCCAAAACCGGACCAATATTAGACTACTCAGTTGCGCCCTAAAAGTAAAACTTTTGGAAACAGTACTTTTTCTCATTCAATCGAACAAAGAGTAAAACCTAATTATATTGTTCTATTATGCCCCGAGAGTGTAAATATCCAACGTATCGATGTCAACGTTCACAAAAACAAAAACCGGAACAACATAAGACTACTCAGTTGCGCCGTAACAGTACATCTTTTGAAACAGTACTTTTTCTCATTCAATCGAACAAACAGTAAAACATAATTATATTGTTCTATTATGCCCCGAGAGTGTAAATTTGCAACGTATCGATGCCAACGTTCACAAGAACCAAAACCGGACCAACATTAGACTACTCACTTCCGCCCTAACAGAATAACTTTGGAAACAATACTTTTTCTCACTCAATCGAACAAGGAGTAAAACCTAACTATATTGTTCTATTATGCCCCGAGAGTGTAAACTTGGAATGTACCGATGCCAACGTTCAAAAGAACCAAAATCGGACCAACATTAGACTACTCAGTTGCGCCCTAACAGTGTAACTTTGGAAACAGTACGTTTTCTCATTCAATCGAACAAAGAGTAAAACCTAATTATATTGTTCTATTGCGCCCCGAGAGTGTAAATTTGCAACGAATCGATGTCAACATTCAGAAGAACCAAAATCGGAACAACGTTACACTACTCTGTTACACCCTAACAGTACATCTTTGGAAACAGTTCTTTTTCTTATTCAATCCAACAAAGAGTAAAACCTAATTATATTGTTCTATTATGCCCCGAGAGTGTAAATTTGCAACGTATCCATGCCACCGTTCACAAGAACCAAAACCGAACCAACATTAGACTACTCTGTTGCGCCCTAACGGTATAACTTTGGGAACAGTAATTTTTCTCATTCAATCGAATAGAGAGTAAAACCTAATTATATTGTTCTCTTATGCCCCGAGAGTGTAAATTTGCAACGTATCGATGCCAACATTCACAAGAACAAAATCGGGACCAACATTAGACTACTCAGTTGCACCTTAACGGTATAACTTTGAAAATAGTACTTTTTCTCATTCAATCGAACAAAGAGTAAAACCTAATTATAGTGTCCTATTATGTCCCGAGTTTGTAAATTTGCAACGTATCGATGTCAACATTCACAAGAACCAAAATCGGAACAACATTAGACTACTCAGTTACACCCTAACATTACATCTTTGGAAACGATTCGTTTTCTCATTCAATCGAACAAAGAGTAAAACCCAATTATATTGTTCTATTATGCCCGAGAGTGTAAATTTGCAACGCATCGATCTGAAACGTTCACAAGATCGAAAACCAGGACCAATATTAGACTACTCGATTCGAAAAGTATAACTTTTGAAAACGACTATTTCTCATTCAATCGAACAACGAGTAAAACCAAATTATATTTTTCTATTATGCCCCTAGAGTGTAAATTTGCAACGCATCGATGCCGACGTTCAAAAGAACCAAACCGGACCAACATTAGACTACTCAGTTGCGCCCTAACAGTATAACTTTGGAAACAGTACGTTTTCTCATTCAATCGAACAAAGAGTAAAACCTAATTATATTGTTCGATTACGCCCCGAGTGTGTAAATTTGCAACGTATCGATGTCAACATTCACAAGAACCAAAATCGGAACAACATTAGACTACTCAGTTGCGTCCTAACAGTATAACTTTGGAAACAGTACGTTTTCTCATTCAATTGAACAAAGAGTAAAACCTAATTATATTGTTCTATTACGCCCCGAGAGTGTAAATTTGCAAAGTATCGATGTCAACATTCACAAGAACCAAAATCGGAACAACATTAGACTACTCAGTTACACCCTAACATTACATCTTTGGAAACAGTTCGTTTTCTCATTCAATCGAACAAAGAGTACAACCCACTTATATTGTTCTCTTATGTCCGAGATTGTAAATATGAAAGCGATCGATGTCAACGTTCACAAGAACAAAAACCGGTACAACATTAGACTACTCAATTGCGCCTTAACAGTATATCTTTGGAAACAGTACTCTTTCTCATTCAATCAAACAAAGAGTAAAACCTAATTATTTTGTTCTATTACGCCCCGAGAGTGTAAATTTGCAACGTATCGATGCCAACGTTTGCAAGGACCAAAACCGGACCAACATTAGACTAATCAGTTGCGCCATAACAGTATAACTTTGGAAACAGTACGTTTTCTCATTCAATCGAACAAAGAGTAAAACCTAACTATAATGTTCTATTGCGACCCGAGAGTGTAAATTTGCAACGAATCGATGTCAACATTTAGAAGAACCAAAATCGGAACAACGTTACACTACTCTGTTACGCCCTAACAGTACATCTTTGGAAACAGTTCTTTTTCTCATTCAATCCAACTAAGCGTAAAACCTAATTATTTTGTTCTATTATGCCCCGAGAGTGTAAATTTGCAACGTATCGATGCCAACGTTCACAAGAACCAAAACCGAACCAACATTAGACTACTCAGTTGCGCCCTAACAGTATAACTTTGGAAACAGTAATATTTCTCATTCAATCGAATAAAGAGTAAAACCTAATTATATTGTTCTATTATGCCCCGAGAGTGTAAATTTGCAACGTATCGATGCGAACATTCACAAGAACAAAAACGGGACCAACATTAGACTACTCAGTTGCGCCTTAACGGTATAACTTTGGAAATAGTACTTTTTCTCATTCAATCGAACAAAGAGTAAAACATAATTATTTTGTTCAATTATGTCCGAGAGTGTAAATATGCAACGTATCGATGCCAACGTTCACAAGAACCAAAACCGGACCAACATTAGACTACTCAGTTGCGCCCTAACAGTATAACTTTGTAAACAGTACTTTTTCTCATTCAATCGAACAAAGAGTAAAACCTAATTATATTGTTCTATTACGCCCTAGAGTGTAAATTTGCAAGGTATCGATGCAGCGTTCACAAGAACCAAAACCGGACCAACATTAGACTACTCAGTTGCGCCCTAACAGTATAACTTTGGAAACAGTACGTTTTCTAATTCAATCGAACAAAGAGTAAAACCTATTTATATTGTTCTATTACGCCCCGAGAGTGTAAATTTGCAACGTATCGATGTCAACATTCACAAGAACCAAAACCGGAACAACATTAGACTACTCAGTTACACCCTAACATTACATCTTTGGAAACAGTTCTTTTTCTCATTCAATCGAACAAAGAGTAAAACACAATTATATTGTTCTATTATGCCCCGAGAGTGTAAATTCGCAACGTATCCATGCCATAGTTCACAAGAACCAAAACCGGACAAACATTAGGCTACTCAGTTGCGCCCTAACAGTATAACATTGGAAACAGTACTTTTTCTCATTCAATCGAACAAAGAGTAAAACCTAATTATATTGTTCTATTATGCCCGAGAGTCTAAATTTGCAACGCATCGAATCGACGTTCACAAGATCCAAAATCGGACCAATATTAGACTACTCAGTTGCGCCCTAAAAGTATAACTTTTGCAAACAGTACTATTTCTCATTCAATCGAACAACGAGTAAAACCAAATTATATTGTTCTATTATGCCCCTAGAGTGTAAATTTGCAACGCATCGATGCCGACGTTCAAAAGAACCAAAACCGGACCAACATTAGACTACTCAGTTGCGCTCGAACAGTATAACTTTGGAAACAGTACGTTTTCTTATTCAATCGAACAAAGAGTAAAACCTAATTATATTGTTCTATTACGCCCCGAGAGTGTAAATTTGCAACGTATCGATGTCAACATTCACAAGAACCAATATCGGAACAACATTAGACTACTCAGTTGCACAGTAACAGTACATCTTTGGAAACAGTACTTTTTCTCATTCAATCGAACAAAGAGTAAAACCTAATTATATTGTTCTATTATGCCCCGAGAGTGTAAATTTGCAACGTATCGATGCCAACGTTCACAAGAACCAAAATCGGACCAACATTAGACTACTCGATTGCGGCTAAACGGTATAACTTTACAAACGGTACTTTTCTCATTCAATCGAACAAAGAGTAAAACCTAATTATATTGTTCTCTTATGCCCCGAGAGTGTAAATTTGCAACGCATCGATGCCGACGTTCACAAGATCCAAAACCGGACCAACATTAGACTACTCAGTTGCACCGTAACAGTACATCTTTGGAAACAGTACTTTTTCTCATTCAATCGAACAAGGAGTAAAACCTAATTATATTGTTTTATTATGCCCCGAGAGTGTAAATTTGCAACGTATCGATGCCAACGTTCAAAAGAACCAAAGCAGGACCAACATTAGACTACTCGATTTGCGCCTAACGGTATAACTTTGGAAACGATCGTTTTCTCATTCAATCGAACAAAGAGTAAAACCTACGCGCACCGAAACACCCAAATGCTCCGAACTTCACCAGGATGATTCCAATGGCTTCTAACATCAACCGAAACTTCATAACTATAGAAGTTCGATATATTACACCTAAGGGTTCCAACCGTAGAATCTTTGATCCAAGGGCTAAAAAGTCGGAAGCACCAACTACTTTATGCTTCCGATAGCATAGTAGCTCTACACTAATAACTATATGTATTATGTATTTTAATTATATGTATATAAATTTTAGTTTATTGGGCCATATTTGTTTGTCCACAAGGCCAAACTAGCAAAATCTTATCCTAATTACTCTCTGGCCTCTCTCTCTCACTTGCTCGCAGAGTCGCTTCCTCTAAATCAACTTATAAATTATTTTTATAATAATATAATACCATATTTCATGTATTTATTTTGCATGTTGAACTATTAAATATGTTTTTGTATTAAATTCAGGATAATATTTTATAAAAATTAAACTATATATATTACATGATGTTAAGAATTTCAAGTGGCTCATTTAGGACTTGAGCTTGCTCGTAGGATCTTATCCTAATTTCAAGCCGAGCTTGAGCCTAAAATTTAGGCTCGAAAATAATTTCAAGCCGAGCTTGAGCCTAAAGATAAGCTCACTCGTACTCGCTCGTTTCCACCCCTACACAGTGATTTGTTGGATGTGGCCTACGTAATATATTCAAGGCGATCTATAAAGATACGGTCAATCCAATTAAGTCGATCTATAAAGATATAATAAGATCCTACGGTTAGGATGTATCCGGACACGTCCTTGATGGACGGACGTGATTTAACATCCTTATATCAAGTTATATCTAAATATGTAACATACGGGAGTCCGGTCTAACCCTAATTCCAATTGTCCACGGTTCCATCTCCGGGGATAAGGGAATTAGACTCGGAACGTCCCGTCTTCTTGCAGATCGCGAACGAGGACGAACGACGATCAATGATTGCGAACGAGGACGAACGACGAGCAAGGATCGTCGTCAACAAATCGGGTATGGAAATCGAAATCATGGCAAAAGGTACGATTCTGGTTTCTAAGAAAGTTTTAACCTGTGGTATCAGAGTGAAACCTTTTGCCGAATTTTCGTTTCTTTTCGCATCTCATTTGGTTTTCTTTTCATTAAGAAAAATATATAAATAAATTTTGTTGATTGGTTTGCGTTAAAGGTGACATCGGCCAGCCTCAATTGAGACCGGCGTTCGGAGGAACGACGTCACGGACCCGACCGCATTAATCAAATCAATAAAAAAAAAAAAATCGGTATCGACCGGTTTATAATTTTTAAGGAGCGGCACGGGGGCATCGCTCGGCCGTGCTTGGCGGGGACTACTTGTACGGCTTTGATTAGGGGCTATATGAAAAGGGTTGCCATGGGCACCCAATTGTCAGTCAACACAAAAAAAATAAATAAATGGTGTTGGGACCCGATCGAGGGGATCATTAGGCGGTACAAGGTCTGTCTTGGATTTGGATGATCAACAACAACAAAAATTTATTAATTTATTGAAATAAGAAAAGAATGGATATGTATGTATACATATACATATATTCATATAGTTTGTTTTATAATTTTCTTTATAAGTGTGACTTATTTTTTTTATAGAAGTCTATATATTAAAATTTGCTAAATTACACAAAACCTCCCTGTCAAAACCCGCTTTTTCACTTTCCCCCCTGTCATTTAAAAGCCTACATTTTGCCCCCTCGTAAAATCAAAAATGTGCGCGAAGTGCGGTGTGACAAAATGACCATTTTGCCTGTGCCATTTTCATTTTCTCCCTCACCCTCGTCCTCCGCGGCGTCGCCCTCGCCGCCGGGAGCTTGCCGTCAGCGCGGTTGGGCGCTCGCGCACCCCGCCCTTCACGATCGCGGTCGCGATCGCCGGGCCGCGAAGCACGTTGCGGAGCGTGCCTCGACGCGGGTGACGCGGTGCGCGTCGGCGGAACGGGGCACCGGGTCCGCGTCTGCACGAGGACCGGCCGCGATGCGCCGTTGTGCGTCCACGCCTTCGCCTCCACCACGTCGCGGCGGCGATCCGCGAGCACCGCGAACACCTCCGAGAGCAAACCCTCATCGGCGCCATCGATGGCGAGATTGATGTGGGGGTGGTCATCGAGGGTGGAGAGGGGGATCTTAGAGCGGCCGGGCTGCTCGAAGGTGCGCTTGGAGGTGGGGACGCAGACAATGCCGGAGAGCTTACGGGAGGCGAGGAGGCGCCGATCTCGGCGACGACGAAGGCGGCGGTGGAGCGGTGCGAGGCGAGGACCATGCGCCGCTCACGTACTCCACGGCCCTGCGCGCGGCGAGCTTCTTGAGGTCGTCTGCTCGAGAGCGGAGGAGCAGTTGCGCAAGGATCCAGGGGCCCGCGGCGGCGGGTCCGGCGGGGGCGGAGCGGTGGAGGGAGGGATAGGGCGGCGAGGCGGCGGAGGGAGGTGGAGTAGGAGTAGGAGGAGGTGGAGGGTGGGAGGAGGAGGAGGGATAAGGTGGCCATGGGGATTAGGGTTTGGTGGTGGAGACGAGGTAGAACGAGAGGAGAGTAGTAGGACTGTAGGAGGAGGAAGGGGCTTTGGATCGGGGAAAGAGCCCAGAGGTTGGGGGGACTCGGGATCGAGTGGTGGTGGCGGTGGTGCTCGGAGAGGATGCGGTGGGGGAGTTGAGGAAGGGGAGGGTGAAACGATGGGGGCGAGGGGTATTTTCGGCAAAAAAAAAAAAATTTCTAACTGAACCCTAACGGTAGGGTGTAAAGTGCACATTTTCGATTTTACGAGGGGGCAAAATGTAGGACTTTAAATGACAGGGGGGAAAGTGAAAAAGCAGGTTTTGATAGGGGGGGTTTTGTGTAATTTAGCCATTAAAATTATATATAACGTTTGGTATTTGTTATATATAATTTTCGTTCTACTCGTTTGTTTATTCATGATATAAAGTAGTATGTTTAGTTTAATATTTTACGGTATATTTTGCGTTATTACTCTAAACATATATAAGGTGATCATGAAAATTTAAGAGTAGAATATATAGACTTTATACGGTTTATAAATCTTGAGTCACATAAGTTTGTTAAGAAAATTACTCTAGATTTTTATTTTTCCGCTGCGTTTTGGAATAACGTGAAATTTTCGGTCATTCAGTATCATATAAAGATATAAAGATTAATGTGAGATTAACTATGTCTAGGAATAGCCACAGCATCCTAGTCATAGTATATGATCACTTATGGTATTTATTTAAGATGATATTGATTTAAAGTTAATCCGAAAATTCATATGGATTCCTAATTTATTTTTTAAATAGTCATTCAATGTCAAATAAGATTATTTGTATTTTTAATTATGCTCAGGAGTAGCCACAGCATCCTATAGATAATAAAAAATACATACTAGACATCGATATTGAATTAAAGTTTGACTATTTATTGTAGTCAAATAATATAATTTTATGAATTTTTAACTAGAATAGGATAGTGGATTGAATTTTTAGATAGCGAGTTTTCTTATGCCCACAGTAAATCTTGTTGTTTAGAAATTAGTATTCTACTAGTCTTATTATTAAAGTAGATAAATTCTATGAGTGTAGCGCCTCTGCCCACAGGAAGGTAGAATTTATCTTATCTAAAGATTAAAATCTTATAGCAAGCGATAAAGTTCAATATTCTCTTTATTTTTGCAGCTTCTCCCCTTACTGCATTTCTTAATGATGTTTCTCGTATTCCTATACTTACTAAGGACAATTATTCTGATTGGAAAGAAATTATTTATTTTACTTTGGGTAATATGGATTTAGATTTGGCTCTGCGCGTTGAGCAACCGCCTAAGGTAGTGAGGTCAATGACTCCACAGCAGGAATCCGCGCAGGAAAAGTGGGAGCGATCCAATCGCTTAAGTTTGATGCTCATAAAGTCTAGAGTATCAAAAAAGCATAAGGGGATCGATTCTAATGTGATAAAGCCAAGAATTACCTAAAGGCTATTGAGGAGCGCTTTGTCAACTCCTATAAAGTTTGGCTTGAAAAGAAAGATATTGAAACTATCTATATTTGTTATGAATCTCATTTAGTTAATGTTCCTAAAAACACATGGTGGATTGACTCTGGATCTACTGTACATATTTCAAATACCATGCAAGGTTTTTACAACCTAATGATGTTAAAGCCAAATGAAAGGATTTTAATTAGCGGAGATGGAAATAAATCTCAAGTTGAAGCCGTTGGAAAGTTTATTTTAGAACTTAAAACTGGTTTTGTACTTGAACTTGAGGATACTTTTTATGTTTCTAAATTTTTTAGAAATTTAGTATCTATTTCTAAATTGAGAAATAAAGGCTTCAAATTTTTATTTGAAAATAAATCTTTTACTTTGTTCTCCGATAATGTTATTGTTGGCAATGGTTGTTTGGTAGATGATTTGTACAGATTTAATTTGAGTCAATCTTTTGAAAATAATTTTAATGTTGATCATGACATTGGTGTTAAAAGGAATATTGTTAAAGAAAACTCTTCTTCTTTATGGCACAAGCGTTTAGCTCATATCTCTTTAGAGAGAATAAAGAGATTGGTAAGAGAAAAGATCTTACAAGATCTCGATTTTACCGATTTTGGTACTTGTGTGGAATGCATAAAGGAAAAGCATACTAACACAAATACCACTAAAGGTGTCAGAAGGAGTTCTGAAATTCTTGAGATCATACATACAGATATCTGTGGACCTTTTCCTACTCCTTGTTTCAACGGTCAGAGATATTTTATCTCATTCATTGATGACCATTAAAGATATATGTATCTCTATCTCTTATTTGATAAAGCTGAGGCTCTTAATACTTTTAAAGCTTATAAGGTTGAGGTAGAGAAACAATTGGATAGGAAAATCAAGATTGTAAGGTCCGACAGAGGGAGTTAATATTATGGAAGACATACGGATAAAGGTCAAATGGCCGGTCCATTCGCTTAATTCCTCGAAGGTGAAGGCATCATTACACAGTATACGATGCCTGGCACGCCTCAGCAAAATGGCGTTGTCGAAAGGAGGAATAGAACACTTATGGACATGGTAAGGAGTATGATTAGTAGCTCTTGTCTTCCATCTTCTCCTTGGAGTGAAGCACTAAAGACAGCAGTGTATGTTTTAAATAGGATTCCAACGAAGGCTATTTCCAAAACTCCTTTTGAGTTATGGAAATGGTGGAAACCTAGTTTAAATCATCTGCATGTATGGGGATGTCCAGCTGAGGTGAGGGTTTATAATCCACACATAAAGAAATTAGACCCTCGAAAAGTCAGTGGATATTTCATTGGCTATGCGGTAAACTCCAAAGGATTCAGGTTTTATTGTCCAAATCACCCATCCAAGATAGTTGAGGCCAGGAATGCTAAATTTCTTGAGGATTCTGAAACTAGTGGGAGTATTATTTCTCAAAAGATGGATTTTGAGAAAATAAGAAATTCAACTGGTTATCCATCAACAAATAATAATTTAGTTGCTCTTCCAGGAGGTCAATTTGATCGTAATGGAGATCAACTAATCTTAGAGCATGAAAGTGCTGAACCAGTTGAACCTCCCCATAAAGAGTTGTCCCAAGAGGAACAGATAATTATAGAGCCAGCTGCACAGAATAATGAAAATCTGCAGGAAGAGGTTGGCTTAAGAAGATCCTTAAGACAAAGGATATCGACAATTCCTGATGATTACGTAGTCTATCTTCAGGAGTTTGACTTTGATGTCAGACACCATAAAGACCCATGGACGTTTTCAGAGGCCATGCAGGGAGATAAATCTTCCCTATGGTATGATGCCATGAAGGAAGAGATGAAATCTATGACGGATAACAAAGTTTGGGATCTCGTTGAGTTACCACAAGGAGTCAAAGCCGTTGGCTGTAAATGGGTCTTCAAGACCAAAAGGGACTCTTTGGGTAAGATAGAACGATATACGGCCATACTTGTTGCCAAAGGTTTCACTCAAAAGGAAGGCATTGATTATCATGAAACCTTCTCTCCGGTATCAAAAAGGATTCATTAGGAATTATCATGGCTTTGGTAGCTCATTTCGATTTAGAGCTACATTAGATGGATGTGAAAACGACATTTCTAAATGGGGATATAGAGGAGATAGTCTATATGCAACAGCCCGAAGGTTTTAGCACGGATGAAAATAATCACCTTGTTTGCAAACTAAAGAAATCTATATACGGACTTAAACAGGCTTCCCGTCAGTGGTATATCAAGTTTCATAATGTAATTACTACATTCGGTTTCGTAGAAAATATTGTGGAGCAATGCATATACCTTAAGGTTAGTGGGAGTAAGTATATTTTTTTAGTCCTGTATGTAGTTGACATTCTGCTTGTAAGTAGTGATTTGAATTTGCTTAAAGTGACTAAAGATTTTCTTTATAAGAACTTTGAGATGAAGGATATGGGTAAAGCTTCTTATGTCATTGGCATAAAGATTCACAGAAATAGATCTCAGAGAATTTTGGGTCTATCTTAGAAAGCCTACATCGAAAGAGTTCTAGAAAGGTTTAATATGGCAAATTGTGCACCTACAGCTGCGCCTATTTTAAAAGGTGACAAATTCAATCAGAAACAGTCTCAGAATGATTTAGAACGAGAACATATGAAGAGCATACATTATGCTTCTGCAGTAGGGAGTTTGATGTATGCGCAGGTCTATACCAGACCTGATATAGCTCATGCAGTGGGGATGTTGGGTAGATATCAATGCAACCCTGGTCTTGATCATTGGAAAGCTGCAAAGAAGGTTATGAGATATTTACAAGGAACAAAGGATTATATGCTTACCTACAGACATTCCGACCATTTTGAGGTGATTGGATATTTGGACACCGATTTTTTGGATGCGTGGATTCTAGAAAATTCACATCAGGATATATTTTCTTACTTGCTCAATGTGCTATATCTTGGAGGAGCACTAAGCAAGATACAGTTGCTACATCCACAATGGAGGCAGAGTTCATCGTTTGCTATGAGGCTTCGTCACAGGCTATATGGCTAAAAAATTTTATCTCAGGTTTAAGAGTTGTCGATTCTATCTCAAGGCTAATTAAGATTTATTGCGACAACTCTGCTGCAGTGTTCTTTGCAAAGAATAGTCGAATTACAGATCGCAGCAAACATATCGATATAAAGTTTCTTGCTGTGAAGGAATACGACAAGAAGAATGTGGATATTCAACACATTGGGACCGAGATGATGATTGCCGATCCTATGACTAAAGCATTGCCGGCAAACAAATTCAAGGATCATATTCATCATATGGGTATCTTGAGTCCATTTTCAGTTTAAGTATTTTCTTCTTGTACAAAGACTTTAAAGACTATTCTTACATATTTTGGTTTTTGCACATATGCGCATAAAGTTATCTTTTGTACATTAAAGTATTTTTGTGCACTAAAGAGGGACTCTGAGTTGAACTTATAATAAGTTCATATGGTTGTAACTCATAAAGTTATTTGATTAAGAAATTAGTGATTTTGATACATGAAAGGAAGTGTTCATCTTTTGGGGCATAACCGCTATGATCAAAGTATTGTGATTTCTTGGTCGAGTGGGAGATTTTGACTGTATAATTTAGTTGGTATCTAATAAAGTTTTTGTATCGGTAATAAATATATCACTAGGCCAAGTGGATATTGGCCTACGTAATATATTTAAGGCGATCTATAAAGATACGGTCAATCCAATTAAGTCGATCTATAAAGATATAATAAGATCCTACGGTTAGGATGTATCCGGACACGTCCTTGATGGACGGACGTGATTTAACATCCTTATATCAAGTTATATATAAATATGTAACATACGGGAGTCCCGGTCTAACCCTAATTCCAATTGTCTGTGACGGCTCCATCTCCGGGGATAAGGGAATTAGACTCGAAACGTCCCGTCTTCTTGCAGATCGCGAACAAGGACGAACGGCGATCAAATGATCGCGAACGAGGACGAACGACGAGCAAGGATCGTCGTCGTCAACAAATCGGGTATGGAAATCGAAATCATGGCAAAAGGTATGATTCTAGTTTCTAATAAAGTTTTAACAAGCGCATCTTCGATCTCTTTACATTACTTACATAATTTTTTCTTCAATAAAAAGGGTATAATGACTAGAGTACGTAGAATACCTTCAAAATGTGTTGAAAGTATAATTTGAAAAGATCGCGGATCAAAGTGAAACTTGTTAAAATTTTGAGGACTAGCGATGGAGCACTTTAGGCCTATTTTTGGAATTGAGTCGCCCAAATTGCCAGCTCGTGCTTCGGAGGCCAACAAAATCCGAGAGCCCCACCAATTTTCTTTCTTTTAATTCTATTAAATTACTGTCGGCAATAATCTGGTGATTTTAGGTATTGCAATCCCGAACTAGGATTTTGGCTTAAATAGATGTGAATGCAGGGAGCATATCGAGAAAGATTTGAATGAGCAGCAATATTTGGTGAGAACTTCTGTGCGCATAAAATTCCCAACTCCTAACTACTAACAAAACAGCTGGGCTAGAGAGACGGAGTACCGGTGTTCGTAATTGTGGGTATCGATCGTCCCGCAGATCGCATGTGCCCCGAACAGAAATCAAATCACAATTTTGAGGCATGGCTGATCGAGGGGGAATCGAAAATATATATACATATCAGGGATCTTCTAAAATTACGCACTACTTTTTACAGTACACATAGGAATTTTTCTCGTTTCTATCTATCTAATACGCGAAGGATTAATTGCGAATGCTAATGTTCAGAGGGACCCGGTGAGTAATAATCAAGGGTTAAAAGAGAGGAGCCTATATAGGAAGTCTACTATGTAACACAAAGAGGAGGCAAGCAGTTAGCTAGGTTCTCATTTGATTTGATGAATTATAATATATATTTGTCCCAATAATTGGAATTTGCTTATAAACGCATGCACGACTTCAATCGCGTTATTTTCAACTCGGAGGCTCGGCCCCAGCAGTCGCAGCTAAGTGCGTCATTAATAATTTTGAACTATGTATCAGCCAACATAAATTGTGGACCAAAAAAACGAAGAAGAAGAAGAAGAAAGTGAAGCAATTAATTAAGTCGAACATTAAATTAATCCCTTCGGATCATTAGAGAGCGAGTGATGTTGTAATTGGCTTTCATGAATGCTTCTTCCAACTGCAAGAGCAGCTAGAAATTAAATGCTCGGGTCGAAATTTTAGTCTCTTTTTCTTTTTGTTCGCTTTAATTTTCAAGAGAGCGGTACGCACATATATAGATGGGTGGATGGTTTTTCATAAAGATTAACCGTGCGATCCATAGGGAGGCGCATGGGAGTTAGCTACTCAACTTTAATCTTTCTACCCCACTTATTTATGGATTTCACATGTATGGTTTGGAGCTTTTTCATGGGCTTCGAATCACCTCCGACACCATCATAAATGGCAACTGTGGTTATAAGTGGTGTCGTCAATTTTTTAAGTAGCTAGTATTGGATGAATTATATAATTTCTTTCAAGTTAATAGTTATGGAGCTGAACTGGATTAATTCGATCTCCACCTTACTTTCTCAAACCATATATATAAACTTCTGCACCACCGATATCTTCGCAGGAGTGGATATTCTACGACCCCGCAACTCAATTAATTAAGACGCAAGGTTAATTGAGAAATATATATATATATATATATATATATATATATATATATATATATATATATATATATATATATATATATATAAAGTCATTTCTTATCTTTATCGATAGCGAAGTATTCGGTCTTCTGTTTTCCACCGTTAGATCCACTTCGATGATTTTCACCGTCGGATCATAATATTCAACCAACCACCCACTTAACCCTCACAGGCGTTATCCTAACCGCATATCTCTCAATCCAATCAAAAATTTGGTAACGATGACAGTTTATTAATAGCGTATATATATATATATATATATATATATATATATATATATATATATATATATATATATATATATATATATATATATATATATTGCGAAAGAGAGGAATAGATCGTTGGAAGCGTGATTTTTTCTGATACTAATTGTTGGAACCGGTATTTATGCTGATACCGATTATGTAACCCAAAATCTAAAATATAACAAAATAATATGGAGAAAAGAGATTGGAGAAGAAAGAAGATAAGTAAACTAATACTTCACTAATAGAAAGCAAATAATTATATTAGGACGACACTCTCGGCCATGTGCTTATTTTTCTAATTAATCCACGACTAACTATATATAGCCATCAAATCATATCAGATGATAAATCCAAATTTACTTTGAATAACTACAAATCTTAACCATAATCCAATAAAAGATTTAGATTTATCTATAACTATATTTTAATTAAGTTTGGATTATTATTTCCAACATCCTCCCTTAATCCAAATTTCATGTTCAAACCGCGAACTCCGTGAAATTCGCACTTTGATTTTGCAATCTCTGTCGCTGTTATTGTCGTCGTGTTCGAGTTGTGCAACATGACGCTTGTTCAATGATATTGCCATGGTTGAAATCTTGGCCACCAGTAATTTTCATCATATGCATCAATCTTTATAAATTGTTGATACCTGCAAATATCTTGAAACACACGTAATTTTGAAAAATTGGATTGATACGAATTTTGTAATTTTGTGGTAGCCGAGGAAAGTCTGATCGACATGGATGTTTGTTCGGTACATTGATCTCATGTGAATTTTTATGTGCTTTCTTCTTTCGTAAGTCTAATTGGTGATCTGCATTTTCGATCACATCAAAATAATGGTAAACTTCCTCCATGCTTTGCTGCATAATTTCTTTATCAGCAAAAATTTTCTCGATCATATTATCATTGTGAACTTTCTCGTCGGCTTGAGTCGCATCGTTTTGATCATCAACATACCCTTCACGACTCTGATCTTCTTTATGATTTTGATAAGATTTTTCTTTCCAAATTTCTTTACAAATCAAAGATTTTGTTGGGTTGAATTTCTTCGTCTTCTTGAATTTCATTCTCTTCTTGCAAATCTTCTCCAATTTTTGATAGCATTCTCCACGCTTCTCGTGCGGTCTTTATCGTTGAAATTTTTTCAACCAACGATAGATCCACTGCTTGAAAAATATATGATAGAGCTTCTCTATCTATTTTTCTAAATTCATCTTTACCAAATTCTTTTTCATAATTTCTATTCTCCACTACATCCCACAAATCTTGGGATTCTAAAAAACATGGAATGATAATTTTTCATCGTTTAAAGTTTGTTCCATTAAAGTTCGGTAAGCTAGCTAGGTTGAATAAACCAATCTAAATCCATAACAAAACTTGAAAATCTGAAAAATAAGTTTCAGATTTGTACCTTTCCGCAACGAGATCTCACCGAATTTTCTGGATTTCGGCTTGCCTGCCTAGCCCTCCTGACTATTTGGTCAAGTCTTCTTGAATCTCTTCACGGGCTCTCCTTGCTCTCTTTTCGTCAAGCGTCACAACCACCTGCTACTATGTGTTGTGTGGAGGCCAACTTCTTCAAAGCGTCCTTCGCTTTGGTTTCACCAAAACGTCACCTTCGTAAATCTGCTACGAGTCGCTTGACTTTGACGTAGCTATCAGGTACATTGCATCTATATTCTTTTCGAATATCCTGTGATCTGGTTTATAAGTCGCATGTGTTAGTTTTACAGAAACCCCAAGGATCTATCTAGATTGTATCCAACACCTAGAGGGGGGTGAATAGGTGTAAAGGCCGAAAACCACAAATCTCGATGCAATAAAAATAAATGCGGAAAATAAAAAGCACACCGAGATTTACGTGGGAAAACTCCAACTCGAAGTAAAAACCCACGGACCAACACGCGATAACAATCCACTAAGAATAAAAGATTACAAGGTGATTTACCGAATCCACGGACTCAAACCTCTCTTTATCTTCTTCAGATCTCGCGCACGCCGCCAAAGTTGTCCACGCCCACGTTCGAATCCACGAATGCCTCCACTTCGAATCCACGAAGCCTCCGATCACGCCGAATCCACGACGCCACTCGAATCCACGAGCGCACTCCGTCCAGAGCAAGAACGATACGATCGGTGATGATTTATTGCTTAGATAATCATTAAAGAACGATATCCTATAATAAATTATCTTCATCAATAGTGATAATGAAGTGAAACCGATTATTAATATGAAATTAATTCAAAATGAATGAATTGTAAATTATCAACATTCAACACAATATTTAATGTTTAATCATTCAATTATTCTAAAAAATTCGAAGCATATACAATGATCAAAAAATATGCAATAAAACCGATCATAGCAAAACATAAAGTCAAAACAAATTAAGGCTTCGGACAAGAAAAGATATCACTTTTTCGAATCCAAACTTGTCGAATTTTGTGTTGTCTTGGCTTGTCGACGTTAGGCACAATTCGTTTTGATTTTTGATCCACCGTAGGTCGTTTCGTTACTTGTGTTACGGATTTTATGTTGGCATATTTCGTGAAGTTAGTTCGGAGTCTTGAAGGTTTAAAGAAGAAGAGACGAAGATCGAAGACTCGCATATTCAAAATATGAATGCACAATGCTCGGTAAGTTCAAATATTATTGATGATGATTTATAAATATTTAAAAGTGTTTGGAAAACTTAGAATATTTTTAAATTGAATATTTAGACAAAATTGAGGTTTTCAAATCCTAGTCTATCTCTATGTTTTCTAATTGATTTTAAACAAGTTTTCAAATCCTAGTCTATCTCTAATTTATTTTCAAAATTAGATTTTTACAATCCTAGTCTACTTCTAAGTCTTCTAAATCTATAAATAAGCGATGGGGGTTCCATTAATTCATATGCTTCATGAATATACATGTTTGAGAAACCCTAGAGGCTAGGAATTGATCTAAAACCTATTTTCTACTTCATAGCCTCTTCTAGGTCAAATCGAGATATTGTAATTTCTTATCTATACGTCGATTTGATCTACGCTTCGCTTGGAGTTTTCTTCTTCGGTTTTCTACAATACTCCTAAGCGAAGGATCACCATACTCGTGATGCTTCTCATGAACGGCGTCGTGGATTCGGCGTGAGGCGTCGTGGATTCGACGCGATTGAAGGCGGTTCGTGGATTCGGATCGTTGGCTCGTGGATTCGAGTGGCGTCGTGGATTCGGCGTGATAGAAGCTTCGTGGATTCGAAGTGGTGGCGTTTCGTGGATTCGAGACGTGGCGTTCGTGGACTCGGACGTGAGGGCGTGGACAACCCGAAGGAGGATTGCGCGGAGATCCATATATAAGAGAGTTAGAGAGGTTAAGTCCGTGGAGTCGGTAATCACCTTGTAATCTTTTCTTTTAGTGGATTGTTATTCGCGTGTTGGTCCCGTGGGTTTTTTACTCCGAGTTGGAGTTTTCCCACGTAAATCTCGGTGTGCTTTTTAATTCCGCATTTACCTTTTTAAAGCATCGAGAATTGTGGTTTTTGGCCGATACACCTATTCACCCCCTCTAGGTGTTGTTTGATACAATCTAGATAGATCCTTGGGGCTTCCCCGTAACTTACAATTGGTATCAGAGCGGGATCTAGATATATTGCTATCTAATGGCCGAAGAGTTAGTAGGTGTGTTGCAAACTTACGATATGACTTTTCCTACTAACCAATCTTCTTCCAAGTCTTTTCTCAAAGTAGAGGGATCGCGTTGAAAACATCAAAGGAAGAAGACGTGGACTCGGATTCCGGCGATGAGGAAGCAAACGACGAGGATTTAGCCGACCATCAACTCCGCGTCGAATCTAAAAAGATGGCGAAGCATAACAAAAGGCTTAGGAAGCGTCTACTTGACATTGAAGAGGAGAACAAAAATTTAAAAACAATGACAAAAGCTTTCGAAGAGGAAAAGAAAGCAATATTAAAAGATAATTCGATCCTCCAAAAGAAGCTAGATGAAGCGGATTTAACGATCAAGTCCTCTAAGAACAAAGTTGAATTTTTGGAGCATCAATTTGAGGAATCGCACAAATCCAACAAAGAGTTGACCAAGGAAGTTCATCAACTCAAGTCCGACATCCAACAATTTTCTTCCGGATCGAAAAAATTGGATCATATGCTTGGGTTAGGTCAAACGAACAAGTTGGGCCTCGGATACGAACGAACCTATGTTGAGAAGGATCGAACGTCAACATCTAATGTCTCAACAAATTCGAAGGAAAAGGTGTGTCACCGATGCGGCATCAAAGGACACATCAAAAAGTGTTGCCCGAATAAGGATAAGAAAAATCGATCGGCAACATCGAAACCTCAATCGCATCATCCTACTCGCTTTCCCCTAATCAAAAGAAAATTAATTTGAGTCGAGTGCCTCTTTCGGACCGGTTTTCTAAGGAGCAACGGCGAGTTCGACCGAACCCACAACCGAATTGGATCTCAAAACCGAACCATCAAGGGAACCGGATTTCTAATTCAAAGCCTCAACGACAACATCAACCGAAGCTTCAAGCAACGAAACGACCAACGGTTGATTCAAAATCAAAGCAACTCAAACCTAACGTCGACAAGCAAAGCCAACGAAACATCCGACAAGTTTGGATCCGGAAAGGTGATATCTTTCCTTACTTTTCGTCTTAGTTTGTTTTTATTGTTTATGTAATGTTTTGATTGGTGCATATTGCATATTTTTCTTTCATTACATTACATGATTAGACGAGGTTTGATCTTTAAAATTTGTTTTGAAAATCGTTTTTAAGGAAAGGTTTTTAGGGAGTTTTTAATTTGATTGAAATTTTTTTAGAAAGGAGATGATTGAAAATCATTAAATTAGAGAGATTAAAGGTTTTTAAAAGAGTCTTAACCGGTATCTAAAGTCAATTCAAATTGAATTAAATTCATATTAATTATCGGTTTCACTCCACTTTTTATTATCTTGAAGATAATTTAATATATGATTTCTTCTTACATACTTTCATCAAAATTTTGAAATTAATTTTAATCTATTAGTAATTAATTCATCTTGATAGTGAATGTTGAATATAATTGATGGATATTTGCTAATTGACTAAGATTCGTCAAAATTATTTTCTATTGTGAGATTGTCTGATTCAGGGGGAGTTTGAATATTTAAAAAAAAAAAGGAGGGGAAAATCCTAAGTTTAAAAGGTGTGGAAAGAGTTACATCCTAAAAGAGAGTGTGAAAACTACCACCATATGTAGGAAAGAGCTACCACCCTGGCCGTCCTGGTATGTGTGTGAAGCTACCACATGGTAATTATATGAAAAACCGAAAAGGTTGAAAAAATATATATGAATATTTTAGAATTTTCGGTGACATAAGGTGATGGTTTGAAAAAGATGCTCAAAGAGCCATCCCCGGTGCCTTATTAGTTAAATCTCTATTTTGAACGAATTGCGACAAATTGGTGTCAATTTTGCCAAATTTTTAAAAATTATTTTTCATCAATTTGCATCTTGATGACTTTAAAACATTAGATTATTTTTAATATCAAATTTTGATGTTTTGATGTCTTTTGAAATCACTTAATATTTTATCTTCATCATAATGATTTTTGGAGTACAACTTTTAATTTTTATGAAATTAATCTAATTTTGAAGGATTTTTGAGAAAACAAGGCAAAATTTTTGATAAGGAGGATACGGAGTGATTTTACCTTTTTGAGCTTCATTATCTATATTAATTTTATCTTTTCTCTCCTAGGACTATTTCTAGTTTGCTTATTTTTGGTATCAAGATTTGTAACTATGACATGACTACTTTCTTTTTGCTAGTTTGCTTTTCTCTCTATTTGTGTTTCTTTTTAGCAATTTTTGACAAAAAGGGGGAGAATGAAGAACAAGGTATAGAGGAGAAGATATTTGGTATTTGACGCATACACGGGGAGACATCATGAGATTAAGAAGAGGAAGGAGAGAATATTTTTGAACAACGAGAAGTTGGAGAAAAGAACAAAGAGGAGAAGAGGTATAAAATATTTTTGAATATTTGTTGAAAATTTGTTTTGCAGGAAATCAATTCTTCAAGACTCCTAGTTGCGTCTAAGTCATAGAGTTTGTTTAGGAGTTTCAAAAATTGTAATTTTGTATTTCTTTGGATCTTTTTCGCGAGAAGTTCATTGTTTTGGTGAAGGCAATGAATTTCATTTTTTTGTGAGTTGAGCGTTGTGATGTAATTTTGGGTTTTGTCACGAAATTGCCAAAGGGGGAGATTGTTACGGATTTTATGTTGGCATATTTCGTGAAGTTAGTTCGGAGTCTTGAAGGTTTAAAGAAGAAGAGACGAAGATCGAAGACTCGCATATTCAAAATATGAATGCACAATGCTCGGTAAGTTCAAATATTATTGATGATGATTTATAAATATTTAAAAGTGTTTGGAAGACTTAGAATATTTTTAAATTGAATATTTAGACAAAATTGAGGTTTTCAAATCCTAGTCTATCTCTATGTTTTCTAATTGATTTTAAACAAGTTTTCAAATCCTAGTCTATCTCTAATTTATTTCCAAAATTAGATTTTCACAATCCTAGTCTACTTCTAAGTCTTCTAAATCTATAAATAAGCGATGGGGGTTCCATTAATTCATATGCTTCATGAATATACATGTTTGAGAAACCCTAGAGGCTAGGAATTGATCTAAAACCTATTTTCTACTTCATAGCCTCTTCTAGGTCAAATCGAGATATTGTAATTTCTTATTTATATGTCGATTTGATCTACGCTTCGCTTGGAGTTTTCTTCTTCGGTTTTCTACAATACTCCTAAGCGAAGGATCACCATACTCGTGATGCTTCTCATGAACGGCGTCGTGGATTCGGCGTGAGGCGTCGTGGATTCGACGCGATTGAAGGCGGTTCGTGGATTCGGATCGTTGGCTCGTGGATTCGAGTGGCGTCGTGGATTCGGCGTGATAGAAGCTTCGTGGATTCGAAGTGGTGGCGTTTCGTGGATTCGAGACGTGGCGTTCGTGGACTCGGACGTGAGGGCGTGGACAACCCGAAGGAGGAT
The DNA here is from genome assembly GCA_025177825.1 of Aechmea fasciata. Lineage (NCBI taxonomy): Eukaryota > Viridiplantae > Streptophyta > Magnoliopsida > Poales > Bromeliaceae > Aechmea > Aechmea fasciata. The sequence continues at coordinate 16,233,355 of CM045926.1, read as the reverse complement.
TGCGCGGAGATCCATAATAGAGTTAGAGAGGTTAAGTCCGTGGAGTCGGTAATCACCTTGTAATCTTTTCTTTTAGTGGATTGTTATTCGCGTGTTGGTCCCGTGGGTTTTTTACTCCGAGTTGGAGTTTTCCCACGTAAATCTCGGTGTGCTTTTTAATTCCGCATTTACCTTTTTAAAGTATCGAGAATTGTGGTTTTTGGCCGATACACCTATTCACCCCCTCTAGGTGTTGTTTGATACAATCTAGATAGATCCTTGGGGCTTCCCCGTAACTTACAACTTGAATCTTCAGTTGAACTTGTTGTTGAGGCTTAGAAACCCGATTTTCTTGTGGCTTTGGTTTAGAAATCCGGTTCGGTTGTGGTACTCGACTAACTTGATTTTTCTTTTGATTCCGTGGGGGAAGCCGAGTTTTAGATGATACCGATTGTTTCGAAGTTGCCGATAGATTCTTCTTTTCTTTATTTGGGCAACTCTTTTTGATGTGTCATTTGATGCCACATCGATGACATACCTTCTCCTTCAAAGTTGTTGAGACTTTTGATGTCGACTTTAAATCCTTCTCAACATATGTTCTTTCATATCCGAGACCAAGCTTGTTCGTTTGACCCAATCCGAACATGTGATCCAATTTCTTCGATCCAGAAGAACATTTTTGAATATCGGAATTGAGTTGACGAACATGATTTGTTAAGACTTGATTGGATGTGTGCGATTCCTTAAATTGATGCTCCAAAAATCCAACCTTGTCTTTATAGGATTTGATCGTTGAATCCGCATCATCAACCTTCTCTTGGAGGATTGTATTGTTTTTCAATGTTGATTCCCTTTCCTCAAGAGTTTTATTCGTGTTCTTCAACTTGTTGTTTTCCTCTTCAAGTTCAAGTAGACGCTTCCTCAATTTCTTATTGTGCTTCGCCATCTTTTTGGATTCAACAAGGAGTTGATAATACGCTTTCACTAAATCATCATCGTTTGATTCCTCCTCGCCAGAATCCGAGTCCACGTCTTCTTCCTTTGATGTTTTCAACGCAACCTCTGTACTTCTAGAAAAAAACTTGGAAGAAGATTTGTTAGTAGGTAAAATCATCACATAAGTTTGCAACGCACCTACTAACTCTTCGGCCATTAGATAGCAATATATCTAGATCCCGCTCTGATACCAATTGTTAGTTATGGGGTGCCCAAGGATCTATCTAGATTGTATCAAAATACACCTATAGGGTGTAACGGCCAAAAATCACAAATCGATGCGATAAAAGTAAATGCGGAAAATAAAAAGCACACCGAGATTTACGTGGGAAAACTCCAACTCGGAGTAAAAAACCCACGGGACGAACACGCGATAACAATCCACTAAGAATAAAAGATTACAAGGTGATTTACCGAATCCACGGACTCAAACCTCTCTTTATCTTCTTCGGATCTCGCGCACGCCGCCAGGTTGTCCACGCCCCACGTTCGAATCCACGAACGCCTCCACTTCGAATCCACGAACCCTCTGATCACGCCGAATCCACGACGCCACTCGAATCCACGAGTGCGCTCCGTCTAGAGCAAGAACGATACTGTCACGCCCCAGGGTCGGCGGAGCCTTCCCCAAAGCGTGCCCAGACCCGCCATATGTCAACACATACCAGGCGTCTACTAAAAACAGCGGAATTAAACCAAATTTAAGGCTACAACTATGAATATCGAGCCACATACTATCCCTATCTACAAGTAGGATCTATAAACGGTAGGAAAGAAAGAGAGTACAAAATCGTAACAAGTATAGAGTAAATACAACGAGTAAACCGAGTGTAGTTCTAGGTACAAAGGGGTAGCCTCTACCAAAAGGTACACACACTCATCCTCTCCAACTAAAACAAAGGAGAGATGAACCACCTAGCGAGACTCATCGTCGCTAGTCCGAAACGACACCCTTGCCGCGATCCCTGGCCTCCCCCGCTGAAGACGCTGAAACACGTCAGAAAACAGAGGGCGTGAGAACTATAAAAATATAGTTCCTGGGCAACATCGACCCGCACAAAGTTGCACCACTAGGCCCAAAAGAAGTAATAATACAAGTACTGAAGTAAATAACTGTAAATAAAGCTCAACTGAGAAGCTAAGTAAATAACCCAAATAAACATGTTGCATGCTTTGCCAAACCGATATGTCAACTTTAAACAAGTACATTCTATTATGCTCTCAAGTATACTATAATGGAAATGTCATTAGAAATTCTCTCAAGTATACTATATGTGCCCAACATAGCCAAGTATCCAACTACCAAGTCCTATCAAGTAGTGATATCAATTTTCTATTACATGTCACTGTACAGTTCTCTTTCTAGGATCTACACAAGTGTAATCCAGCTTGTGCCGCCTAAGTACTGTGGTACCCCCAACATCCCCCGCAAGGAATGAGTCTATCCCAAACGGTCCCGTAGGCTTTTCAACACCGCACGCGCGAACGAATCGCGAAAGCCAACTCCGGAGTGCCGGCTTGTAGGGAGCGACCCTCACAAGCATGTGCGAAGAGCACAAATGGCAACAAGCACTGTCCAAGTCTCAAGTGTCCAAAACCTCATGTCACTCTCATGGCAAATGTCACTAGTAACCCTAAGGTCTAGTACAATAGTTCACATGACACTAGAATTTCTATGTCAAAGTTCGAATCCGAGCCTAATGCCGCTTGATGACATTAGCTCACTAGTTCACAAATCGATGCCAAGTCTAATGCCGCTTAATGACATTAGCTTTTCTCCTATGTTATACATAGTCTAAGTTCAAGTTCACTTGTTCTCATGTCATTTTCACTATATCCAACATGCTCTCAAGCCACAAGTAGAATGCAACACTATGCTAAGTCCACAAGCCACTCTCTACTATATAGAGGTCAAAAATTTCATTACACATAAGGCATATGTTTTAAGCATTCTAAAATTCAACAACGATGCAACTAACATGAAAACACATAATTTTCTATTTTACGGTGCTCAAATAATTCCAATGAAAATTTTCATTGAATTTGGAGGTCAAACCTACCGATGATCCTCGCACGCTCCGAGTCGCCAACCCCGACACTTTTCTGACTCCTTGTACCCTAGAAAGATCGCACAAGAAGTTTCAAAGTCAACTGGCAAGCCCACGACTCAAACTGCGAAGATCAAAACTAGCGAACAGGGAAAAATTCACCTAAGAGTGAAATCCCTCTCGAAGCTTCAAATGGAAGCTAGATCCCATCTAAGGCAACCTAAGTAAAGATTCTAAATCACATAATTAGGTTCAAAAGCCTTAGAAATTACCCAACTCCAAAACCACATAGAAAGGGTAAAACTCACCTCTAAGGTAGCAATCCCTCTAGAGATCCCAAAAGCAAGCTAGAGTCTCCTCCAACCAACCTAAAGGAAGGTTCTAACATCATCAATTAAGCTCTAGATGCACCAAATCAAAATGCCCCAAAAACAAACCCTAATATCAACATCTAGGGTTTCATCTACTATGAAGCAATAGAAGCTTAATCTAGAGGATTAGAAGTAATCCATACCTCTTAGGAGCCTCCTCTCAAGGTTCAAAATCATCTAGAAGCAAAGATCTTCCTCCAAGAAAGCTCCCAAGCCAAGCTCAAGCTCTCCAATGGTGAGGAAGATGAAGTAGCAAGCACCAAAGCCACAAGCAAGCCTCCTCCCTAGATCTCCTCCTCTTCTTCTTCTCCTTCTCCTCCTCTTTCTCTCTCTCTCTAAGTGTGGGAGAGTGTAAAAATGAGAGGGAATGAGATGGGAGCAGCCATATAGGCTGTTAAGAGGTAACAAAATGCCGAAAAGCCCCCAGCTTCGGATTTTTGAAAATCGCCAGTCGTTCCTAAAGTACAGACGCATGCACTTCGAAATGCCCAAACCCGAGGCTCGGGTTGGTCGCCTCAGCCCGTCCCATACCGTTACGCATCCCCTCCGTACGGTATAACAACCATCGCCGTACCAGATAAGAACCATCCCCGTACGGCAGACTCTCCAGAAACAAACCCGAGAGCAACCTAAAATCCAACTTTTTGGACTTTAGTGCTTGAAATTCATCCACTAACCTCGGTACACGTGCCATAGGTCGGAACACAGTCAACGACCCTCCAGAAAATCTGGAAAAGCTCAGAACTCGCATCCAGCACTCGAGCCTTGCTATTTGCGAAAGTTCAGTGCGTCACATTCACCCCTCCTAAAAAGGGGTTTCGTCCGCGAAACGCGAAAGTAAAGTCATACCTCATGACTCCATCTGAAAGAGATGGGGATAGCGCTCTTGAAGCGCACTCTCATGCTCCCACGTGGCCTCCCGCTCCTCGTGGTTGCTCCAAAGGACTTTCACATAAGAAAGTTTTCGGTTCCTCAGCTTCTTCACCTCGCGAGCCAAAATCTTCACGGGTTGCTCCTCGAAGCTCAAATCATCCCTTAGTTCCTAGGTGTAGCGTCCAATACATGAGCTGGATCATGTATATACTTCCGGAGGACCGATACATAGAATACGTTGTGTACACCCGATAGGTGAGGCGGTAGAGCAAGTCTATACGCTACCAAGCCCACACGCTCTAAGATCTCATACGGTCCAAAGAACCGGGGCTCAACTTACCCCGAATCCCGAATCTCCGGATCCCCTTCGTCGGCGAGACTTTCAAAAAGACATGATCTCCAATTTGAAACTCCAAGTCTCGTCGACGCCGGTCAGCGTAGCTCCTCTGCCTACTCTGGGCTGTCAACAACTGCTCCTTAGCAATGCGAACTTTGTCCTCTGCTTCCTGGAGCACATCTGGGCCTAAAGCCAAACTCTCGCCAACTTCACTCCAATGAAGTGGCGATCAACATTTCCGTCCAAAGAGTGCCTCAAAGGGTGCCATTTCGATTCAAGTTTGATAACTGTCACTGTAAGCGAACTCTGCCATCGGTAGTTGCTGCGACCATCCTCCCTGGAAGCCGATCACGCAGGCTCGAAGCATATCCTCGCGTGTCTGTATAGTACGCTCCGACTGCCCGTCACACTCGAGGGTGGAAAGCAAGGTCGAAGTCCGCCGAGTACCTAAGGCGTCCCGCACTCCTCCAAAAGTGTGACACAAAACGTGTGTCCCTGTCCGATACAATCGATGTAGGTACTCCGTGTAGTCGCACAATCTTATCCAAATATATCTGCGCGAGTCTCTCTCTAGTCCAAGTAGTATGGATAGGTATGAAATGCGCCGGTTTCGCCAACCTATCCACGATCACCCATATAGCATCATGCCCTGCCTGTGAGCGAGGCAATCCCATCACAAAATCCATGGTGATCTTCTCCCACTTCCACACTGGAATCGGTAGGCTCTACAATTCCCCCGCGGGAACTCTATGCTCAGCTTTCACTTGTTGGCAAGTTAGACAACGAGCTACAAACTCGCCAACATCCTTTTCATTTTGGGCCACCAATAAAGCAACTTCAAGTCTTCTCCGAGAAGTTCCTTCTCTAAATTGCGTCCGTTCGACAAGCTATTCAGTTGGTCATCACCAAAACCAAGTGCCCCCAAAAGCTGAATTCCAGTACTCACTTTCCTCGTCTAGGTCGAGGGCGAAGCCTAGCTCTGCCTCAATTTACTCGTACAATTGGAATTCCGTTATATAGCTCTCTGAGGCGGATCCAACGATACCGCTCGTAGCAAGAACCCGGGGTTCAAACCCGTTACCTGATCCATCAACACTCCATCGAAATGCTCACTAAAGAGATGTGATACAATATCTAGTCGTTGGCTCGAATCCCAACGATGCTCACTCACTCAAAGCCAGATCTCGCCAAAAGATTGCACGACTGAGTGCAACTCCAATCCTTAATTAAGCATAGCATAATTTTCACATGGCTATCCTTTTATACCTGCATGGCATGAACAGCCTGACAATCAAAATCCATAATAATCATCTCTTCGATTGTCGCGACACTTGACAAATCGTCCAAATTGGTTCTCCAGAAGTGGTTACTCGATTCACCAATCGGCATTGCACCCCAATGCCTCCACAGTAGTCTCAACTCCACCACTGGGGTGGTACTCGCTGCTTCTCTTCTATATATATAGTCAAGAACCACAACCCACACACATCCTCAATCTACTAAGGTCATTCCCTTAGTCTCGACTTGATGCCTCAAGTAAACTCTTCATAAGCCTACGCCGAGAGCTTATCTTCGATAGGGCGTCTCATAGCACTAACTGCTCAAGCGCTCGAAACGAATCATTCGAAATTCTTCTCCACAATGCTTCCCTTAGCATCAGATACCCCAGGTATCCATAGTCACAGAGCTCAACTCAAGTGATAGAGAGGGTTTCATTTACAATTAGTAGTAGCTCTCTATCAATGTCACCATGAAGTGACTATCGACCAGAACGTCGATCTCAACCTCTCTTCCACGAAGTCTCCATTGCAAGGAACTTAATTCCACGTGCAACATCCGAACAAGGGAAAATCAGCACTTGGTACTTTCCCTCACGAATTTTCCCAACAACTCGATCCAACAGTGAGAGTTCACACTCCGCTCACCTCGGTATGCTTCCGCAGTTGATCCTTGTAGATCTTTATCAGGATACCTATGGCCATCTACGACCGGTTTCGCTAATCCATCTAGAGGGCTTGGAATTATCATTCCGCAAGTCCCTAACGTTGGTGAAGTACTACAGGCTTCAGCAACGTCACGCTAATCCTCATGATGTCTCAAACAAGTACCAACATTCGCTTGAGGTACAACCTCAAACTCCAACACAAAATGGTATTACTCCGATTGCAATACGATTCAATCGAGTATGCCAATATCTCAAGACTAATTGAAACGATCAACGAGCCTCTACAGCCGAGCGATTGCCCAATCGTGATTCACTTTAGATCACGATGGCCGACATACAGTCGAAACGACCCTACTGGTCCCACTTCAATAGAGGGTGTTTCTCACGAGACGAAACATTAGATGTAAGGATCTCCCCGTCACCCGAGCTCGCGATTCGCGACTCAGTCAGGAGAACAACAACAACTCCGAAGATATCCTTCATTCTGAGGATTCTCAAACAACCGAAGGTAATGGCCAATTAGGCCCCCAAATCCTCCCCAATACTTACCCAATTTAGGCAATAGAGGTAGTCATCGCAACCAGTGGAATAAATCCTCAACATGCACTATTTCGTGCTCAAGTTTCCCAGGCGAGTCAAATCAGCTCGCAAGACCCAAGGTACAAAGTACCTCACAAACTCCACACCAAGAAGGCCAATCTATTTGTTGGCACGCAAAACCTTCTCGCAAGGTAGGGTGTTCGAGACGACACACCCAATCATCTGATCCTCCTATAGGCATCGAAGAATGATCAATGTTAGAAATCCTCGGGTTGGTTCACTACACACTCGGTGTATCCTCGATCTCACGATCCCACACGTGGCATTCCACGCTCTTGTCAAAGCTCGGACTACCGTCCCGACCAAAACTCGCCCTACCCGAAGGCACCGGCCGTCACTCACGCCTAATCGCGCTCGCTCAAAGGGCCTGTGCTCCGCAGCTTCACAATCGGTCCAGGCACGGTCGTCCCCGAGCACCATCCGGGATACAGCCGATCCAGGGATGCAACTAATGCAATCGTCGTGAGATCCATATAGCATAGCAGAAAGCTACCCACAACCCGCAAACTAACCGTCTCAGTCAAGGGCTAATCCTCATCGCAAACAGCGAACTAACGTGATGCAATGCAACTCGGCAAATAGCCGATCAAAGGATAGGTGCAATGCACCGGCATCAACCAATGCACACTCGAAAGTCATAGTACGAACCAAAACACGTAGTCACCACCTCTACCGTCGTCGCCTCCTCGTCGAGCCGTATACATGCGGCCGCTCGGGGCTGTTGTGACTCCTCCGTCGCCTCTAAACAAAGTTGCCTCCCGAGTGCTTCGACTCGCACCCTCGCCGTGGGCCTCTAGCCCGCATCCTTAGTCTAAGCCTTCTCAACGAGCACGCGGTTTACCACATCTCGGTAAGTCTGAAGATCGAAAGGTTGCGCCAACCGAAAGATCAACGGCCGAAGTCTTCGCCGTCTCGTACAACAACGGCCATCCTGTGGGAGTCGAGGGAACTCCCTCTCGCACTCGGCCACCGTCCGGTTCCCTTGGAGCATACCACACAGATCCTGCTCCGACTTTCTCTTAACACTGTCAGTGAAGTAAAGCTTCAACAGGAGTTCCTTGAACCTCCTTCAAGTAGTCGCCACAATATCTGTAAGGTACCGGACTTCTAAAATCATGAGGTTATGATGTTCAATTGGTTGGAAAGCCATTTGAATGGCCCCGGTGAAGTTCGGTGAAGTTCGGGAGCATTCGGGCGTTACGGTGCGCGAAGGCGCGAAAACGGAACCCAAAAGGCTATATTGGGCCGTGAGCTAAATCCGGCATTAGCGTGGATGAAAAGATGATGAAAACGTGTTCGAAAACATGTTTGGAGAGTCTCGGTTCGATTTGAAATGGATCGGTGGTCGAACGGGCAAAAACGAGCGGAAACAGACCCAAAAGCTAAAAATCTGAAAATGCTGAAAATCTGGCTAAGTACTTGGGGTCCGGACATAGCTGGGATGTCCGGTCCCAGTAGCCCGAAATTGCCCAGTTTGGTGCAGTTTGAATAGTTGAGGGGGTTTCTTGCAAATAGGGCATGTGGGGGGGCTATTAGAGATGGCTGCGGCCTTCTCTCTTTCACTCCCTCACACTCTAAACCTAAAAACACAAACTCTCTCTCTCCCTCTCTCTCTCTAAACGAAAAGGGAAGGAAAGAAAGAAAGGAGGAAGAAGAAGAAGAAAGAGAAGGAGATGAAGAAGATGATGATGATGATCAAGGCCATCTTCTTCCTCTTCTCTTGCTGCATGAGAGCAAGCTTAAGAGGTAAGCTTGCTACCTCTTTAATGGCATCTCTCTCTAGTTTAGGTTTTAAGCTTTAGGGATGGTTTTAGTAGAACCCTAGCATGCTAAATGCATGATTAGAGCTTGAATCTAAGGCTCTAATGGTGGATTTTGCAATATAGCAAACCTAGGGTCAAAAATGGGGTTTTGCTATATACTTGAGTTTGATCTCAATGGAGGGTATGTAAACCTAATTGAGGGTATAACGAACGCGTTGGCGCGCTCAGTTCGGTGATCCGATGAGCTGTTACAGAGATATTAATATTTTAATATATTCTTACCAGATAGCCGCAGCACGCGAAATAGAAGCCCATAATTCGTGAAATCGGACCCAGGGCATCGTGAAGGTGTGGGGTAATGCCACGAAGTCTCAGATCAAGGATCGGTGACCGTTTGGGTGGCCGCGCAAGAGTCCGGGCCAAACCCGATATCGAGTGCCGTGGAGGCCGATTGCAAGTGATGACGAGCAATCGGAACGCGATAAAAGGTGGGGGGTGTTGTCCAAAGCCATTGAGCTTCCTTCTATGTCTTAGTGCTTTATTGAATTTCATATAGCATGATGTATATATATAGTGCTTTATGGATTTGCATTATAGGGTGATGATACATGCATTCCTACTCCTAGTATGATGTCTATGATTAATATAGTATTATGATGTGAACACTTGATGTAATGAACATGAGGACTAGGAGATGACATTGCGAACCTATGATGCTAAATGAAAGAAGAACTTAATATGTATGAGATTGGGACATAGTGTCGTGAAACCCTATAATGACATTATTAATGAGGATTAAACTCTAGTTGAATGACAACTTAGTGAACATGTGCAAGTAGTGTGTTGAGAACATTAAACCATGACATGTGGCATTAGTTAATGTTAATCTATGGACGAGTGTCATGTTGCATGTGAACCTAGTGTAGTTAATACTACGGCATTGAACATAGGGATAGGTGCATTTCCCTAATTGTGGCATATTGCATTAACCTAGTGTCGTGAACATAGGTTGAACAGATGTGAACCTAGTGTTGTTGAACCCAGGATAGATCGAGTGGCATTAACTTAGTAATACGTAACATAGGTCAGATATGAACCTAGTGTTGTGGAACATGGATTGGCAGTGAACCTAGAGTCAGTTAGATCTAGGTGAGTGGCATAGGAGCCTAGTCCAGTTGAGACACTAGAAAGTGAGTGTAAAGATATGATGAACTCCCTAGTTGGTAGGGTATCCTCCGTAGGCGAGGATTGGATCGTGCTCGCGTTGTCCGTTATACTCGTGGTGGTCGCTCCACACGGGTTGTGCACTCCGGAGTATTAGGCACACGCTACGGTAGGAGCTACAGCCGGTTAGTAGCTTGCTATCCACAGACGGTCTCGGGCGGGTTGAGCAGTTTAGACTCCTCGCTGTCGAGACAAGGGACGCGAGAGTGAGGCAAGCCCTCGGGCCAGCCAAGAGATTGGGTTCACAAAGAAATGGCAAACCTTTGAGCATAGTAGTATGGTAGTTAGCCCTTACTATGAGTTACATTGTCGTTGAGCATAGTTGCCTAATAGATGGCCTAATGGATCTAGCCTCAGACCCTGAGTGGACATACTATTCCTTCACCTATGAGATTTGAGTGGAGTAGCCTTGTACTTAGTAGAGTGAGATTGTATCGGGTAAAGAGCGGGGTAGCTCTTTACCTAGAACTTGTGAGATATGAGTGGAGACTAGTAGATCAAGATTGTATCGGGTAAGGAGCGGGGTAGCTCTTTACCTAGGACCTTGAGATATGAGTTGAGATAGGCTGAGTGAGATTGTGTCGGGTAAAGAGCGGGGTAGCTCTTTACCTAGGACTTGTGAGATTATGTGTTGGGATTAGTAGAGCGAGATGACCACAGGATGTGAAATCTTAGGGGGGTAGCCTAAGGGATTGGGTCATAGGACTTGAAGTCTAACGGATTGGGTCATGAATTGGGTCATAACATGAATAGCACAAGAAGATTTGCATTCATACCATGATTTGACATAGTAGGCTGTATAGCTATATTGTAGTTATATTCATTATGTCGTCGAGGTACACTAGCATGATAGTAGGTTGTTGCTAGATGACATTGAACATAGCGGTATAGTAGTTAGCTTCACTATGAGTTTATGCATGCATTACACTGACCTGAGGCATAGCTAGATATTGCATCTCTGTTTACAGTATAGCTGCTGATTTCTATTATGTCGATCTATCTATCTATCTATCTTTTCGTGCCTCCTTGGACCTAGTGGGATCGGCAAGTAGCCGAGCCCACTGGGAACTATATTTATATAGTTCTCACCCCGTGTGGTTGGGGTACAATTACAGGTACAGGTACGAGTGCGCCAGCTGAGGATCGTGGTAGGGGCTTAGCGCCCTAGTGCTAGTGAGTAGATGCTTCCTATTTGCATTAGAGTTTCCATATGACTATATTGGAGAGTAGATGATGTATAGGTTGTGAGGTATTTTGAGTGATTGTACATCTTATGTTATACTGTCGAGGATGTAAGCTTTATATTCATGTTTGGAAGTTATCTGGCAATCAAATTGTATTAAGCAGTTGTGTGGATGTAATAGACTAGTATCTCTCTTTTATTCACTTGTATGTTACTCGTGATGCTTGCTCTTGTATGTTTAGCACTGGTTGTGCTCTCGTCGCTGTTGTTTGATCTTGTACGTATTCAAGTTATTTCCTGGGAACTTGTTGTACTTGATCTTGTCGCTTTAGCCTTGGGCGGACAGGGGAGGTGTTGTCCGTCCGGCGTCTGTTCGACGCGCCCGAACCGGACCAAATTGGTAGCGTGCTCGGGGCGTGACAATATCAACATTGGTGCTATCCTGAATGTCCAACCACCAGCTACAAACCTCGTCGCTCAGGTGATGAGCGGCAAGCCAAACTCGTCTCTCTCCTCCACGAATGTGTCGCGGAATTAGTTTCTCCACCCGCATCGACCACTTTCCTACGATCCAGTGGTCATCCTTCTCTCCATCGAGGATCCTAGGATTACACCTCTTGAACTCGTTGGGCGATCCATGGGCCACTCTCGCTCTTCTCCCTCAACCATCACGGGAAAACCGCCTGTTGCAGTAAGGATCTCTCCAGGTGTTTCATGCGCGCATCCTGTCTGCGTGCCGCATTTGCCTATCGTTGAGCCGGTGTCGCCCGCCACGAGCCGCCAAACCAAAGGAGAGCCGTAAGTAGGCACCTCACTCACGGACCTCGTTGGATCCGGGGTAGTGGACATCTCCACTTCCCCAAACGTTGTCGCGTCATCCGCTCCAACAAACTTAGAGCGGGTCGTCAACAAGACGCCACAACATCATTAAAGCGCAAGTTAATAAAACCCACGCTATCGCAATCCCCACTCAGGAACCCAAATCATGCGAAAGTAAAGAAGTGTGCTTCACAACTAACTCCCGATGTTACGTTGTCGGCCGCCAACGTAGCCCTCCGCGAAGCTAGAAGCTATACACCTCGATCAAACTCCAACTTTTTAGAGTTATAATAAAACCCAATCAGGTACTTTCGCTCACATGTCAAATAGACCTCGTCTCTGGCGAGCTTATTTCCTATAGTCCAACCAGCCTAAGGTTTGCTAGGTCCTCTAAGACGTCACCCTAGGCTCTGATACCAAATTAATCTGTCACGCCCCGGGACCGGCAGGGCCTTTCCCTAAGCGTGCCCAGACCCGCCATATGTCAACACATACCAGGCGTCTACCAAAAACAGCGGCATTAACCCAAATTTAAGGCTACAACTATGAATATCAGAGCCACATATGGCTATCCCTATCTACAAGTAGGACCTCTAAACAGGTAGGAAAGCAAGAGAGTACAAAGCGAAACAAGTATAGAGTAAATACAACGAGTAAACCAGTAGTGTAGTTCTAGGTACAAAGGGGTAGCCTCTACCAAAAGGTACACACACTCATCCTCTCCAACTAAAACAAAGGAGAGATGAACCACCTAGCGAGACTCCTCGTCGCTAGTCCGAAACGACACCCTTGCCGCGATCCCTGGCCTCCCCCGCTGAAGGCGCTGAAACACGTCAGAAAACAGAGGCGTGAGAACTATAAAAATATAGGTTCCGGTGGGCAATTACCATCGACCTACACAAAGTTGCACCACTAGGCCCAAAAGAAGTAATAATACAAGTACTGAAGTAAATAACTATAAATAAAGCTCAACTGAGAAGCTAAGTAAATAATCCAAATAAACATGTTACATGCTTTGCCAAACCGATATGTCAACTTTAAACAAGTACATTCTATTATGCTCTCAAGTATACTATAATGGAAATGTCATTAGAAATTCTCTCAAGTATACTATATGTGCCCAATATAGCCAAGTATCCAACTACCAAGTCCTATCAAGTAGTGATATCAATTTTCTATTACATGTCACTGTACAGTTCTCTTTCTAGGATCTACACAAGTGTAATCCAGCTTGTGCCGCCTAAGTACCGTGGTAGCCCCAACATCCCCCGCAAGGAATGAGTCTATACCAAACGGTCCCGTAGGCTTCTCAACACCACACGCGCGAACGAATCGCGAAGGCCAACTCCGGAGTGCCGGCCAGGTGAGCGACCCTCACAAGCATGTGCGAAGAGCACAAATGGCAACAAGCACGTCCAAGTCTCAAGTGTCCAAAACCTCATGTCACTCTCATGGCAAATGTCACTAGTAACCCTAAGGTCTAGTACAATAGTTCACATGACACTAGAATTTCTATGTCAAAGTTCGAATCCGAGCCTAATGCCGCTTGATGACATTAGCTCACTAGTTCACAAATCGATGCCAAGTCTAATGCCGCTTAATGACATTAGCTTTTCTCCTATGTTATACATAGTCTAAGTTCAAGTTCACTTGTTCTCATGTCATTTTCACTATATCCAACATGCTCTCAAGCCACAAGTAGAATGCAACACTATGCCTAAGTCCACAAGCCACTCTCTACTATATAGAGGTCAAAAATTTTATTACACATAAGGCATATGTTTTAAGCATTCTAAAATTCAACAACGATGCAACTAACATGAAAACACATAATTTTCTATTTCACGGTGCTCAAATAATTCCAATGAGAATTTTCATTGAATTTGGAGGTCAAACCCACCGATGATCCTCGCACGCTCCGAGTCGCCAACCCCGACACTTTTCAGACTCCTTGTACACTAGAAAGGTCAAACAAGAAGTTTCAAAGTCAACTGCCAAGCCCACGACTCAAACTGCGAGGATCAAAACTAGCGAACAGGAAAAAATTCACCTAAGAGTGAAATCCCTCTCGAAGCTTCAAATGGAAGCTAGATCCCATCTAAGACAACCTAAGTAAAGATTCTAAACCACATAATTAGGTTCAAAAGCCTTAGAAATTACCCAACTCCAAAACCACATAGAAAGGGTAAAACTCACCTCTAAGGTAGCAATCCCTCTAGAGATCCCAAAAGCAAGCTAGAGTCTTCTCCAACCAACCTAAAGGAAGGTTCTAACATCATCAATTAAGCTCTAGATGCACCAAATCAAAAAGCCCCAAAAACAAACCCTAACATCAACATCTAGGGTTTCATCTACTAGGAAGCAATAGAAGCTTAATCTAGAGAATTAGAAGTAATCCATACCTCTTAGGAGCCTCCTCTCAAGGTTCAAAACCATCTAGAAGCAAAGATCTTCCTCCAAGAAAGCTCCCAAGCCAAGCTCAAGCTCTCCAATGGTGAGGAAGATGAAGTAGCAAGCACCAAAGCCACAAGCAAGCCTCCTCCCTAGATCTCCTCCTCTTCTTCTTCTCCTTCTCCTCCTCTTTCTCTCTCTCTCTAAGTGTGAGAGAGTGTAAAAATGAGAGGGAATGAGATGGGAGCAACCATATAGGCTGTTAAGAGGTAACAAAATGCCGAAAAACCCCTGCAGCTGGATTAAATCGCTGTGTCAGTACCAAGATAAGCCAGATTCAGACTGCAGACAGACCTTCGAAACAGCCCAAACCCGAGGCTCGGTTGGTCGCTCAACAGTCCCATACCGGTATGCATCCCCTCTGTACGATAGCAACCATCGTCGCAGACAAAGAACCATCCCCGTACCGATACGACTCTCCGTAAACAAACCCGAGAGCAACCTAAAATCCAACTTTTGGACTTTAGTGCTTGGAATTCATCCACTAACCTCAGACACGTGTCATAGGTCGGAACACAGTCAACGACCCTCAAGAAAATCTGGAAAATCTCAGAACTCGCATCCAGTACTCGAACCTTGCTATTTGCGAAAGTTCAGTGCGTCACAGATACGATCGGTGATGATTTATTGCTTAGATAATCATTACAGAACTGTAGAAGATGTTTCTAAGCAATAGCCGGATCAATTCTTCATGAAGAATGAGAAATTAGGGTTTCAAGAATTGATCCGATAAAAACTTATTGTTGAAGAAAGAAAGAGAGCACCCTACAAGTTTCTAGGGTTTCATAATGGTCTAAACTCTAAGCATACGAATTCATGAAACCCCCATCGCTTATTTGTAGATTTAGAAGACTTAGAAGTAGGCTAGGATTGTGAAAATCTAATTTTGGAAATAAAATTAGAGATAGACTAGGATTTGAAAACCTGTTTAAAATCAATTAGAAAATATAGAGATAGACTGGGTTTTGAAAACCTGTTTAAAATCAATTAGAAAACATAGAGATAGACTAGGATTTGAAAAACTCAATTTTGTCCATATATTCAATTTAAAAACATCCTAAGTCTTCCAAACACTTTTAAATATTTATAAACCATCATCAATAATATTTGAACTTACCGAGCATTGTGGATTCATGTTTTGAGTCTTCGATTCTTCGATTTATTCCTTCTTCTTTAAACCTTTAAGACTCCGGACTCACTTCACGAAATATGCCAACATAAGATCCGTAACAGCATGATGCTTTCCGGCTCTTTCCGGCTCTGATACCAATTGTTGAAAACGTGATTTTCTCTGATACCAATTGTTGGAATCGGTATTTATGCTGATACCGATTATGTAACCCAAAATCTAAAATAGAACAAAATGATAGGGAGAAAAGAGATTGGAGAAGGAAGAAGATAACTAAACTAATACTTTACTAATAGAAAGCAAATAATTACATTCTAGGACGACACTCTCGACCATGTCTATTATGGCTTATTCTTCTAATTAATCCACGGCTAACTATATATAGCCATCAAATCATATCAGATGATAAATCCAAATTTACTTTGAATAACTACAAATCTTAACCATAATCCAATAAAAGATTTAGACTTATCTATAACTATATTTTAATTAAGTTTGGATTATTATTTCCAACATCCTCCCTTAATCAAAACTTCGTGTTCAAACCGCGAACTCCATGAAACGCACACTTTGATTTTGCAATCTCTGTCACTGTTGTTGTCGTCGTGTTTGAGTTGTGCAACATGACGTCTGTCATTCAATGATATTGCCATGGTTGAAATCTTGGCCACAGTAATTTTCATCATATGCATCAATCTTTATAAATTGTTGATACCTGCAAATATCTTGAAAAACACGTAATTTTGAAAAAATTGTATTGATATATGAATTTTGTAATTTTGTGGTAGCCGAGGAGTCTGATCGACATGGATGTTTGTTCGGTACATTGATCTCATGTGAATTTTCATGTGCTTTCTTCTTTCGTAAGTCTAATTTGTGATCTGCATCTTCGATCACATCAAAATAATGGTAAACTTGCTCCATGCTTTGCTGCATAATTTTTTCAGCAACAAAAATTTTCTCGATCATATTATCATTGTGAACTTTCTCGTCGGCTTGAATCGCATCGTTTTGATCATCAACATACCCTTCACGAATATGATCTTCTTCATGATTTTGATCAGAGTTTTCTTTCCAAATTTCTTTACAAATTGGGGCTTCAGTATTTTCGCTGTTGGGTTGAATTTCTTCTTCTTCTTGAATTTCATTATCTTTCTCGCAAATCTTCCCCAATTTTTGGTAGCATTCTCCACGCTTCGTGTCTTTATCGTTGAAATTTTTTCAACCAACGATAGATCCACGCTTGAAAAATATATGATAGAGCTTCTATCTCTTTTTCTAAATTCATCTTTACCAAATTCTTTTTCATAATTTCTATTCTCCACTACATCCCACAAAACTTGGGATTCTAAAAAACATCGAATGATAATTTTCCATCATTTAAAGTTTGTTCCATTGAACTTCGGTAAGCTAGGTCGAATTGTGACACCCCAATAGTCCCACATCGGATGGGAATGGAGTTGTCATTGGGTTTACAAGAGACTTAGACGCTAACAATAATAACTGGGCTTAAGCATTTTGGGCCGACGGTTGGGCCCAACGAGTTATTATTGCTAGTGGGCTGGGTCGTTACATTTGGTATCAGAGCCGGTTCACCAGCTGGACATGTGTGGCGAGTCTCGGCTGAGCCAGGGTCTGGATGACGGGCTAGCGAGACGAGTCTCACATAGCCTGGTGATCTTGGGCTGTGTGTGTGATTGGACTGACGAGGACGTCAGGGCCTTAACAGGGGGAGTCTGTGACACCCCAATAGTCCCACATCGGATGGGAATGGAGTTGTCATTGGGTTTATAAGAGACTTAGACACTAACAATAATAACTGGGCTTAAGCATTTTGGGCCGGTGGTTGAGCCCAACGAGTTATTATTGCTAGTGGTCTGGATCGTTACACGAATAAACCAATATAAATCCATAACAAAACTTGAAAATCCGAAAAATAAGGTTCAGATTTGTACCTTTCTATTTTGATGACGTCCTTAGTTCATCGAGATCTCACCGAATTTTCTGGATTTTGGCTTGCTTGCCTAGCCGCCTCCTGACTATTTGGTCAAGTTTTCTTGAATCTCTTCGTGGGCTCTCCTTGCTCTCTTTTAATCAAGCGTCACAACCACCCGCTACTGTGTGTTGTGTGGAGGCCAACTTCTTCAAAGCGTCCTTCGCTTTGGTTTCACCTGAACGTCACCTTCGTAAATCTGCTACGAGTCGCTTGACTTTGACGTAGCTATCAGGTACATTGCATCTATATTCTTTCCGAATATCCTGTGATCTGGTTTATAAGTCGCATGATACTTTCCAACTCTTTCCGGCTCTGATACCAATTGTTGGAAGCGTGATTTTTTCTGATACTAATTGTTGGAACCGGTATTTATGCTGATACCGATTATGTAACCCAAAATCTAAAATAGAACAAAATAATATGGAGAAGAGAGATTGAAGAAGGAAGAAGATAACTAAACTAATACTTTACTAATAGAAAGCAAATAATTACATTCTGGGACGACACCCTCGGCCATGTCTATTATGGCTTATTCTTGTAATTAATCCACGACTAACTATATATAGTCATCAAATCATATCAGATGATAAATTCAAATTTACTTTGGATAACTACTAATCTTAACCATAATCCAATAAAAGATTTAGACTTATCAATAACTATATTTTAATTAAGTTTGGATTATTATTTCCAACATAAATATTTGTATATATGGCAGTACGTTATATAGCAGCTTCTAAATTAACTTTTGATAATCTTAAGGTGAAGTTAAGAGGCCACCTATGGGAGATCTTTGACAAGGGTCTTGCAGCTAGTAATTTTGGCGACTAATTAAATAAAGTGGATCGAAAAATGAGAGCAGAAAAGCTAGAAGAGATATATATAACAAAATCGTACTCCGCTAAAACTTGCGAAGTAGCCATGCAAGCATCACACAAGATTCGTCCATCCTTATATTGCTTGCGTGGAAATTAAGAAGGGTGTCAATAAAGTGAGTTGGCTGGTCCGGGCTAGCTCCGTATAATTACTTTTTATTTGCAGCTACTCTTTCTCAGGGTCGCTAGCTAGCTGCTTCACATTCTATTACAAGATAGCGCAATTACAATTAATTTAGTATTTGCGCTATCTTGTAATAGAATGCGGAGCAGCCAGCGACCCCTGAATGTGAATAAAATAGGATTCGAATTTGGATCTCGGGTACCAATCATCAAATCTTTTGCCACTTGCTTCAGGGACGGTCGGTATTAAAATAATTTTTATTAATCATCAAAACAAATTGAAACAATGCGTGAGCTGTGTGGATATGCACCTCAAGCATGAGTCCGCTATAATTTTGCTGTTCCTTAATACTAAAGTACATGAATTTAAGGGCACCTTACTTAGTGCATAGGCTCTGTGATAGCGAAAGAAAGCTAACAACTACCTTGAAGGTGCATCGATCCCACTGGAAAATTAGCACTCCTTGAGGAGGCAAACAGCTACCCGACTAACTCACTCATTTGCGTGTGGAGTTATTTCTGTGGTCCTCGATCGCGCGCCCCTTCCAAACCACACACACACACACACACACACACACACACACGCACCCTCTTAAATTGGCGAAAGATAGAAAGAGGGCGAGTCGCGAGCCCAGCAGAGTCCTATATAAATCCACCACCTCCTCTGGCCCTTCATGTGAATAATAATATACATACATATATATATACATATATATATATATATATGTTACGATCCTTCTACTTCCATTTGATTGTGCATTTTCACATTGGCGATGCACCCCTCTCTCCTCCTCCTCTGCTCTCTTGTTTGTTTCTTAGCTTTAGGGACCCTCTGCGCAATCTCCGATGCGCGCGCCTTCTTTATCTTCGGTGATTCCCTCGTCGACAACGGCAACAACAACTACTTGGCTACCACGGCGCGGGCCGATGCCCCGCCTTATGGGATTGACTACCCTACCCACCGGCCGACGGGCCGATTCTCCAACGGGCTTAACATCCCTGACATTATCAGTTAACCGCTTGCAGAAAGAGCCATGCTGAGATTAATTTTGTATATATTTCCTATCTTTTTTTTACTCACATTAATGCGGTGCAACTAATTATCTCAGGTGAGTATCTGGGAGCCGAATCCACATTGCCTTACTTGAGCCCTGAGCTTCAGGGCGAAAAACTACTGGTCGGTGCGAATTTCGCTTCAGCAGGGATCGGAATCCTCAACGACACCGGAATTCAATTTGTATGGACGTTACAAATTTATTCCATTTCAAATTTACTCGAATTTTTCTCATAAATGGACGCGTTCTAATCTTGGATGTCGTGTGCATAATATATATATATGCAGGTAAACATAATTAGGATTAGCAGGCAATTGCTATACTTCGAGGAGTACCAGGAGCGGGTGAGTGCTCTCCTAGGTGAGGACCAGGCAAAGAAGCTAGTGAACCAGGCTCTCGTTCTCATCACTCTCGGGGGTAATGACTTTGTTAACAACTACTACTTGGTCCCCTACTCCGTGAGATCTCGTGAATTTACGCTCCCGGACTATGTCCAGTATATAATATTCGAGTACAAAAAAATTCTCACGGTACGTTCACTTACTGGCTTACAAAGTATAATTTTCCAGCATTTGAAGTCGGTCGGTCAGTCGTGTTACCCTGTCTAGTTTCAAGTTTGATCTTACCTTAGATTCAATCAACTCGATCATCTGAAAAGAAGAATTAAATTTATATAAATTATTAATGACTAGATTTCGCATAATTAATCGGCCCATCTGCATACATACATTATAATTTCGCTGCTCAAATATTAATAATTAATTGCAGAGCAAATCCCCTGGAGTGTGCTGCATGTGCTGGTCCAATTTTGCGTGAATTATACACGTATAATTAATTGCCATATATGCCATTCCATTCCATTCGGAGTAATATATAGAAGAACACTTATTAGAAGAACCACATTAATTCTGACTTTTGATGCAGAAGATTTTACAATTAAATTTTCTCGACAAAACAATATATATACAGCGTCTTAATGTGCAAACTTAGGAAATCAATCATATGGGAAGTTAACTTAGACTAGCACAGCGTCATGGGGTCTTTAATTTTGCTGCTAATTGAAGCAGCCTGCAGATTTTAAATAAAATCCAAAAATACAAGGTAAAGAACAAATTAATTCTCCGAGTTCCGTCCGAGGAAGAATTTGTACGGGCGTGCTCAAGAATTGATGTGAATCCATCTGCGAAACATAACCACCCCGATAAGTTAGCAGAATTGATCATATGGGAAATTAATTAGTTCTTTAATGAAATCACCTTAATTCCCTGCATGCACGCACGCTAATTAATTATGATTTTTTCCCCCTCAAATACTCCGGGCCAATAACAGTGCCGATCGAGAATGGGCACAAAGCCGGTTTGCTGCAGTCGCAGTCGACCGACCGACCGACCGACCGACGTATGCTTTCTTAGTTGGACGCGCGCGGTCGATCGGCTAAACCGTCCTTTTCATTCTCTGGCACAAAAATTTATTGGCTAGGCGGTGAAATTTGCCCTGTTGCAAAATATGTACAGTAGTAATATATAACTCACATGCCCGGCCACGAGAGGTCCATGCATATGACATTATTGTATACTGCTTCCATGCACTTTATTGCTGCTATTCTTCTGACCAAAGATAACAGCTGCACTCAAATTTGTCCAAAAGATTGCTGTGAATGAGAGTTATAGCAATAGTGCTGAGGCCGTGGAACTGCCTAGTCATTAATTATTGACTATCAAATTATTTTATTAGACAATAAACTGAATATGGTCTAGGATATTTGAATTCCATAGAAAATAATAAATTGAGTAACATATTTTTTTAATTGAAGCATTTTAAAGTCAACAAGACTTTTTTGCTTTAACAATGTAGAAGAGCCTAGTTTAATTGGGACTTTCGCTACCAACTTCTTCCAACTATTTTGATCAAGATCAACATGCTCGATCGGCCTTAAACTTGAATAATAAATTAATCTATCCTCTTTTTTTTACAAGATTATATTCGGTCTGAGCCTTTAATTTTGTGCCCGCTTGAGGTGTTAGCAAATAATATTAAAAAAAATCACAAAATTTGGTTCGAGAGAACCTAAATTACGTTTAACGGCCTACGTACGTTGCATGTTGATTAATTCCGAATCCCACAACAGTAAAAAAAGAGTTCATATGATCACAATGCATGCTCCCACTGTAATTAAAATGTTAGGGCTAGTTTAATTGGATCTGTGTTGCCAAAATTATCCGCTTTTACACTCGGTAATTAGGTCTAACAAATTAATTTAAAGGTAAAATTGAGGTGAGAATTGCAGCCGGAAAGATAGAGAGGTCTTTATATAATTGAGTTGTACCGGCTGGAAACACAATCCTACACCTGCAGGCACTGAGTTGTTCGAGAAACTGCGCGCCATAGACGACACAATAAGAAAAATATAATTTTACAGCCCTTGTACGTGGTACGTATAGTAGTAATCTTAATTTCTTGATAATAAATAAGAAGTTTCTTTCCCTTCTCTTGCAGTTGTCCTTCAAGGGTAAGGGTATCGCATGTAGTAATTACTAAATTTGGTTGCTGGAAATTTACTGCAGAGTTTGATGCGTGCAACCACCGCTGCAGGCAGGCAATAAATATATATAGGAGGGCAAACAGTAAATACAAATGGGTAGATTTGGTTATTAATCTCCCCTGGTGCAAAGTGGTCCAAAGCAACATTATTATATATGAAGAATTAAATTTGCACAACTAAACTAGCTAATAACGGAAAAGAAACTACAGCTAGACATTTACCGAGCAGTACAGTATATCTATCTTTGGCCGCCTAATTAAGGATCGACGTCACTCTTATTATTAATTAATATATAATATAATATAATATAATATAATATTATAGCAACATCTCTTCACATGGGCCCACCCAATATCCCAACAAGAGTAGAGTGGAGTGCTCGAATAGTTTCTGTACATTTGCAATTAATATATACGCTAGCTCTCTCTCTCGTCCTATATATATACGAATGTGAAATGGCCCTTCTAATTACGTGCCCCAGGAAAAGGAGAAAGGCCATTTTAAATATAGACAAGTTAGTTGAGGGACTTCAATGCTCAAGTGAAAATATAACGGAGTTTGGTAATTAATTGGTTTTGCGTATCAGAGGCTTAAATGCATTAAGATTTTCGGCTGAAAATTATATAAGGAGCTGTCGAAATATTTGGTATGATTTAGAATAAACTATATTGCCAGAGAAAACAGCAATTTAGGGAGAAAAAAATGTTCTTTTTTTTTTTAATTTTTTGAATTTCGTTAAGTGAAAAACCAAGAGCGAAGATTGAAATAAATTTCTTATTCTGCATCACTCTCTCCGCCCTCGATGTCTCTCATGTGCTTCTTTGCAAATAATACAAGGTCGACTCTAAAAGGGCCTTTTAATTAGTTTGGCAAAACCGATCGAGTACCAATTGACTTAATTAAATTTCTTCTTCTTCTTTTTTTTCTGTCTAAAATATCTGTTTTCCCTTTCTTCTTCTTCTTCTTCTTCTTCTTTTTGTAATTGTTTCTTTTCTTCCCAAAAACTGTTATTGAAAGTACGTTGTTTCTATCTATTCGCGCACAAATACAAATACAAATACAAAAGAGCTAGTACTCCAGCTTTGCATGCCTCGGAATTTTCAGAGGATCTACGATTTGGGCGTGCGGCGAGTCATCGTCACCGGGACAGGGCCGCTCGGGTGCGTGCCGGCGGAGCTGGCGCTTAGAAGCCGGGACGGCAACTGTGCTCCGGAGCTGATGAGAGCTGCAGATCTGTTCAATCCCCAGCTGGTGCACATCGTAAGGGAGCTCAACAGCCAGATCGGATCTGACGTGTTCACCGTCGCCAATGCCCAGCGGATGCACTTTGACTACATTTCCAATCCACAGGCCTACGGTAACAACATATATATATATATATATATATATATATATATATATATATATATATATATATATATATATATAGTTCTCCAATCGATATAGAAACAAACTCCAATCTAGCATATTAGATGTTGCACTGTGTACAAAAATACCTCTCATTAGCAGCAGAATACATCCACCTCAAATGATTCGATGGTGTTCTGCTGCTAACGACTAGACTAGCGAGAATGTACCTTGCTCACACGATTGCACGGAAACCGCATATAAATTAATATCACCCGAGTAAAACTAAGCGATAATAACTCCTAGTTTTAGGGGACTCATATATTACCGACAAAATATTTTGTTTGTACCTCTGTAAAATCATTTATTTTCTTTCTCTCTATAATAAAGAAAAAGAAAAAGAAAAAAGTCATCTATTTGCATGCATACCTTATAACAATCTGAATTTTTATACATTGGCCCTGTCACAACAAATTAAACCTTTTAAAAAAGTTTCCACCGATCTGATCCGAGTGATAATATATAACCTTTTAAAATTTTGAAAGGTCGGATAGCCAACTCAGAATTATGTACAGTTCAGAACTTCAGATAAATTTTGTACGTCTTTACCAAAAAATATAAATCATCTATTTGCACCGGCACGTTTTTGAACAAAAATCTGAACTTTTCGACGAGAAATTTCACCTATAAAAAAGTTTCCACCTTTCTAAACTTAGCTCGAAATGTGAAGCAATTAAATTTCAAATTTAAAATTACGGATACCAACTATCGAGTCTTTTTCCACTTGCGCTAGAGATGGTTGGCACCGTTCAAGCAGCTTCTTGTAATTCCAAAGTCAACATTTTGCTAATTGGATTACTCCACAACTTAAAGCTGAGGAGAGTTTCTTATAAGAAACTACGCTTCGAAGAGATATAAAATGAAAATTCAAATTTCAATTTAAAGGGTAAGAAATGGAAATATAGATGACTCTGTGGCGGCTATATGTGAAAACCCACTCATAACAATATTCAGGTGACATGGCTAAGTCTTCAAATCTCAACTGTGATGAGCTTCTTTTTTTTTTTCCCCTGCAGGTTTTGTCACTGCGAAGGTTGCATGCTGTGGTCAGGGGCCTTACAACGGTCTCGGGCTCTGCACGCCAGCGTCCAACCTCTGCCCCAATCGTGATATTTACGCATTCTGGGATCCGTTTCATCCAACCGAGCGAGCGAACCGGATCATCGTGGGCCAGATCATGAATGGCTCGCCCGATTACATGCACCCGATGAACCTGAGCACTATTTTAGCAATGGACAATGCAAAGGCTTAAGCCATTTTGAAGCAGTAGTGTATTTCTCTGCGCGCACAAACTAGGTGGTGTCCTTATTGTTTCCTGAGACCAGCGTTATAGTGTGCTGCTAAGGTATCCCACAAGTGAAAACTTTTGAGGAACTGTTGCTTCATAGTACCTAATGATGGTCATAAGACACTTGTTTTTTATGAAATCAATCTGAAGACAACTTATTCGTTCAGTTTTTAGTGTCAGAACTTGGAAAGTTACAGCTAGCTAAATGAATACTTGCTGACCTTGCATATGGCTGGTTTGGATTCTGCCTTTGGTAGCTACTAGTGAAAACACCTGCGTATTATACGCAGCATGATGGTTCTATACAAGTAAATAATAATGAGTATTCTGAATAGTTTTGGAAAATACATATATATATATATAGAAAGAAAAAAAAAAGGACAAGTAAAGAAAGAAAAAGAAGAGGAGTACTAAATAGAAACACAATAAGAGTAGGAATAATTAGCTAGAGATAAACTGATCAACTAAGAGAAGTAGAACGAGTTTCAAAATACAAGGCATATATATATATATATGATATATATATATATATATATATATATATATATATATATATATATATATATATATTTTGAGAAAAGGTAGCATGCTACCGCTTCATTCATAAAGAGATTGAACTTAGCAAATGCGAGAAGCAACTAAACAGAGAAAAAAAAAACAAAAAAAACAATTCCACACTAGACTCAATAGGAGTTCCACAGTTCGCAGAGAGATCGTAAATCCAACAACACCTTCCGCACTGTGAGCTTCTTATTTTCAAAAATTATCCTGTTTCGTTCTAACCAAAGCGCCCACCAAGTAGCAACTAAGATTCCAGCCTCCCTCCTGCCCGTCGCACCTCGTTTACTGCTGCAGTCCTTCCACAAGTCGCGTACAGATCCACATGTCCGTAAGCAGCTTTTGTTTGGTAACAGGCTACCTAGTAGCTCCCGTGACACGTAGCAGTTGAGAAACAAATGGTCAATAGTTTCTGGTTCGTCTAGACATAGGGCGCACTTGACCTCCCCAGACCATCCCCGTTTTAAGAGATTATCTTTAGTAAGTACCTTCCGCATCAATACGAGCCACCCAAATATTTTAACTTTGAGGGGTGTTCTTGTTTTCCAAAGCATTGTGAAGTGCATCTGTATTATCCCACCATCCTGTAGGAAGTAATACAATGACTTAACTGTGAAAACTCCTGAACTGGTCCAACTCCATTTAACCTCGTCCTCGATATCCAATGGGGTAATAGAGTCGACCATCAGTTTCAATTCTAGCATCGACTCTTCCTCCGTTATAGACTCTGGCGTAAACCCCTGCAGAATCGAGCTCCACCTCCATCCCTGAGTAGTAGAAACATCACTTACTCGGAGGTTCTTTCTGACCAGAGCATTGAAGATATTAGGGAACGTCGAAAGAAGTGGGATTTGTTGTAGTGATCTGGGTGGTTACACTGGGGGCTTGTCGACAGCTCTGGTGAGTGTCGGGACAAGTTCGAGTCGCGTTGACGCGAAATGGACGCCAAACGGACTCAGCGGGAACACAAGAGCAGTTGGTATTTAGGAAATCTGCGAAATAGTAGGTTTTCTGTAGAGTATACCGGTACAAATCCTGAGTGGTACCGGTACAAGCTTGATGGCTATACCGGTATAGTCACCAGGGGAATACCTGCGCATCACGCGTAAAAACTCGCTATCGGGTTGCCTATCTCGTACAAGATGCTGCTCGTGTACGACACTTTGGTAGGTGAAGGGCTTTTTGGTAAACTCCTCTCACCTTGTTTGTATCTCCACCCCATGCATGTATAGCACGTAGAGAGAAGGTTTCTGAGGGTTTTGAGCTGTTGTTCCTCTCCTCTCTCCCTCACTAGCTTGGTCCGGTTGAGGATGTTAGTTTTGGGGTAGCCCCAAGGATCTATCTAGATTGTATCCGACACCTAGAGGAGGATGAATAGGTGTATCGGCCAAAAACTACAAACACTCGATGCGTTAAAAGTAAATGCGAAAAATAAAACACACCGAGATTTATGTGGAAAACTCCAACTCGGAGTAAAAACCCACGGACCAACACGCGAATAACAATCCACTAAGAGAAAAGATTACAAGATGATTACCGACTCCACGGACTTAACCTCTCTTAACCTCCTATGAATCTCCGGGCAATCCTCCGGGTTGTCCACGCCCTCACGTCCGAATCCACGAAACGCCACCACTTCGAATCCACGAAGCTTCTATCACGCCGAATCCACGGCGCCACTCGAATCCACGAGCCAACGATCCGAATCCACGAATCGCCTTCAATCACGTCGAATCCACGACGCCTCACGCCGAATCCACGACGCCGTTCATGAGAAGCATCATGAGTATGGTGATCCTTCGCTTAGGAGTATCGTAGAAAACTAAAGAAGAAAACTCTAAGCGAATCGTAGATCAAATCGACATATAGATATTCAATACGATATCTTGATTTGACCTAAAAGAGGCTATTATGTAGAAAATAGGTTTTAGATGAATTCCTAGCCTCTAGGGTTTCTCAAACATGTATAATCATGAAGCACACCAAGTTAGAGAACCCTAATATCTTATTTATAGACTTTAGAATCAATTAGATTCGGATTAGAGAAAAATCAGATTTTTAACCATCTGTACCGGTACAAAATATATAGCATTACCGGTACCACAAGGACGGAAGATAGAATTTTCGAAGCCTTGTTACCAAGAATGGGATTGATGGCTATACAGATAGCAACCATGTTCACAGTGCACATACACTTTGTAACGTATTCGTACACTTTCAAAATCGTACCCGTACACTTGTGATGGTCGCCGTACACTTTTCAGTCATACAGGTAATGGGTATGATGCATTACCGTACAGGTTTAGGTACACTTTGTAATTTTTCTGATTTTTTCAATTTCCGAAAATTACAAAGTTCTGATTCAATTTCTAATCCGATAAACAATGATTTTATGATTCTAATGCCTACAACTAAGTATGAATCACCATATTATGATTTAAAACCTTACCTTGACATCGTGATTCACATCGTGAGCCAATTCCGCTTTCTTCGAAGTCTTGGATTCTTCGACCATCTTCAATCCGCTCCGATCCTTCAAGACTCCGACTCATTTCACGAAACTTGCCAACACAAAATGCTTAACAATCTCCCCCTTTGGCAATTTCGCGACAAAACACAAAAGCTCACTAAAATTACATCTTAAAAGAAAAACGAAGTTCAATGTCATCACCAAAACATCAAACTTCTCGCGTGTAATCCAATTACAATTTGAAGCCCAAATTTTACATCAAATACTCCTAAAACAAACTCTATGACTTAGACGCAACTAGGAGTCTTGAAGTCTTGATTTCCTGCAAAATAATTCTCCAAAACGAAGTAGAAAATCAAAACATTCATCATTCTTACATCCTTCAATGTCAATGTTCTCGAAGTTCCTTTTTTTTTTTTTCTTCTCCCCCTTTGTTCTTCAATTTTCTCCCCCACTTTTGATCAACACCTGTCCATCTATGTTCTCCCCCTTTTTGTCAAAAATTGCCAATACATAGCATATAGAGAGAAAACATACTAACAAGCATAAAAGTAGTCAAGTCATAGTTACAAATCTAAAAGCAAAAATAAGCAAACTAAACATAGTCCTAGGAGAGAAAAGATAAAACATAGATAATGAAGCTCAAAAGGGTAAAATCAGTCCGTGCCCTCCTCATCAAAAATTTTGCCTTGTTTTCTCAAAAATCCTTCAAAATTAGATTAATTTCATAAAAATTTAAGGTTGTACTCCAAAAATCATTATGATGAAAATAAAATATTATAGGATTTCAAAACACATCAAATCATCAAAATTTGATATTAAAAATAATCTAATGTTTTAAAATCATCAAGATGCAAATTGATGAAAAATAATTTTTAGAAATTTGGCAAAATTGATAACAATTTGTCGCAACCCGTTCAAAATAGAGATTTAACTAATAAACACCGAGGGTGGCTCTTTGAGCATCTTTTTCATTCTACCACCTTATAAAATATTCATAGATATATTTTTCAACCGTTTTCGATTATTCACATAATTTCTCATGTGGTAGCTTCACACACGTACCGGACGACCGGGGTGGTAGCTCTTTCCTACATGTGGTGGTAGTTTTCACACTCCTTTCGGATGTAACTCTTTCCACATCTTTTATACTTAAGAGTTTCTCCCCTTTTTAAAAAAATATTCAAACTCCCCCTAAATTAGACAATCTCACAATTAAAAATAATTTTGACGAATCATAGTCAATTAGTAAATATCCATCAATTATATTCAACATTCACTACCAAGATGAATTAATTACCAAGAGATTAAAATTAATTTCAAAATTTTGATGAATGTATGTAAGAAGAAATCACATATTAAATTATCATCAAAATAATAAGTGGGACTAAAATCAATAATTAATATGAATTTAGTTCAATTTGAATTGACTTTGAAAAACCTTTAATCTCTCTAATTTAATGATTTTCAATCATCTCCTTTCTCAAGAAAATTTTCAATCAAATTAAAAACTCCCCAAAAACCTCTCCTTAAAAACGATTTTCAAAACAAAATTTTAAACATCAAACCTGGTCTAAACATGTAATGCAATGAAAGAAAAATATGCAATATGCACCAATCAAAGCATTATATAAAAAAAATAAACTAAGACAAAGAGCAAGGAAAGATATCACCTTTCCGGATCCAAACTTGTCGGATCTTTGGTTGTCTTGGCTTGTCGACGTTAGGTACAAGTTGTTTCGACTTTTGATCCACCGTTGGTCTTTTCATTGCTTGAAGCTTCGATTGATATTGTCGTTGAGGCTTTGAAACCCAAACCACTTGTGACTTTCGTTTAGAAATCCGGTTCGGTTGAGATACTCGACCCAAATTATTATTCTTTTGATTCCGAGGGGGAAGTCGAGTTGTAGAAGATGTCGTGTGAGGTTTCGATGTTGCCGATCGATTTTTCTTATCCTTATTCGGGTAACTCTTTTTAATGTGTCCTTTGATACCGCATCGGTGACACACTTTTTCCTTCATTGAAGTTGAGACTCTTGAAATTAACTTTGAACTCTTCTCTGTAAGTTTTGGGGTGCCCCAAGGATCTATCTAGATCGTATCTAATCACCTAGAGGGGGGTGAATAGGTGAAACGGCCAAAAACCACAAATCTCGATGCTTTAAAAAGTAAATGCGGAAAATAAAAAGCACACCGAGATTTACGTGGGAAAACTCCAAACTCGGAGTAAAACCCACGGGACCAACACGCGAATAAACAATTCAAAAAGAGAAAAGATTACAAGGTGATTACCGACTCTACGGACTTAACCTCTCTAACTCTCCTTCGAATCTCCGCGCAATCCTCCTCCGGGTTGTCCACGCCCTCACGTCCGAGTCCACGAACGCATGCACTTCGAATCCACGAAGCCTCGAACACGTCGAATCCACGACGCCGCTCGAATCCACGAGCCAACGATCCGAATCCGCGAACCGCCTTCAAACACGCCGAATCCACGACGCCTCACGAGTATATCATGAATATGGTGATCCTTCGCTTAGGAGTATCGTAGAAAACCGAAGAAGAAAACTCCAAGCGAAGCGTAAATCAAATCGACATATAGAGAAGGAATTACTATGTTTCGATTTGACCTAGAAGAGGCTATGATGTAGAAAATAGGTTTTAGAAAAAATCCTAGCCTCTAGGGTTTCTCAAACATGTATAAACATGAAGCACACCCAGTTAGAGAGCCCTAACGTCTTATTTATAGGTTTAGAAAACATAGAGATGGACTAAGATTCGAAAACATGTTTTTAAAACCTATTAGAAGACTTAGAGATAAATTAGGATTTGAAAATCTGAATTTTAAAAAGATTTCACGCAACCAATGTCCGGTCTTCATAGTGATGTCCTGGTCTTGGATGTCCGATCTTGAGTGGCTCGACCCAGGTCCACCGTGTCGTCAATTTTTTCGCGACTCATCGAGACCTGGTCATTGCCACAATGTCGGTCTTGACTTGCGTAATGCACGGTCAAGCTCGTGGCATCCTGGACAAGACTCCAATGTCCGGTCTTGGTTCTTAGAAAAACTTAGCTTTGAAAATTTATCAGTTTAAAAGTAATCTAAGTCTTCTAATGCCTCTTTACTTTGTTTAGATCACCATATTATGATTTAAAATCTTACCTCCTGGACGTCGTGATTCAACTTGTCTCTTTCTTCGAAGTTTAGGATTCTTTGACCATCTTCGATCCGCTCCGATCCTTCAAGACTCCGACTCAAATCACGAAACTTGCCAACACAAAATCCTTAACAATCTCCCCCTTTGGCAATTTCGTGACAAAACACAAAAACTAACTAAAATTACATCATAAAAGAAAAACAAAGTTCAATGTCATCACCAAAACATCAAACTTCTCGCGTGTAATCCAAATACAATTTTGAATCCAAAAATACATCAAAAACTCCTAAAACAAACTCTATGACTTAGACGCAAGGAGTCTTGAAGTCTTCAATGATCTGCAAAAAATTCAATTCTCCACGAACAATGTTCATAAGCCAAATTAGTAGGAAAAATATGAAAATAAAAATCTCTCCCCCTTTGTTCATGAATCTCTCCCTTTGTTCATAAATCTCTCCCTTTGCTCATGCATCTTAACATGCTCTCCCCCTTTTTGTCAAAAATTGCCAAAAGAAAACACAAATAGAGAGAAAAACAAACTAAACCGAGAATAAGCATATCATAGTTACAGACCTAGATGCATAAAATAAGCAAATTAAACATAGTCCTAGGAGAGAAAAGATAAAACATAGATAATCGAGCTCAAAAGGTAAAATCACTCCATGTCCTTCTCATCAAAAATTTAGCCTTGTTTTCTCAAAAATCCTTCAAAATTAGAAAATTAGATTAATTTCATAAAAATTAAAAGTTATACTCTAAAAATCATTATGATGAAAATAAAATATTAAGTGATTTCAAAAGACATCAAAACATCAAAGTTTGATATTAAATATAATCTAATATTTCAAAAACATCAAGATGCAAATTGATGAAAAATAATTTCTAGAAATTTAGCAAAATTGACACCAATTTGTCGCAATTCGTTCAAAATAGAGATTTTACTAATAAGGCACCGGGAGTGGCTCTTTGAGCATCTTTTTTTAAACTATCACCTTATATCACCGAAAATTTCTAACATATTTTTTTCAACCTTTTTCGGTTAATCTCAAATTTCTCATGTGGTAGCTTGACCAGAGGGGTGGTAGCTTTTTCCTACATGTGGTGGTAGTTTTCACACTCCTGTTGGATGTAACTCTTTCCACATCTTTTATAGGTGGTAGTTTTCACACTCCCAAAGGGATGTAACTCTTTCCACATCTTTTAAGCATAGGAGTTTCTCCTTTTTTTAAATAAATCAAACTCCCCCTAAATTAGACAATCTCACAATTGAAAATAATTTTGACGAATCTTAGTCAATTAGAAAATATCCATCAATTATATTCAACATTCACTACCAAGATGAATTAATTACCAAGAGATTAAAATTAATTTCAAAATTTTGATGAATGTATGTATTAAGAAATTACATATTAAATTATCGTCAAAATAATAAAAAGTGGAGTACAATCGATAATTAATATGAATTTAATCTAATTCGAATTAGCTTTAAATACCGATTAAGGCTTTTTGAAAAACCTTTAATTTCTCCAATTTAATCATCTCCTTTCTCAAAAATTTTCAATCAAAATTTTCTCTCAATTACCTTTCCTCAAAAACGATTTTCAATCACATAACATTCGAGCACCAGAAAAAAACGTTCTAATCATGCAACGAATAAAAATATGCAATAAGTACCAATCAAAGCATTAAAAAAAATAATCTAAGGAAAGAAGCAAGGAAAGATATCACCTTTCCGGATCCAAACTTGTCGGATTGTCGGTTGTCTTGGCTTGTCGATGATTTTTGTGGTTCGTTTAAACGTTTGATCCACCATAGGTCCTTTCGAAGCAAGTTTCTTCGATTGATGTTGTTGTTGAGGCTTAGAAACCCAAACCGCTTGTGGCTTCGACTTAGAAATCCGGTTCGGTTGTGGGTTCGGTCGATATTGATGTTGAGGCTTAGATTTTCGGTTCGCAAAAATTACTCGACTTGATTGATTTTGTTTTTGATTCCGTGTGGGATGTCGAGTTTTAGATGAAACCGATTGTTTCGAAGTTGCCGATAGATTCTTCTTTTTTTTATTTGGGCAACTCTTTTTGATGTGTCCTTTGATGCCGCATCGGTGACACACCTTTTCCTTCAATGTAGTTGAGACTTTAGAAGTTGACGTTTGGTTCCTCTCAACGTATATACGTTCGTATCCGAGGCCAAGTTTATTCGTTTGACCCAATCCGAGCATGTGATCCAACTTCTTCGATCCTGTGACGCACTGGACTTGTGCAAATAGCAAGGTTCGAGTGTGGATGTGAGATTTGCGCTTTTCATTTTTACGGAGGGTCGTTGACTGTGTTCCGACCTATGGCACGAGTACCGAGGTTAGTGGATGATTTCCAAGCACTAAAGTCCAAAAAGCTGGATTTTAGGTTGCTCTCGGGTTGGAATTTTATGCCCTTGTACCGGTACAAAATTGTTGCTATACCGGTACAAAATGGTGGCTATACCGGTACAAGCCGAGATTTATACCGGTATAGATGAGCGGCTGGGCAAACCCGAGGCTCGGGTTTCTTGCGGGGTTTATACCGTACAAAATGGGTTTGTACTCAGATAGCCGAAAACCCGAAACTGCAGGGGCTAGTTAGCATTTTGTTGCTTCTATATGTTTCCCCCTTGCCCCTAGGGCTCCTTTTGAACCCTTCCACAGCACCAAGCAAGGTAGGGAGCTTCTCTCTCTTTTCCCTTGAGCTCATTTGGATTTTTGGGGTGGTCTTCAAGAGATTTAACCTCTCTTTTCCTCTCCTTTTGCCTCCTAGTGCCATTGTCACCTTGGTAGAGACTTGGGGCTTGGACTTGGGAGCTAGTTGAGGGAAGATCTTCAACTTTGGAGGGATTTGAGCCTTGTTTAGAGCTTCTAAGAGGTAAGCAACTCCTTCTTATCCTCTAGTTTAGGCTTTGATTGCCTTCTATGGGTTGAAACCCTAGTTTTTGTAGATTAGGGTTTATTTTGGGGATTTGCAACCTAGGGCTTTTAGAGTCCAATTAATTGGTTTAGAACCTTTGTTTAGGTTGCCTTGGAAGAGATCTCACCTCCATTTGAGGGTTGGAGAAGGATTTTTACTCTAAGGTGAATTTTTCCTTACTCTCTACATAGAAGCTTAAAGTTTGAACTCAAGACTTATCTCTTGAGGTTGTAACTCCTAGGATCTCCTTTGTAGGGTACTAGGAGTAGGAATCGAAGCTTCGTTATGCCGTTTGGGCTTACTAATGCCCCGGCAGCTTTTATGGATTTGATGAACCGTGTCTTCAAGCCATATTTGGACAGATTCGTCGTGGTGTTTATAGACGACATTTTGGTTTATTCCCGAAGTGATGTTGATCACGAGGAACATTTGAGGCTGGTACTTCAAGTGCTTCGGGAAAAGAGACTCTTTGCCAGGTTGAAGAAGTGTGAGTTTTGGCTCAGAGAGGTGACATTTTTGGGCCATGTGGTTTCGGGATCGGGTATAGCCGTGGATCCTAAGAAGATTGAGGCCGTCAGGGAGTGGCCTAGACCGACGAGTGTCACGGAGATACGCAGTTTTATCGGTTTGGCCGGCTACTACAGGGGGTTTGTTGAGGGATTTGCAAGGTTATCTACTCCCCTCACGAGGCTCACGCATAAAGGCACCAAGTTCATTTGGAATGATGCGTGCGAGAAAAGCTTTCAAGAGTTGAAGCTGCGATTAACTACCGCGCCAATCCTGACCTTGCCAGTTGCTGGAGCAGTGTATGTGATTTATAGCGATGCTTCCTTTAGCGGATTGGGCTGCGTGTTAATGCAGGACGGAAAGGTGATCGCGTATGCTTCTCGCCAGTTGAAGGAGTATGAAAGAAATTATCCTACACATGACTTGGAGTTGGCGGCTGTAGTGTTCGCACTGAAGCTATGGCGCCACTATCTTTATGGCGAGCGGTGTGAAGTGTATACGGATCACAAGAGTTTAAAGTATCTGTTCACTCAGAAGGAATTGAACCTGAGGCAGCGCAGATGGTTGGAGCTCCTCAAGGATTATGATCTGACGATACTTTACCACCCAGGCAAGGCTAACGTGGTGGCAGATGCGCTAAGTAGGAAATCGACGGAAAACTTAGCGATGATGATAGTTACTCAACCGCCTTTGATTGAGCAGCTGAAGCGGTTAGAGTTGGAGGTGGTGGCTCCTGACACACCTATGAGGTTGATGACACTTGTGGTGCAACCTACTTTATTGGAAAGAATCAAGGAAAAGCAAGCTCTTGATGCGGAGTTGCTAAAGATCCGAGCAAAGATGACTGAAGGTTGCACCGGGGACTTTACTTTGGACGGTGGCGACTTGATGCGATTCCGTGGACGGGTTTGTGTACGAACCGACACTTAAAGAGGAGATTCTCCTAGAAGCACACCGAGCGCGTATGCTATACATCCGGGAGGCACCAAGATGTATAAGGATTTGAAACTACACTATTGGTGGCCCGGGATGAAAAAGGATGTTGGCGAGTTTGTAGCTCGTTGTTTAACTTGCCAACAAGTGAAGGCTGAGCATAGAGTTCCCGCGGGGAAATTACAGAGCTTACCGATTCCCGTGTGGAAGTGGGAGAAGATCACCATGGACTTTGTGATGGGATTGCCTCGCTCCTGTGCCGGCATGACGCTATTTGGGTGATCGTGGATAGGTTGACGAAGTCGGCACATTTCATACCTATCCACACTACTTGGACTGGCGAGAGACTCGCACAGGTTTACCTTGACGAGGTTGTGCGACTACATGGAGTACCCACTTCTATAGTATCGGACAGAGACACTCGCTTTGTGTCGCACTTTTGGAGGAGTCTGCAGGACGCCTTGGGTACTCGACTGGATTTCAAAGATCGCTTTCCACCCTCGCAGTGACGGGCGCCGAGCGTACTATCTGCATACACTCGAGGACATGCTTCGAGCTCGCGTGATCGACTTCCGTGGAGGATGGTCGCAAAGATCTACCGATGGTCGAGTTTGCTTATAACAACAGTTATCAAGCAAGCATCAAGATGGCGCCATTTGAGGCACTCTATGGACGGAAGTGTAGATCGCCACTTCATTGGAGTGAAGTTGGTGAGAGTTTGGCTCTAGGCCCAGATGTGCTCCAGGAAGCCGAGGACAAGGTTCGCATTGCTAGGGAGCGGTTGTTGACAGCCCAGAGTAGGCAGAAGAGCTATGCTGATAGACGTCGACGAGACTTGGAGTTTCGGATTGGAGACCATGTCTTTTTGAAAGTCTCGCCGGCCAGAGGAGTCAGGAGATTTGGGATTCGGGGTAAGTTGAGCCCCCGTTTCATTGGACCGTATGAGATTTTGGAGCGTGTGGGCCCGGTAGCGTATAGACTTGCTCTACCGCCGAACCTATCGGGTGTACACAACGTATTTCATGTATCGGTCCTTCGGAAGTATGTACATGATCCAGCTCATGTTTTGGATGCTACACCATTGGAGCTGAGGGACGATTTGAGCTTCGAGGAGCAACCCGTGAAGATTTTAGCTCGCGAGGTGAAGAAGTTGAGGAACCGGGAGCTTCCTTATGTGACGGTCCTGTGGAGCAACCACGAGGAGCGGGAGGCCACGTGGGAGCTAGAGAGTGCGCTTCGAGAGCGCTATCCCCATCTCTTTCAGATGGAGTCATGAGGTATGACTTTAATTTTGAGTTTCGCGGACGAAACCTCCTTTTAGGAGGGTGAATGTGGCCTTTGGACTTGTGCAAATAGCAAGGTTCGAGTGTGGATGTGAGATTTGCGCTTTTCCGTATTTTCTAGAGGGTCGTTGAGCGTGTTCCGACCTATGGCACGACGTACCGAGGTTAGTGGATGATTTCCAAGCACTAAAGTCCAAAAGTGGATTTTAGGTTGCTCTCGGGTTGGAATTTTATGCCCTTGTGCAGTACAAAATTGTTGCTATACCGGTACGAAATGGTGGCTATACCGGTACAAGCGAGATTTATACCGTATAGATGAGCGGTGAGCAAACCCGAGGCTCGGGTTTCTTTGTTTGAGGTTTATACCGGTACAAAATGGGTTTGTACCGTCTGGTGGCGATTTTCGAAAACCCGAAAGCGCAGGCTGCATTTTGTTGCTTCTATATGTTTCCCCCTTGCCCCTAGGGCTCCTTTTGAACCCTTCCACAGCACCAAGCAAGGTAGGGAGCTTCTCTCTCTTTTCCCTTGAGCTCATTTGGATTTTTGGGGTGGTCTTCAAGAGATTTAACCTCTCTTTTCCTCTCCTTTTGCCTCCTAGTGCCATTGCCACCTTGGTAGAGACTTGGGGCTTGGACTTGGGAGCTAGTTGAGGGAAGATCTTCAACTTTGGAGGGATTTGAGCCTTGTTTAGAGCTTCTAAGAGGTAAGCAACTCCTTCTTATCCTCTAGTTTAGGCTTTGATTGCCTTCTATGGGTTGAAACCCTAGTTTTTGTAGATTAGGGTTTATTTTGGGGATTTGCAACCTAGGGCTTTTAGAGTCCAATTAATTGGTTTAGAACATTTGTTTAGGTTGCCTTGGAAGAGATCTCACCTCCATTTGAGGGTTGGAGAAGGATTTTTACTCTAAGGTGAATTTTTCCTTACTCTCTACATAGAAGCTTAAAGTTTGAACTCAAGACTTATCTCTTGAGGTTGTAACTCCTAGGATCTCCTTTGTAGGGTACTAGGAGTAGGAATCGAAGCTTCGTTAGCGATTCGGACGACGCTTGGAGCGACGGTGGGTTTGGCCTCACCTAGCACAATGGGAAATTCTCATTGGTGCTTATTTGCTTATGGTTAAATGGAAATTAGTTCATTTTCATGCTATTTGATTTATTTGTGAATTTTAGAATGCTTAAGATACATATGTTATGTGTAATGCAATTTTACTCTATATAGTAGAGACGAATGCATGTGAGAGCTGAAGTCTTGTAGCATTCTTTTTGGGAACTTGAAACTAAGTGTTTGAGAGGACTTTGACATGTGTTTGAGAACATAGAACTATACATGATATAGGAAAAAAGCCCTTGTCATTAAGCGGCATTGGCTTGGCATCAAGAGTGTAGAATAGTGAGCTAATGTCATCAAGCGGCATTAGGCTCGTGAATGAACTTGACATAGAAATCCTAGTGTCATGAGAATTTGTTGTACTAGACCTTAGGGTTGCTAGTGACATTTGCCATGTGTGGGACTTGGGACTTGGACTTGCTTGTTGCCATTTGTGCTCTTCGCACATGCTTGTGAGGGTCGCTCCCTACAAGCGGCACTCGGAGTTAGCCTTTGCGATGTATTCGCACGTGCGGTATTGAGAAACCTATGGGGCCGAATTGGTTAGACTCATTCCTACGGGGATGTTGGGGCTACCACGACACTTAGGGGGCGCAAACGGGATTGCACTTGTGTAGATCCCAAATTGAGATTGACCATTGTCTTTCTATAATAAAGGATAATCACTACTTAACTTAGATTAGTAGTTGGATATATGTGTTGTGATATAGTATTGGACATAGTAGTATACTTGATAGGTCTTCAATTCTATTATAGTACACTTGTGAACTTATTTGAATATACTTGTTTAAAGTTGGCTATTGGGTAGTTTAAAGCATGTAATTTATTTACCTTGGGTTATTCATTCAGCTTTACAGTTATGCCTTTATTTCAGTTATTTACTTCAGTACTCGTATATTACTCTTTTTGGGCCTAGTGGAGCAATTTTGTGCAGGTCAATAATTGCCCACTGGGAACTATATGTTTATAGTTCTCACGCCTCTGTTTCGACTCGTTTCGTGCCTTACGCATCGGGGAGGCTCGGGACCGCGCAAAGGAGTTGCCTCGGGATAGCGGCTTGTGAGAGGGTTTTGGATAGGTGGTTTCCTTTTTCTCTTGTTTTATTTTGGAGAGAAGGAGTGTTTTTACCTTGTATAGAGACCACCACTTTTGTGTTTTTGAGAGCTTTTGATGTTAACTGTGTACTACTCTCTATTCCTATGTTAGTGTTTTAGACGCTTTACTTTCTTTTACTTGTGGTTTGGTTCTTGTTTAGTTGTGGCTCTGATATTCATAGTTGTAGCCTTTTATTGTTTTAAATTCCGCTGTTTTTAGTTAGACGCCTTGTATGTGTTGACATATGGCGGGTCTGGACACGCTTTGGGGAAGGCCCTGCCGACCCCGGGGCGTGACAGATCCGGAAGAGAATTTTTGAAGATCCGATTGAAGTTGATGAACTTGGTTTGTTAAGACTTGATTAGATGTGTAGGTTTCCTTGAATTGTTGCTCCAAAAATCCAATCTTGTCTTTAGATGATTTGATCGTTAATTCCGCTTCTTCTAGCTTCTTTTGGAGGACCGAATTGTTGTTCAAAACCGATTCCCGTTCCTCCTCAAACGCTTCATTCAAAATCTTCATGTTGTTGTTATCCTCTTCGAGCTCCAACAAACGACTCCTCAACTTCTTATTGAATTTCGCCATTTTCCGCAATTCAACAAGAAGTTGATTGTATGCTTCCGCTATATCCTCGTCGTTCGATTCCTCCTCGCTTTCGCCATTGTCGCTCGAAGACCCATGCGAAGAAAGAGAAAGATTTGGATTAGATACAATTGAAGATAAATAAACAACATTAGACGAAGGCAAAGAAGAATTTGTAATTAAAGCAATATGATCCTTCTTTTCTTCGTTACTTGAAGATGAATCACTCGAAGTAGAATCATCCCAAGTTTTCGCTTTCGCTTGCAAAGCCTTTTGTTTATACGTCTTCTTCGAAGGACAATCCGTTACTATATGACCGTAGCCTTTACATTTGAAACATTGGATTTCCCCTTCAAATTCGTCTTTTTCTTTCGAAGACTTTGCAAGTTTTCTATTTTTAAATTTAGAAGATGAAGATGAGTTAGAAAACGATTTGTTCTTCTTTTGGAAATTCTGGCGAAATTTCTTCGTTAGACGCGCCAATTGATGTTCAAAATCCGCAATTGATAGATCGTCGTCGGAATCCGTGTCGTCGTCTTCCTCCTTTGTCGATTTTAGCGCAATCCCTGTACTTTTAGAGAAAGACTTGGAAGAAGATTGGTTAGTAGGAAAAGTCATTTCATAAGTTTGCAACGCAACTACTAACTCCTCTACTTTCATCTCATCCGGATGCTTTACCGTTTCGATTGCGGCAACCTTTGCCCTAAAGCGTTCCGGGAGAGTACGAAGTATTTTTCTAACAATTTTAGAGTCCGGGATCTTCTCTCCCAAATTAGCACATGTATTAATAATGTCTTGAAGTCTAGTATAATAATCGGTAAAAGATTCATGCTCCTCCATACGAATAGAATCAAATTGACTAGTCAACATTTGGAGCTTTTGAATTTTTACTAGATTTGTACCCTCATGTGTAATTTGTAGAGTATCCCAAACTTCCTTGGCAGTTTCACACGCCGAAACACGAGTAAACTCCGTTTGCGATAAAGCATTGAATAAAGCATTAATTCCTTTACCGTTAAACGAAGATGACTCTCTTTCATCTTTAGTCCACTTGTTTCGTGGTTTCGGACGGTTGCTTTATCGGCCACTACGGTAGGATGTTTCCATCCGAATTCTATTGCTTGCCACACCCGCTCATCGATCGCTATTAGAAAAGCTCTCATGCGAACTTTCCAATAGGCATAATTCGTGCCGTCGAAGAACGGTGGTCGATTAATGTTTCCGCCTTCGGCCATTAGATATCAATATATCTAGATCCCGCTCTGATACCAATTGTAAGTTTTGGCGTGCCCCAAGGATCTATCTAGATAGTATCTAATCACCTAGAGGGGGGTGAATAGGTGAAACGGCCAAAAACCACAAATCTCGATGCTTTAAAAAGTAAATACGGATAATAAAAAGCACACCGAGATTTACGTGGGAAAACTCCAAACTCGGAGTAAAAAACCCACGGGACCAACACGCGAATAAACAATTCAAAAAGAGAAAAGATTACAAGGTGATTACCGACTCTACGGACTTAACCTCTCTAACTCTCCTTCGAATCTCCGCGCAATCCTCCTCCGGGTTGTCCACGCCCTCACGTCCGAGTCCACGAACGCATGCACTTCGAATCCACGAAGCCTCGAACACGTCGAATCCACGACGCCGCTCGAATCCACGAGCCAACGATCCGAATCCGCGAACCGCCTTCAAACACGCCGAATCCACGACGCCTCACGAGTATATCATGAATATGGTGATCCTTCGCTTAGGAGTATCGTAGAAAACCGAAGAAGAAAACTCCAAGCGAAGCGTAGATCAAATCGACATATAGAGAAGGAATTACTATGTTTCGATTTGACCTAGAAGAGTCTATGATATAGAAAATAGGTTTTAGAAAAAATCCTAGCCTCTAGGGTTTCTCAAACATGTATAAACATGAAGCACACCCAGTTAGAGAGCCCTAACGTCTTATTTATAGGTTTAGAAAACATAGAGA
Source organism: Aechmea fasciata (assembly GCA_025177825.1). Taxonomy (NCBI): domain Eukaryota; kingdom Viridiplantae; phylum Streptophyta; class Magnoliopsida; order Poales; family Bromeliaceae; genus Aechmea; species Aechmea fasciata. The sequence continues at coordinate 16,191,740 of CM045926.1, read as the reverse complement.
TGGACTAGGATTCGAAAACATGTTTTTAAAACCTATTAGAAGACTTAGAGATAAATTAGGATTTGAAAATCGAATTTTAAAAAATTTCACGCAACCAATGTCCGGTCTTCATAGTGATGTCCGGTCTTGGATGTCCGGTCTTGAGTGGCTCGACCGGTCCACTGTGTCGTCAATTTTTTCGCAGCCTACTGAGACCGGTCATTGCCACAATGTCCGGTCTTGACTTGCGTAATGCACAGTCAAGCCTGTGGCATCCGGACAAGACTCCAATGTCCGGTCTTGGTTCTTAGAAAAACTTAGCTTTGAAAATTTATCAGTTTAAAAGTAATCTAAGTCTTCTAATGCCTCTTTACTTTGTTTAGATCACCATATTATGATTTAAAATCTTACCTCCTGGACGTCGTGATTCAACTTGTCTCTTTCTTCGAAGTCTAGGATTCTTTGACCATCTTCGATCCGCTCCGATCCTTCAAGACTCCGACTCAAATCACGAAACTTGCCAACACAAAATCCTTAACATTCTCAACATAGGTTCGTTCGTATCCGAGGCCCAACTTGTTCGTTTGACCTAACCCAAGCATATGATCCAACTTCTTCGAACCTGAAGAAAATTGTTGAAGATCGGATTTGAGTTGATGAACTTGCTTGGTCAACTCTTTGTTGGATTTGTACGATTCCTCAAATTGATGCTCCAAAAATCCAACTTTGTCCTTATAAGATCTTATCGTTAATTCTGATTCATCTAACTTCTTTTGGAGGTCCGAATTATTGTTCAAAGTTGATTCCCTTTCCTCCTCAAGAGTTTTATTTGTGTTCTTCAACTTGTTGTTTTCCTCTTCAAGTTCAAGTAGACGCTTCCTCAATTTCTTATTGTGCTTCGCCATCTTTTTGGATTCGACGAGGAGTTGATGATACGCTTTCGCTAAATCCTTGCCGTTTGATTCCTCCTCGCCGCAATCCGAGTCCACGTCTTCTTCCTTTGATGTTTTCAACGCAACCCCTGTACTTTTAGAAAAAAATTTGAAAAAAGATTGATTAGTAGCAAAAGTCATCTCATAAGTTTGCAACGCACCTACTAACTCTTCGACCATTAGATAGCAATATATCTAGATCCCTCTGATACCAATTGTTAGTTTTGGGGTAGCCCAAGGATCTATCTAGATTGTATCCGACACCTAGAGGGGGGTGAATAGGTGTATCGGCCAAAAACCACAAACACTCGATGCGTTAAAAGTAAATGCGGAAAATAAAACACACCGAGATTTACGTGGGAAAACTCCAACTCGGAGTAAAAAACCCACAGGACCAACACGCGAATAACAATCCACTAAGAGAAAAGATTACAAGATGATTACCGACTCCACGGACTTAATCTCTCTTAACCTCCTATGAATCTCCGCGCAATCCTCCGGGTTGTCCACGCCTTACGTCCGAGTCCACGAACGCCACGTCCCGAATCCACGAAACGCCACTGTAAGTTATGAAACCCTAGGATCTAAAAGGTAATCAACACCTAGAGGGGGGTGAATAGGTGCACAATGACTAATTAAAAATCTTAATGCGATTTTAATGAAAATGCGGAAATTAAAATCAACACACCAAGATTTTACGTGGGAAAACTCCAAACGGAGTGAAAAACCCACGGGACCGATCACACGAAAAATCCACTAAGAAACAAAGTGAGTACAAGGTGATATACCTATTACCCTACCCAACTTTACCGAATCTCCAACGTGGATCTCCTTCGCTGGTCCTCGATTGCTTGAAATCCTCCAAACAGTCACGCCGCAACTCCTTGCCGCGCCAACTCTTCGAATCCTCAAAGCATCCACCGAATACTCGGCCTCCACACGCGATCCCCGCGCAAACTCTCCGTCCGGAGAAAGAACAATGATGATTTATGGTAATTTCAACTTTGTAGTACCATAGACAATGGGAAATCCCTTCTAGTTAATCATCGAGTTGATTCACGGAGAAATAATCAAAGAGAAAAACTAGAATCAACTTGACGATCAACTAAATCAAAACTCTCTCTTAGAATTAGGTCATCAAGCTTAAAAGAGAGTTTCTAGGGTTTAGAATTTATCTAAGATCTGAGATATGTCGTCCTTGGACCTCCCATGGTCTATATATAGAGTTAGAAGACTTCGAAATAGAGTAGGATTGAAATCAGCCTTTTATGGAAATTTTCGTGTCCAATGTCCGGTCTTAATAGGAATGTCCGGTCTTGATGCTGTCCGGTCTTAGCTCCTTGACCGGTCCACCCTTCCGTCAATATTTTCGCAGAGTACTGAGTCCGGACAATGCCTGAGGATGTCCAGTCTTACCTTGCGTAACATTGAATCCCATAGCACTGAGACCGGACATTGACAGGATGTCCGGACATGCATAAGATTTGTGCAATGTCATGCCCATGGAATCCGGACATTGACAGGATGTCCGGTCCTGAATTAACAACCCGCAGCGGCATGCTTACGGGATCCGGACATTGACCAAGGTCCGGACATTGATCATATAAAACTCAACTTTATGAAAATTTATCAGTTTAAAGTTTTTTGAAGTCTTTTAACTACTATACTCTTATAGTAAATCATCATAAATGATCGTTAAGATATACCTGAGGTGCCGATCTGCTCTGACGAGTCCTGGATCATCCAACTTCATCTTAATACTCTTGATCTCTTCAAGACTCCAACAAATTCACGAAATCTACCAACCTATAAAATCCTTAACAGCCACCACTTCGAATCCACGAATCTTCTATCACGCCGAATCCACGGTGCCACTCGAATCCACGAGCCAACGATCCGAATCCACGAATCGCCTTCAATCACGTCGAATCCACGATGCCTCACGCCGAATCCACGACGCCGTTCATGAGAAGCATCATGCGTATGGTGATCCTTCGCTTAGGAGTATCGTAGAAAACCAAAGAAGAAAACTCCAAGCAAATCGTAGATCAAATCGACATATAGATATTCAATATGATATCTTGATTTGACCTAAAAGAGGCTATTATGTAGAAAATAGGTTTTAGATGAATTCCTAGCCTCTAGGGTTTCTCAAACATGTATAATCATGAAGCACACCAAGTTAGAGAACCCTAATATCTTATTTATAAACTTTAGAATCAATTAGATTCGGATTAGAGAAAAATCAGATTTTTAACCATCTGTACCGGTACAAAATATATAGCATTACCGGTACCACAAGGACGGAAGATAGAATTTTCGAAGCCTTGTTACCGGTAATGGGATTGATGGCTATACCGGTATAGCAACCATGCTTGTACCGGTACAGGTTCAGTACACTTTGTAACTATACCTGTACACTTTCAAAACTGTACCCGTACACTTGTGATGGCTGTACCCGTACACTTTTCAGGCTGTTACCGGTAATGGGTATGATGGCTGTACCCGTACAGGTTCAGGTACACTTTGTAATTTTTCTAATTTTTTCAATTTTTGAAAATTACAAAGTTCCGATTCAATTTCTAAGCCGATAAACAATGATTTTATGATTCTAATGCCTAAAACTAAGTATGAATCACCATATTATGATTTAAAACCTTACCTAGACATCGTGATTCATATCGTGAGCCAATTCCGCTTTCTTCGAAGTCTTGGATTATTCGACCATCTTCGATCCGCTCCGATCCTTCAAGACTCCGACTCAATTCACGAAACTTGCCAACACAAAATCCTTAACCGAGGAGAAGCTTCGGTGGAGTACGGGTTGGTCGACGTCGCGCCGAGGTGTTGTTTGAGCGGATCTTCGTCGACGTGGTGCTGCGAAGAGGCCGACAAGTGCGGATTTTCGTCGTCCCCGGCGTCACGCCGGTGTTAGAGCCGCTGCCGAGGTGGGTGTCCAACTTCTCCTCCAACTTCTACTTGGTTTTTCCTACTTTGAGCTCGTGGGCGGTTGGCTGCAGATTTCAGCGTTGACTCGCAGTGTTTCGGCTCGTTCACAGCGTAGGAGCGTCGGAATTCGGCGAAACTTGATTTGTTGGATTCGTGACTTTGAGAGAAATCGACAAAACCTGAAATTTCTAAATTTGAAGAAGGTTAGCTCGGTCGAACCCCAGTTTTACTATGCTGCTGTTATGTCAAACAGATTTTTGAGGTACTGATTTGCAGATTTCCAGCGTCGATCATCCGTATTTTGACTCGTTCTCAGTGTAGGAGCATCGGATCGCGACAAAACTTAGTTCGTTGGATTCAGGACTTCGAGAGGAATCCAAAGAGCCCAAGATTACAAATTTTGGAGAAGGTTTGATTAGTCGAAACCCTATTTTACTTAGCTGCTGTTGGACTTGACAAAATTGTGAGCTTTTGAGTTTCTCTTGGTACAAACTATTGAAGGGTCTGGATTTTGAACTTGGAACTGTCACGCCCCGGGACCGCCAATTTGGTCGGTTCGGGCACTCCAACAGACGCCGAACGGACAGAGCCTCTCCTGTCCGCCCAAGGCTCAACAACAACGATTTCATGTATAGAGAAATAAACAATCCCCAGGACAACATTTCAATATACATGGCTTGCACGAGGGCAAGCAACATAAGCACAAGTGAAAGTAACTAACTAAACCATTCATACATTGTATCTTGATTACTTTAAACCAAATACAAAGCTAAATAATTATTACATTCATTCTTCCAATATAAACATTTGCCATCTCTCAAATAAACTTAATACATTCACATCTCTCACATGATTTTATTGCATTTCTATTCATGAACATAGTAGATGAAATATACAAATGGTGTCTCTATACACAATGGTAGAACACTACCTAGAGCACGAAAATCATGCCTCGGGCCCCAATCGCCCCGCTCGCGCTAGAACCTGCATGGTTAGTGGGATAAGAACTACAACAAAGTTCCCAGTGGGCTCGGCCCCCAATTACACCGACTTTCCCACTAGGTCTATCTCAGGCATAATTTGAAATGATAAGCAGATAGTAACCAAACTACAATGCATACAACTAATATGCCTGAACATTAGTAAAGATTGCTTATGCTCAACATGATAATAAAGATGAATGCAAGATCATAATTCCATAACCCAATCTCTTGGCTAACCCAATAGGTTTCGCCCTCAACAATACTCGACCAACCAAATCCCTACTATCGGGGAGAAAAACACTACGACCCGACGGGACCGTCCTCTGGGGAGAGAAAACACTACGACCCAGTGATGACAACTCCGGAGCACATCGCCCGAGGGGGAGCTACCGCCCTCGAGCAAGGACTATATGGTGAGTACAATCAATCCTTAACTTTAAGGATTCCAATTCAATCCATTCCTTGACTTCAAGGAGAACTATGATCAAGTGACCCTTCACTCTAAGGTTTCTTTGTCACAATAACTTTCATGTTCTTTACTTGCATTCTTTGACTTGTTCTAGTGTCATATACACTATGGTTCTTTACACACATTTATTAATGCCACACACACTCTAGTGTTCAATGCATACATGACTCTTGTCAATGCCACACACTAACTCTAGTGTTCTTTATTCACATGCGCATTCTTGTTCTTATTCTTATTCTTTGCATTCTTGTTCTTTGCAATCATAGATGCCACTCGATCTATCTGTCACAATATTCTGGTTCTTTAACCACTAGGTTCTTTAACCACTCGGTACTTGTCTCAACACATGCATACATAGGGTTTAGTTCATTCTCTTTGCTTAGAAGTATTTCATTTGTAACTTAACTCTAAGCATGCAATCACATTAGCTCAATTACCCTATTATGCATAGAAAGAAGCTATAAACATATATGCTCAATGAGTGACACATAGACATAAGGAGAAGTTCAATGTTAGTGGAAGCACCCCCCCACCTTTTTATAGCGTTCCGATTGCTCGTAGTCACTTGCAATCGGCCTCCGCGGCACGCGCTACCCGGTTCGGTCCGAACTCGTAATCGGCAACCGAACACTAGCCGATCCTCAACTTAGAGTCTTCAAGGATCATCCTCTAATCTTTAATTAGAGAACAATAGAGTTTTATTAGATCAAAACCCACTAATTTCCAAACCCTCATTTCAAACCCTAGCCTCTACACATGCTCCAAATAGCCCCAATATGAAGGGTTTAGCATGCTAATAATACATTAGAGATCATTGGAACCTCATACATAAAAAGGATTTAATTAAAATCCCATTTGTAATCCTAGATCTCCATTTTACAAGATGGTCTCATAAATCATGACACTCTCTTCACTAAACTAGTTTAGAATCATATATAGATCCTAATTAAACATCTCATTTAGACTTAATCATAGCCTTAACTCAAATCCACAAAACTCACCATGGCCACCATGCTCATCAAGCTAAATCCACCATTGAAAAGCTTGCTTCACCATTGGAGAGCTTCAAGCTTCATCTCTAATCTTCAATTAGAGAACAATAGGGTCAAAAGAGATCAAACCCTCATTTACTAAAAACCCCCATTACTAACCCTAGCCTCTACACATGCTCCAATTAACCCCAATATTAAGGATTTAGCATGCTAACATCACATTAGAGGCTACTAGAACATCATGTATAAAGGATTTAATTGAAATCCTAGCTTAAATCATGAGAACTCACCTTAGGCCACCATGTTCATCAAGCTAAATCCACCGTTGGAAAGCTTGCTTCACCATTGGAAAACTCTAACCTCATCTCTAACATCATCTCCTCCAAAATCCCATTGGAGCCCTAGCAATAAACCAATGCAAGAATCCATCATAAAACTTCATGATTCAAGCATTAAGCATCTACTTAGCATCCAAGGATGCATCTAAAATCATTCTAGAGCTTAAAGATCTAAACCCTAGAAATCTACCATTAAAGGGCACCAAAGCTTACCTCTCAAGCTAGCTCCAATGGAGAGGAAGAAGATGAAGATGATGAAGATCTACTTCCAAGCTTCAACCTCCACCAAATCCACCATTTTTGGAAGAGATTTAGTGAGAGAAATGGAAGTCTCTCTCTCCCACCATGTATGTGTGTGTGTGAGGGTGTGTGCATGTGTGTGTGCAGCTGATGGAGAAGAAGAAAAGGGCACAAAACCCCTTTTACACATTAGTCCCTCAACATTGCACTATTCAACTTTCAACTTTCGGTTCAGCCATCTGAAATAATTAGAGCCCTTCTGGACGTCCGTTTGTGCTCAAATTTGACAGTCAGGTTCGTTTTAACCTACTGAGTGAGAAAATATCTTAACTTTTCGGTTTGGACCCCGTTTGGTCACCGCAAACTCTACCGAATAATCTTTATCGATAGCATTCGTATTTTATTTCTCATCTTGGTGTCGAATGGCACGAAACTTTAAATCTAGGCTCGTAAAAATAATCCCGACATACCCCTCGGTTTTCATAATTTTTACGACACGTGCATTTTACGCTAATTTATCCGTCTCGTCTCTCACGTAAAATTCTAAATCTTCTCATTTTCATTCGATTTCAGATCATTTCAGACTTATATTTTACTTCTCTAAATCTAATAAAAATAGTATCTCACACTATTTTTATTTATCTTTATTCTTAGTTTTAAAATCCGGGATGTTACAGGAACGCATCCTCCCACAGCATTACCTGGTTTTGGGACTTGACTCATGTCACGCCCCGGGCAATGGGAAGCTTGCCCGTGACGTGCGAGAAATCTTCGCGTACGTCTACAACATACAAGGCGTCTAACAAAACAATAAATAACCAACAATGAATAAGAAGAGTCTAGAAGTATCAGAGCAGTATAACAACTAGAATTCTAAACTATGAAGCACGAAGATGATAAATAAAAGTACCAAACTCCACTAAGAACTATAATAAAGAGTACAACCCAAGATCCCATAGCAAAAGCTAACATAATACATGGTGGTCTCTACAAATGGATACAAAAATCTCTCTCACCAAAACAAAAGAGAGAAAAGTAGAACCACCTAAGAGAAAGTAAAGCTGCTACGAGCTAACTAGACGCGACTCCCTTGCCGCGATCCCTTGCCTCCGCCGGTGCCGAAGGCTCTGAAACACATTAGAAAAAGAGGGCGTGAGAACTATTAATTAATAGTTCCCAGTGGGCAATTACTGACTTCAGTTGCATGCTCCACTAGGTCCAAAGCTAAACAAGTAAACGATAAACTATGCATAAGTAAAGTAAACGACATGTAAATAAACATATAAGCTACTAAACATGACCTCTCTACTTAGCATGAAATTGCATAAATAATTAAGCTATTCTAAGCAAGAATAGAAAGTACTATAATTAGTACAATGTTCACAAGTAATAGTAAAGAGTTAAGGTTTACTATTCTAGTCATAGTCCACAATGTCCATTAAACTACTTTAAGTTTAAGTTCAACAAGACCCAACCCGAAGGCGGTCTGACCGATGCCCACCCGAAGGCTGCCGAGCCAAATGCCGAGCCTAATGGCCCCGTAGTAGTCAACATCCCCACCCTAGGAATGCGACTGTCCTACGGCAATCCACTTCGGCGCCCAATCCCGCACGGCGAATACATAAATCGCGTTGGCCAACTCCGGAGTGCCGGCTTGTAGGGAGCGACCCTCACAAGCATGTGCGAATGAACACAATGGCATATAGTCACAAGAACTATCACAATTCTCAAATCATCATGTCTCTAACATGGAAAGTAATGCTACTGTGTCCAAGGCCTATCTCTATGTCATCATGTCTCTAACATGGAATATAATAGATGTCAGTGGCCTATGTCAATGTCTCTATGTTGCAGTTTCACAGTTTTCTAAGTTAAGTGCCGCTTGATGACACTTAAACTGTCTAAGTCCCAACATGAGTTTGATGTTCGCAATTACATTATATGAGCTACAATAAGCATAAGAGGCACATTCCCAAGTGCCCACAAGAACCACCCTCACATGCATGCAAAATAACCCAGATTGCTCTACTATATAGAGTGAAATTTTAATCATACATAAGGCATACATTTTAAGTGTTCCAAAATTCATAATAATTCTATCTAGCATGAATATGCACTTAGAATAATTTACTCAAACCAAATAAGCACTTAGGAGACATTTTTCCCTAAGTTCTTGAAGCCAAACCCACCGAATGCGATAGCGTTGCTCCAAACCGCTAACGAAGCTTCGATTATCACAACTTGAGTCCTAAGAAGCAAACCCTAGGAGTTACAAGCTAAGAGAATGAACCATGAGTTCACACTTTAAGGATTTCAACAAAAGGTTGGAGAAAACTCACCAAATGCAAAGGAAGCTCACTTGATCTCCAAATGGGAGTTAGAGTGTCACGCCCCGAGACCGCTACCAATTTGGTTCGGTTCGGGAACGCCGATCAGGCGCCCAATGGACAGCACCTCCCCTGTCCGCCCAAGGCTCAACAACAAGTCATGTACAAAGAATTGCCCAGAAAATTAATTCTACATCATACATGACAAGAAGATGCACCTAAAGGTGCGAACAACAATAAGAGCAAGATACAAGTATTTCCTACAAGTAATATAAAGAGAGAAGAGTCTATCTATTACAATCATTCAACATTTGTTTACATTATTTAACTTCAAAATATAAATACATGTTCATCTCCCAAAATGTAGGTTACATCATTTCTTTATACAATTATGTCTCCAAAATATACCACGGGTGGCTCTAATGCAAGTAGGTGGCCACTATCAACTAGGGCGCGATGCCCTTACCGCGATCCTCCACGACAGCCCGCGAGCTAGCACCCGTAATAGAGTGGGGTGAGAACTAACTTCCTTAGTTCCCAGTGGGCTCGGCCACCGACCCCACCGATCTCCCCACTAGGTCTAAGCAGGCATAAGCAGATAGACATTTATTTTAAAAGCTGTAAGTACAGTAAGTAAAGCATAATAGAGGAAATGCAATAACTACTTTGCCTGTAACAACAAGATACGAGTAATGCTAACATGCTAATATAACTTTATCAAGTAAATTGCAATTCTATCATGCTCAATATGCACTTTTGTACCCAATCTCATTACTCCTTGGAGTTTATTACCCAATCCATGGCTAGCCCGTAGGCACGCCCACGACTCAACACAACTCAACCCAATGGGTTGTCTGCGGACCCCACATAGGCTATCCCTCGGGACCCCACATAGGCTATCCCTATCGAATCACGTGCCAAGACTCCGTAGACTCGCACTACTCGTGTGGAGCGACCACTCACGAGCGCTGAGCAGACTGTGTGTGAGTATGATCTTCTCCTCCATTTTGGAGGGCATCCAACGCAGGGGAATTAACAATCATCTCCTCCATTTTGGAGGGCATCCTCACAGGGGAATCACAAGTGTTTTGTAGCACTATGTCTCTATGTCATTTATCATCAAGTTGTCTACTTGGTTCACATATCTCTAGTGTTCTTTACACTATGTCATTGCACATGTCATTCATCAAGTTATTTACTTGGTACTCATGTCACTAGTATTTCTATACACTATGTTACGTTATCATTCATCAAGTTCTATACTTGGTTCACATGTCTCTAGTTGTCATTCATGCAAGATTAAGTCATCTCTAGGGTTCAGTGTCACAATATTCATCCTGATGCTTCCTATGTCCAAATGCAAGCCTATGGTGCCGCACGATAAGGAAGCGTGCAAGCAGACTTCCTATGTCCTAATGTGACGCCCATAGTCCCGCACGATAAGAAAGCATGCAAGGAAAGTCATCTAACCATGCCGACCCTATCATGCATGAAAACTATACATATATATATTCATAGGCAATCTGTTCACGCTTATTCTTAGACATAAAAGGGAGCCCAACGGCTTCGGATAGCATGTTAAGGATTTTGTGTTGGCAAGTTTCGTGAATTGAGTCGGAGTCTTGAAGAATCGGAGCGGATCGAAGAACGGTGAAGAATCAAAGACTTCGAAGAAAGAGGAATTGGCTCACGATGAGAATCACGATGCCTAGGTAAGTTTTTAATTCATGTTATGGTGATTCATACTTAGTTGTAGGCATTAGAATCGTAAAATCATTGAATAACGGATTAGAAACTGTAACGGAACTTTGTAGTTTTCTAAAAATGAAAAAAAATCAGCAAAAATACAAAGTTATACCGGTATGGAAAAAGATCTTTGTCTTAGGTATGGGAAAAGTTGCTATCGTATAACCATCAATCCCATTACCGGTTCCAAGGCTTCGAAAAATAATCTTCCGTCCTTGTGGAACCGTGTAACTTCAAGTTTGTACCGTACAGATGGGTAAAAATCTGAAAAATCTCTAATCCGAATCTAATTGATTCTAAAGTCTATAAATAGGTTCTTAGGGTTCTCTAACTTCGTGCACTTTATTATAATACATGTTTGAGAAACCCTAGAGGCTAGGAATTCCTTCAAAACCTATTTTCTACTTCATAGCCTCTTCTAGGTCAAATCGAGATATTGTAATTTCTTATCTATATGTCGAATTGATCTAAGTTTCGCTTGGAGTTTTCTTCTTCGGTTTTCATCGATACTCCAACGAAGGATCACCATACTCATGATGCTTCTCATGAACGGCGTCGTGGATTCGGCGTGAGGCGTCGTGGATTCGACGCGATTGAAGGCGGTTCGTGGATTCGGATCGTTGGCTCGTGGATTCGAGTGGCGTCGTGGATTCGGCGTGATAGAAGCTTCGTGGATTCGAAGTGGTGGCGTTTCGTGGATTCGAGACGTGGCGTTCGTGGACTCGGACGTGAGGGCGTGGACAACCCGAAGGAGGATTGCGCGGAGATTCATAGGAGGTTAAGAGAGGTTAAGTCCGTGGAGTCGGTAATCACGTCTCCCTCAATCTCATCACGTCTCCCCCTTCGTATGTCTCCCCCTATGTGTATGCATCAAATACCAAATATCCTCTCCTTTTGTACTTGTACTTGCTCTGATACCAATTGTGAGTTACGGGGAAGCCCCAAGGATCTATCTAGATTGTATCAAACAACACCTAGAGGGGGGTGAATAGGTGTATCGGCCAAAAACCACAATTCTCGATGCTTTAAAAAGGTAAATGCGGAAATTAAAAAACACACCGAGATTTACGTGGGAAAACTCCAAACTCGGAGAAAAAAACCCACGGGACCAACACGCGAATAACAATCCACTAAGAGAAAAGATTACAAGGTGATTACCGACTCCACGGACTTAACCTCTCTTAACCTCCTATGAATCTCCGCGCAATCCTCCGGGTTGTCCACGCCCTCACGTCCGAGTCCACGAACGCCACGTCTCGAATCCACGAAACGCCACCACTTCGAATCCACGAAGCTTCTATCACGCCGAATCCACGACGCCACTCGAATCCACGAGCCAACGATCCGAATCCACGAATCGCCTTCAAACGCGCCGAATCCACGACGCCTCACGCCGAATCCACGACGCCGTTCATGAGAAGCATCATGAGTATGGTGATCCTTCGCTTAGGAGTATCGTAGAAAACCGAAGAAGAAAACTCCAAGCGAATTGTAGATCAAATCGACATATAGATAAGGAATTACGATATCTCGATTTGACCTAAAAGAGGCTAATATGTAGAAAATAGGTTTTAGATGAATTCCTAGCCTCTAGGGTTTCTCAAACAAGTATTTTCATGAAGCACACAGAGTTAGAGAACCCTAACATCTTATTTATAGACTTTAGAATCAATTAGATTCGGATTAGAGATTTTTCAGATTTTTACCCATCTGTACAAGATTGATACCCGACGGAAGATTATTTTTCGAAGCCTTGGAACCGGTAATGGGATTGATGGTTATACCGTATAGCAACTTTTCCCATACCTAAGAGATCTTTTTCCATACCGGTATAACTTTGTATTTTTGCTGATTTTTTCATTTTTCGAAAACTACAAAGTTCCGTTACAGTTTCTAATCCGTTATTCAATGATTTTACGATTCTAATGCCTACAACTAAGTATGAATCACCATAACATGAATTAAAAACTTACCTAGGCATCGTGATTCTCATCGTGAGCCAATTCCTCTTTCTTCGAAGTCTTTGATTCTTCACCGTTCTTCGATCCGCTCCGATTCTTCAAGACTCCGACTCAATTCACGAAACTTGCCAACACAAAATCCTTAACAATCTCCCCCTTTGGCAATTTCGTGACAAAACACAAAAATTAACTAAAATTACATCATAAAAGAAAAACGAAGTTCAATGTCATCACCAAAACATCAAACTTCTCGCATGTAGTCCAAATACAATTTGAAACACAAAAATACATCAAAACTCCTAAAACAAACTCTATGACTTAGACGCAACTAGGAGTCTTGAAGTCTTGATTTCCTGCAAAACAAATTTTCAACAAATTCTCAAAGTTAATTTTATACCTCTTCTCTCCCTTTGTTCTTTTCTCCAATTCCTTTTCAAAAATGTTATCTCTCCTTCTCCCTCAATCTCATCACGTCTCCCCCTTCGTATGTCTCCCCCTTTGTGTATGCATCAAATACCAAATATCCTCTCCTTTTGTACTTGTTCTCCATTCTCCCCCTTTTTGTCAAAAATTGCTAAAAGAAAACACAAATAGAGAGAAAAACTAACTTAACAGAGAGTAAGTATTTCATAGTTTCATACCTAGATGCATAAAGAAGGCATAGCCCTAGGAGTGAAAAGATAAAACATATATAATGAAGCTCAAAAAGGTAAAATCACTCCGTGTCCTCCTCATCAAAATTTTGCCTTGTTTTCTCAAAAATCCTTCAAAATTAGATTAATTTCATAAAAATTAAAAGTTGTACTCCAAAAATCATTATGATGAAGATAAAATATTAAGTGATTTCAAAAGACATCAAAACATTAAAATTTGATATTAAAGATAATCTAATGTTTCAAAACATAAAGATACAAATTGATGAAAAATAATTTTTAGAAATTTGGCAAAATTGACACCAATTTGTCGCAACACGTTCAAAATAGAGATTTAACCAATATGACACCGGGGTGGCTCTTTGAGCATCTTTTTCAAACTATCACCTTATATCACCGAAAATTTCTAACATATTTATTTTTTTTCAACCTTTTCGGTTAATCTCAAATTTCTCATGTGGTAGCTTCACACACTTGCCGGACGACCGGGGTGGTAGCTCTTTCCTACATGTGGTGGTAGTTTTCACACTCCTTTCGGATGTAACTCTTTCCACATCTTTTAAACATAGGAGTTTCTCCCTTTTTTTTTAAATAAAACAAACTCCCCCTAAATTAGACAATCTCACAATTGAAAATAATTTTGACGAATTTTAGTCAATTAGCAAATATCCATCAATTATATTCAATATTCACAACCAAGATGAATTAATTACTAAGAGATTAAAATTAATTTCAAAATTTTGATGAATGTATGTAAGAAGAAATCACATATTAAATTATCGTCAAGATAATAAAAAGTGGAGTAAAACCGATAATTAATATGAATTTAATTCAATTAAAGCTCTTTGAAAAACCATCAATCTCTCCAATATAATGATATTCAATCATCTCCTTTAAAAAAAATTTCAATCAAACTCCCAATCACCTTTCCAAAATGATTTAAAAACGAATGAATTCTAAGCACAAAAAAAATCGTCTAATCATGTAATGCAATGAATAAAAATATGCACCAAGCACCAATCAAAGCATTACATAAAAGAAAACAAACTAAGACGAAGAGTATGGAAAGATATCACCTTTCCGAATCCAAACTTGTCGGATTGTTGGTTGTCTTGGCTTGTCGATGATTTGCCCAACTTGTTTTGACTTTTGATGTTGTCCTTGAGGCTTAGAAACCCAAACCGCACGTTGTTTCGACTTAGAAATCCGGTTCGGTTGTGGGTTCGATCGATATTGACGTTGAGATTTAGATGTCCGATTCGCTTGTGGCTTTGATTTCCGGTTCACATATGAGTCACGGTTTGCTTGATGCATTCGACTCAATTGATTTTTCTTTTGATTCCGTGGGGGAAGCCGAGTTGTAGATGGTACCAATTGTCGTTTCGAAGTTGCCGATTGAGACTTCAAATTTTTATTCGGGCAACTCTTTTTGATGTGTCCTTTGATGCCACATCTATGACACACCTTCTCCTTCAAACTTGTTGAGACTTTTGATGTCATCTTTTGATCATTCTCAACATATGTTCGTTCGTATCCAAGACCTAACTTGCTCGTTTGACCCAATCCGAGCATGTTATCTAATTTCTTCGATCCCGAAGAAAATTTTTGAATATCGGACTTGAGTTGATGGACTTGCTCGGTCAATGCTTTGTTGGATTTGTATGTTTCCTCAAATTGATGCTCCAAAAATCCAACTTTATCCGTAGTAGATTTGATCATTAAATCCGATTCTTCTAGCTTCTTTTGGAGGACCGAATTATTATTCAAGATTGATTCCCGTTCCTCCTCAAGAGTATTATTTGTGGTCTTCAAATTCTTGTTCTCTTCTTCAAGATCGAATAAACGACGACTCAACTTTTTATTGAGTTTCGCCATCTTCCGCGACTCAACAAGAAGTTGATTGTATGCTTCCGCTAATTCCTCGTCGTTTGATTCCTCATCGCCGGAATCCGAGTCCACGTCTTCTTCCTTTGATGTTTTCAACGCAATCTCTGTACTTTTAGAGAAAGACTTGGAAGAAGATTGGTTAGTAGGAAAAGTCATCTTATAAGTTTGTAACACACCTACTAACTCTTCGGCCATTAGATAGCAATATATCTAGATCCCTCTCTGATACCAATTGTGAGTTACGGGGAAGCCCCAAGGATCTATCTAGATTGTATCTAATCACCTAGAGGGGGGTGAATAGGTGTAAAAGGCCAAAAACCACAAATCTCTATGCTTTAAAAAGTAAATGCGGAAAAGAAAAAGCACACCGAGATTTACGTGGGAAAACACCAACTCGGAGTAAAAAACACACGGGACCAACACGCGAATAACAATCCACTAAGAGAAAAGATTACAAGGTGATTACCGACTCCACGGACTTAACCTCTCTTAACCTCCTATGAATCTCCGCGCAATCCTCCGGGTTGTCCACGCCCTCACGTCCGAGTCCACGAACGCCACGTCCCGAATCCACGAAACGCCACCACTTCGAATCCACGAAGCTTCTATCACGTCGAATCCACGACGCCACTCGAATCCACGAGCCAACGATCCGAATCCACGAATCGCCTTCAAACGCGCCGAATCCACGACGCCTCACGCCGAATCCACGACGCCGTTCATGAGAAGCATCATGAGTATGGTGATCCTTCGCTTAGGAGTATCGTAGAAAACCGAAGAAGAAAACTCCAAGCGAATTGTAGATCAAATCGACATATAGATAAGGAATTACGATATCTCGATTTGACCTAAAAGAGGCTAATATGTAGAAAATAGGTTTTAGATGAATTCCTAGCCTCTAGGGTTTCTCAAACAAGTATTTTCATGAAGCGCCCAGAATTAGAGAACCCTAACATCTTATTTATAGACTTTAGAATCAATTAGATTCGGATTAGAGATTTTTCAGATTTTTACCCATCTGTACCGGTACAAGATTGAACTGGTTACCGGTTCCACAAGGACGGAAGATTATTTTTCGAAGCCTTGGAACCGGTAATGGAGAACAAGTACAAAAGGAGAGGATATTTGGTATTTGATGCATACACAAAGGGGGAGACATACGAAGGGGGAGACGTGATGAGATTGAGGGAGAAGGAGAGATAACATTTTTGAAAAGGAATTGGAGAAAAGAACAAAGGGAGAGAAGAGGTATAAAATTAACTTTGAGAATTTGTTGAAAATTTGTTTTGCAGGAAATCAAGACTTCAAGACTCCTAGTTGCGTCTAAGTCATAGAGTTTGTTTTAGGAGTTTTGATGTATTTTTGTGTTTCAAATTGTATTTGGACTACATGCGAGAAGTTTGATGTTTTGGTGATGACATTGAACTTCGTTTTTCTTTTATGATGTAATTTTAGTTAATTTTTGTGTTTTGTCACGAAATTGCCAAAGGGGGAGATTGTTAAGGATTTTGTGTTGGCAAGTTTCGTGAATTGAGTCGGAGTCTTGAAGAATCGGAGCGGATCGAAGAACGACGAAGAATCAAAGACTTCGAAGAAAGAGGAATTGGCTCACGATGAGAATCACGATGCCTAGGTAAGTTTTTAATTCATGTTATGGTGATTCATACTTAGTTGTAGGCATTAGAATCGTAAAATCATTGAATAACGGATTAGAAACTGTAACGGAACTTTGTAGTTTTCGAAAAATGAAAAAATCAGCAAAAATACAAAGTTATACCGGTATGGAAAAAGATGCTGTACCGGTATGGAAAAAGTTGCTATACCGGTATAACCATCAATCCCATTACCGGTTCCAAGGCTTCGAAAAATAATCTTCCGTCCTTGTGGAACCAGGTAACGATTCAAGTTTGTACAGATGGGTAAAAATCTGAAAAATCTCTAATCCGAATCTAATTGATTCTAAAGTCTATAAATAGGTTCTTAGGGTTCTCTAACTTCGTGCACTTTATTATAATACATGTTTGAGAAACCCTAGAGGCTAGGAATTCCTTCAAAACCTATTTTCTACTTCATAGCCTCTTCTAGGTCAAATCGAGATATTGTAATTTCTTATCTATATGTCGATTTGATCTACGCTTCGCTTGGAGTTTTCTTCTTCGGTTTTCATCGATACTCCAACGAAGGATCACCATACTCATGATGCTTCTCATGAACGGCGTCGTGGATTCGGCGTGAGGCGTCGTGGATTCGACGCGATTGAAGGCGGTTCGTGGATTCGGATCGTTGGCTCGTGGATTCGAGTGGCGTCGTGGATTCGGCGTGATAGAAGCTTCGTGGATTCGAAGTGGTGGCGTTTCGTGGATTCGAGACGTGGCGTTCGTGGACTCGGACGTGAGGGCGTGGACAACCCGAAGGAGGATTGCGCGGAGATTCATAGGAGGTTAAGAGAGGTTAAGTCCGTGGAGTCGGTAATCACCTTGTAATCTTTTCTCTTAGTGGATTGTTATTCGCGTGTTGGTCCCGTGGGTTTTTTACTCCGAGTTGGAGTTTTCCCACGTAAATCTCGGTGTGCTTTTTATTTTCCGCAATTACTTTTTAAAGCATAGAGATTTGTGGTTTTTGGCCTTTTACACCTATTCACCCCCCTCTAGGTGATTAGATACAATCTAGATAGATCCTTGGGGCTTCCCCGTAACTCACATAGCACCCCCCACCTTTTGGGATGTCCCTCGTAGCAACAACGTCGCTTTCGTTGTCTCGAACCTCTACTCTGACTACTCGGGCCAATATCGAAGCTGTAAGCCCTTGTTTGGCGCGGATCACCCAATCCGTCCGTCAGATCGACAAACCGTCGCCTCGCACGCGTTCGTGTACCTAACAATGTGTTAGATATGAGGTCAAAAGAGATCAAAACCTCTTACTTTGAAAAACCCCAATTTGAGCCCTAGAAATTGCCCCGAGCAAAATCTCGCGTTAGAGCTCGAATCGACCGTGTAGATCACTTCCTAGTGATGCTAGGGTTCCAAGAAAATTATTTCTAAGAGATACAAAACACCCTAAGAGAAGCTACCATGAGAGCTCTAAAGAGCTTACCTCAAGTAGGAGCTTCAATGGTGGAGAGGAAGAAGATGAAGCCAAGGATCTCCCTCTTAGCTCGCTTCTCCACCAAATCCTCCACCTTTTTCTCCTTCTTTTTCTTCTATCCTCTTCTTCTTCTTCTTGCTGCTAGAGAGAGAGAGAGAGAGAGAGAGAGAGGAGAGTTTGTGAGTGTGTGTGTGAGGGAAATGAGGAAAGAGGGGGAGGAAATCCCTCTATAACCCTCTATTGTAACAAGATGCTAAAAGCCCCCTCAACTATGCAAACTGCACCAAACTGGGCATTTTTCAGGCTCAGGGACCGGTCTCCCTAGCCAAGGACCGGTCCCAGAGAGCCTTGCTCCACACTGCGCAGCTGGGGACCGGTCTCTCCCCTTAAGGGACCGATTCCAGAGAGCCTGCTCTCACGGGACAGCCTTCAGGGACCGGTCTCCCTTTTCAGGGACCGGTCCCCACAGGGACCTTCAGCCCTCTCCAAGGACTTAGCCAATTTTTCAGCTTTTCGTCGTTTCCTCTCCGTTTTCGCTCGTTTGGCCTCTGATTCTTTTCAAATCAAATCGAGACTTTCCAAACATGTTTTCGAACACGTTTTCATTATCTTTTCATCCACGCTAATGCCGGATTTAGCTCACGACCCAACATAGCTTTTCGGGTTCCGTTTTCGCGCCTATGCGCACAAAAACGCCCGAAAGCTTCCGAACTTTACCGGGAGCAACTCCGATGCACTTTTTGCCTTCGGATCAACTTCGAACTTTCCGAAGTCCATCCACTCGATAATTAGTCGATTATAAACGTGATGCAACTCTCGGATTTCGAGAATTCACATCCTTACATCCTCCCCGCCTTAAAAAGAGTTTCGTCCTCGAAACGAACCCTTAAATCAAACTTAAACTTAAACTTAAATTCATACCACACTCCTCGAATAAATGAGGATGATGCGTTTTCATATCGCTCTCGAGCTCCCAAGTGGCTTCACGATCGTCGTGATTACTCCACCGAACTCGAACACAAGGAATTTCGCGATTCCGCAACTTGCGCACCTCCCGAGCAATAATTGCCACCGGAAACTCTTCGTAGCTCAAGTCCTCTTGAAGCTCCGGCGGTTCAAACATCATAGTGTGTTCGGGATTGTGAACATATTTTCGAAGGTTGGAAACATGGAATACGTTGTGAACGTCCGCTAACTGCGGCGGCAATGCAATCCGATATGCTACCGCTCCAACTCGTTCCAACACTTCGAACGGTCCAATATATCGAGGACTTAACTTTCCTCGAACTCCAAATCGCCTCACGCCTCTCATAGGCGAAACCTTCAAGAACACGCGGTCTCCTACCGCGAATTCCAAGTCTCTTCGGCGTTTATTTGCATAACTTCGTTGTCTCGACTGTGCAGTGAGCATCCTTTGGCGTGCAAGGCGAACTTTCTCTTCGGCCTCTCGCAACACTTCAAGACCAACCACAGCCCGTTCACCCACATCACCCCAGTGTACTGGAGATCGGCACTTCCGCCCGTAGAGGACCTCAAACGGTGCCATCTCCACACTAGCTTGGTAACTATTGTTGTAGGCGAACTCGGCCATTGGCAAATACTTGGCCCAACTCCCTTTATAGTCAATGACGCACGCCCGGAACATATCCTCCAGAATCTGAATAGTCCTCTCTGACTGTCCATCTGTCTGAGGGTGAAATGCGGTACTGAACTTGAGTCGTGTGCCAAGTGCTTTCTGTAGGCTCTTCCAGAAATGTGAGGTGAATCGGGGATCGCGATCTGATACAATCGACTTCGGTACCCCGTGTAGTCTGACCACCTCATCGAGATATACCCGTGCGCTTTTTCGCCCGACTGTAGTGTGGATCAAGAAAAGTGTGCCAACTTTGACATACGGTCCACAATCACCCAAATCGCGCCGTGGCCGCCAATCGAACGAGGTAATCCGACCACGAAATCCATCGCGATATCTTCCCAATTCCAAACTGGGATAGGTAGGCTTTGAAGCTTTCCCGCTGGGTATTGGCGCTCTGCTTTTACTTGCTGACACACCAAGCACTGTGCCACATAGCGCCCAATGTCGGCCTTCATCCCCGACCACCAGTACTGCATCTTTAAGTCTTTGTACATCTTGGTGCCGCCCGGGTGAATACTATAAGGAGTCCGATGTGCTTCTTCTAATATCAACTTTCGGACTTCGTCATTTTCTGGTACACACCACCGGTTGCGAAACCAGAGTGCACCCTCGGCATCAGCAGTGAAGTCGCCACCATGTCCGCTCTCAATGTCGCGCCGCACCTTTTGGAGATTAGGGTCTGCAGGCTGAAGACTCTTGATCTGCTCCAACAAGGTCGGTCTAACAATAAGAGCCGCTAATATAGCCGGTACTTCCGGAGCTACTACCTCCAGATTCAGCCGCTTCATTTCCCGGCATAAAGGATCTTGAGCAGTGACCTTCAATGCAGGGTTCTCCACCGACTTTCTGTTGAGAGCATCGGCGACTACATTAGCCTTTCCGGGGTGGTAAAGGATCGAGACGTCATAATCCTTTAATAACTCCAACCACCGCCGTTGGCGCATGTTCAGCTCCTTTTGTGTGAACAAATATTTTAGACTTTTGTGGTCCGTGTATATCTCGCAACGCGCGCCATATAAATAGTGCCTCCACAACTTAAGAGCAAATACCACTGCGGCTAGCTCTAAGTCATGGATAGAGTAGTTCTTCTCATAGGCTTTCAACTGACGGGACGCATATGCGATCACCTTTCCGCCCTGCATCAGAACACACCCCAAACCCGAATAAGGCGCGTCGCTATAAACCACGAAGTCTTCGCATTGCACCGGTAACGCGAGCACCGGAGTCGAAGTCAATCTATCCTTCAACTCTTGGAAACTCCGGTCGCACTCGTCACTCCATATGAACTTGGTGCCTTTCTTCGTTAGACGGGTAAGTGGAATTACAATTTTCGAGAAACCTTCCACGAACCGCCTATAATAGCCCGCTAAGCCCACAAAGCTTCGGACTTCCGTGACATTCGTAGGGCGCGGCCAATCCTTGATTGCCTCTATTTTCCTCGGGTCAACAGAAATTCCGCCCTCAGAAATAATGTGTTCCAGAAATGCAACTTCCCTCAACCAAAAGTCGTACTTCTTCAACTTGGCATATAACTTCTCCTCCCGAAGGATTTGAAGTACTAAGCGCAAATGCTCCGCGTGTTCCTCGTCACTGCGGGAATAGACCAGTATGTCGTCTATGAAGACCACCACAAACTGATCTAAGTATTAGCTTAATCCTTAATTGATGATAGCCCGATTGGAGGTCAATCTTTGAATAGACACTCGACCCTTGCAACTGATCGAATAAGTCATCGATTCTGGGTAGCGGATACATGTTCTTGATCGTGACCTTGTTCAATTCACGATAATCTACGCAGAGTCGGAACGATCCATCGTTCTTCCGCACAAATAATACCGGGGCTCCCCACGGCGATACACTCGGCCGGATAAATTCCTTATCAAGGAGATCCAACAATTGAGCCCTCAACTCTTTTAATTCCGCCGGCGCCATCCGATATGGAGCCTTCGAAATCGGCGCGGTTCCGGGAACCAAGTCGATTACAAACTCGATTTCCCGCTCTGGCGGTATTCCCGGTAATTCGGTAGGAAATACGTCGGGGAATTCCCGAACTACCGATAACTCCTCGAGTGTCGGGGTTACTCGTTCAACTTCTACAACGGTTGCCATATAGGCGGCACAACCGCTGCCGACTAGCTTCCTAGCTCTTGTCGCCGACACTGTCGCGGCAAAACACGAGCTCTGACAGGCTTTATAAACAAGCTCCTCTTGTCCTGGCTCACGAAACGTGATCACTTTCTCCTTACAGTCGATCAACGCATAATATTTCGAGAGCCAGTCCATGCCCAATATAGCGTCAAACTTTACCAACCCTTTGAGCACTAGGGTCCGGATTGGCATTATCCAGTCACCTATCTGCACTGGACATGCAGGGCCCTCCTTATAAATATGGATTACCGAACCGGTGCTATCCATTCGCCACACCTTTTCACATGCCTTTATATCTATATCATGAGTTCGTGCAAATGACTTACTTATGATCGAATTAGTGGCACCCGTGTAAAACAAAGCTCTGGAGCGTACTCTATTAATTAAAACCATATCTGCCACAGTTTCACGCGGCTCAGCTTCGGCAGGCTCCTCGACTTGAGCCTGAGCGACGAATACCCGTCCGCTCGGCGCTGACCGTGTCGCCTCAGGCTGACGCGGAGCCATCGCACGTCCAGCCGACATGGCAGCAGGTGGAGCTCCTCCATAATGAACCGGTGTCGATGGAGTCGACGCAACTGACGGGCTAGGCGGGGCCCTCGGCCGACGATTGCGGGCTGATGTGCCCTTCTTGCCCACAATTGTAGCACTTGCCCAGTCGTCATCTGCATTGATGTGCTCTCGGTCGTCTCGAACAACTTCCGGAACACAGTCTATAATGTGGGAGAATTCCTGCTCGAACTCCGCTACAGAGCGGTCTCCCTGCCTCAAAGTTCTAAACTTCTCCTGTAACTTTCGCTTTACCGTGTCAGGGAAGTAGTTGGCGTACATCTCCCTCTTAAATTCCTCCCAGGTGATAGGCGGGAGATCAGAAGGTCGATCTCGCTTCAGTCGCTTCCACCACACCTTTGCCGTCTTTTCGAGACAATGAGTGGCGAAGTATACCTTGTCCCTATCCGAGGTACGAAAGTCCTCGAACATCGTTTCCATCGAGTCAATCCATGACTCCACTACCTCCGGCTCCACTTGTCCGCCTTCAAAGATTGGTGGGTGGAACTTCATGAATCGAATAAGGGCCGTCAACAGTCGCCCTTGTTCCGTCTCCTCGGCCGAAGCATCGGGGGTTGCCGAACCCGACGCCGCCGGAAGTGCACTTGCCGGCGGAGGACATGCCGCCACCGGAACTGCTGCCACACCCTCGCCTTCAGCCGCCTCAGGTACGCGTACTGGGGGCGCGGGTGGAGCACGATTCTCGGCCGCTGCTGCAGCCGTCGCCGCTATCTGTTGCTCCATTAGCTCCTGGAGCCGATCAAAACGACCCGTCAACGCAGTCATCTGCGTCCGTAACTCCTGCACCTCGCTAGGGCCCGTCGTCTCTGGTGCCAAAGGAGGTCCAGGTAGGTCCGGGTCTCCCGACGATGATGCCGGACTCGACCGACCTACGCGTGTAGCGTCTCGGTGGCATTAGTTCCTGAAACGCAATAGCCGGGTTAATTATCTTAACCCGTCGAATCACTCTCGATTAACAGTCTACGAGACTCAACATTTGAAATTAGGCGGAAGCACACAAGTGTACTCATTCTAGAATCTCGGTGTCATGTTGTCCGCCGCCCAACACAAGCACTTTAAGCCAAGAACTAATACCCTTGAATCCATCTCTATTCACAACTAGAGATATCTCAACCATTACTTCGACCCAATCGTATTAACTTCCGCCACATGGCATAGGTCCACGTTCCGCTCACGTACCTATAGCCTTAGGGTTTACCGTCCTAGGGTTTCCTAGGTCCATCCTAGACTCTCTCTTTATTTGCTCTTAATTGCTCTGATACCAAAAGAATACCTGTCACGCCCCGAGACCGCTACCAATTTGGTTCGGTTCGGGAACGCCGATCAGGCGCCGAACGGACAGCACCTCCCCTGTCCGCCCAAGGCTCAACAACAAGTCATGTACAAAGAATTGCCCAGGAAATTAATTCTATATCATACATGACAAGAAGATGCACCTAAAGGTGCGAACAACAATAAGAGCAAGATACAAGTATTTCCTACAAGTAATATAAAGAGAGAAGAGTCTATCTATTACAATCATTCAACATTTGTTTACATTGTTTAACTTCAAAATATAAATACATGTTCATCTCCCAAAATGTAGGTTACATCATTTCTTTATACAATTATGTCTCCAAAATATACCACGGGTGGCTCTAATGCAAGTAGGTGGCCACTATCAACTAGGGCGCGATGCCCTTACCGCGATCCTCCACGCCCGCGAGCTAGCACCTGTAATAGAGTGGGGTGAGAACTAACTTCCTTAGTTCCCGGTGGGCTCGCCACCGACCCCACCGATCTCCCCACTAGGTCTAGCAGGCATAAGCAGATAGACATTTATTTTAAAAGCTGTAAGTACAGTAAGTAAAGCATAATAGAGGAAATGCAATAACTACTTTGCCTGTAACAACAAGATACGAGTAATGCTAACATGCTAATATAACTTTATCAAGTAAATTGCAATTCTATCATGCTCAATATGCACTTTTGTACCCAATCTCATTACTCCTTGGAGTTTATTACCCAATCCATGGCTAGCCCGTAGGCACGCCCACGACTCAACACAACTCAACCCAATGGGTTGTCTGCGGGACCCCACATAGGCTATCCCTCGGGACCCCACATAGGCTATCCCTATCGAATCACGTGCCAAGACTCCGTAGACTCGCACTACTCGTGTGGAGCGACCACTCACGAGCGCTGAGCAGACTGTGTGTGAGTATGATCTTCTCCTCCATTTTGGAGGGCATCCAACGCAAGGGAATTAACAATCATCTTCTCCATTTTGGAGGTGTCACGCCCCGGGTCATTTTAGAGTATAAAAACAGCGGAATTTTTTTTTTTTTTAAACCTTGACCCCCAAAGGCAAGCCAGACCTGCCATAAATACAGGGAGACCACTGTTCACACGGACAGAGTCTCCCCTGTATTTGCACGGCATCGCACAAGTACAGAGTGTTACGGATTTTATGTTGGCATATTTCGTGAAGGTTGTCGGAGTCTTGAAGGTTTAGAGAAGATGAGACGAAGATCGAAGACTCGTAGACTCAAAACATGAATCCATAATGCTCGGTAAGTTCAAATATTATTGATGATGATTTATAAATATTCAAAAATGTTTGGAAGGCTTAGGATGTTTTTAAATTGAATATATGGACAAAATTGAGGTTTTCAAATCCTAGTCTATCTCTATGTTTTCTAATTGATTTTAAATAGGTTTTCAAATCCTAGTCTATCTCTATGTTTTCTAATTGATTTTAAACAGGTTTTCAAATCCTAGTCTATCTCTAATTTATTTCTAAAATTAGATTATCACAATCCTAGTCTATTTCTAAGTCTTCTAAATCTATAAATAAGCGATGGGGGTTCCATTAATTCGTATGCTTAGAATTTAGACCATTATGAAACCCTAGAAACTTGTTGGGTGCTTTATTTCTTTCTTCAACAACAAGTTTCTATCGGATCAATTCTTGAAACCCTAATTTCTCATTTTTCATGGAGAATTGATCCGGCTATTGCTTAGAAACATCGTCTACGGTTATTTAATGATTATCTAAGCAATAAATCATCACCGATCAAATTGTTCTTGCTCCGGACGGAGTGCACTAGTGGATTCGAGTGGGCGTCGTGGATTCGGCGTGATCAAGGCTTCGTGGATTCGAAGTGGAGGCGTTTCGTGGATTCGGGACGTGGCGTTCGTGGACTCGAACGTGAGGGCGTGGACAACTCGAAGGAGGATTGCGCGGAGATCCATAGGAGAGTTAGAGAGGTCGAGTCCGTGGAGTTCGGTATCACCTTGTAATCTTTTCTCTTATTGATTGTTTTATTCGCGTGTTGGTCCCGTGGGTTTTTTACTCCGAGTTTGGAGTTTTCCCACGTAAATCTCGGTGTGTTTTTTATTTTCCGCATTTACTTTTTAAAGCATCGAGATTTGTGGTTTTTGGCCTTTACACCTATTCACCCCCTCTCTAGGTGTGGGATAAGGTGTTAGATACAATCTAGATAGATCCTTGGGGCTTCCCCATAACTCACAATTGGTATCAGAGCGGGATCTAGATATATTGCTATCTAATGACCGAAGAGTTAGTAGGTGTGTTGCAAACTTATGATATGACTTTTCCTACTAACCAATCTTCTTCCAAGTTTTTTTCTAAAAGTATAGGGGTTGCGTTGAAAACATCAAAGGAAGAAGATGTGGAGTTGGATTCCGGCGAGGGGGTATCAAATGACGAGGATTTAGCGGAAGCGTATCATCAACTCCTCGTCGAATCCAAAAAGATGGCGAAGTTCAATAAAAAGTTAAGGCGTCGTCTATTGGAACTTGAAAAGGAGAATAATAATTTGAAGACATCGAATAAAGCTCTTGAGGAGGAGAGGGAATCAATTTTGAATAACAATTCGGTCCTCCAAAAGAAGCTAGATGAAGCGGATTCAACGATCAAATCCTCTATGGATAAAATTGAATTTTTGGAGCATCAATATGAGGAATCGCACAAATCCAACAAAGAGTTAACTAATCAAGTTCATCAACTCAAGTCCGATCTTCAAAAATTTTCTTCGGGATCGAAGAAATTAGATCACATGCTCGGATTGGGTCAAACGATCAAGGTTGGACTTGGGTACGAAAGAACATATGTTGAGAAGGGTCAAAAGATGACATCGAAAGTCTCAACAAGTTTGAAGGAGAAGGTGTGTCATAGATGTGGCATCAAAGGACACATCAAAAAGAGTTGCCCGGACAAAAAGTTCAAGTCTCAATCGATAACTTCGAAACGACAATTGGTATCATCTAAAACTCGGTATCCCCCTCGGAATCAAATAGGAAATCAATTGGGTCGAGTACCTCGTGCCAACCGAATCTCTCGACCGAACCTTCAACCGAACCGGATTTCTAAGTCGAAACAACATGTGGTTTGGGTTTCTAAGCCTCAAGGACAACATCAAAAGACGAAACAACTTGGACCTAACGTCGACAAGTCAAGACAACCAAAGATCCGACAAGTTTGGATCCGAAAAGGTGATATCTTTCCTTGTTCCTCGTCTTAGTATATTTTTATTTTTTTAATGCTTTGATAGGTGTTTCTTGCATAATTTTTCTTCATTGCATTACATATTTAGACGAGGTTTGATATTTAAAATTTTGATTTGAAAATCATTTTTGAGGAAAGGTTTTTGGGGAGTTTTTAATTTGATTGAAAATTTTTGAGAAGGGAGATGATTGAAAATCATTAAATTGGTGAAATTAAAGATTTTTCAAAGAGCCTTAACCGGTATTTAAAGTCAATTCAAATTGAATTAAATTCATATTAATTATCGGTTTTACTCCACCTTTTATTATTTTGACGATAATTTAATATGTGATTTCTTAATACATACATTCATCAAAATTTTGAAATTAATTTTAATCTCTTGGTAATTAATTCATCTTGATAGTGAATGTTGAATATAATTGATGGATATTTACTAATTGACTATGATTCGTCAAAATTATTTTCTATTGTGAGATTGTCTAATTTAGGGGAAGTTTGAATATTTAAAAAAAAGAGGAGAAACTCCTAAGTATAAAAGATGTAGAAAGGGTTACATCCGAAAGGGGTGTGAAAACTACCACCACATGTAGGAAAGAGCTACCACCCCGGTCGTCCGGTACGTGTGTGAAGCTACCTCATGGGTAATTATATGAAAAACCGAAAAGGTTGAGAAAAAAATATATGTGAATATTTTAGAATTTTCGGCGTTATAAGGTGGTAGATTGAAAAAGATGCTCAAAGAGCCACCCCCAGTGTTTATTAGCTAAATCTCTATTTTGAACGGGTTGCGACAAATTGGTGTCAATTTTGCTAAATTTCTAAAAATTATTTTTCATCAATTTGCATATTGATGACTTTAAAATATTAGATTATTTTTAATATCAAATTTTGATGTTTTGATGTCTTTTGAAATCACTTAATATATTATCTTCATCATAATGATTTTTGAAGTACAACTTTTAATTTTTATGAAATTAATCTAATTTTGAAGGATTTTTTAGGAAACAAGACAAAATTTTTGATGAGGAGGACACGGAGAGATTTTACCTTTTTGAGACTCATTATTTATGTTTT
This sequence comes from Aechmea fasciata, assembly GCA_025177825.1. Lineage (NCBI taxonomy): Eukaryota > Viridiplantae > Streptophyta > Magnoliopsida > Poales > Bromeliaceae > Aechmea > Aechmea fasciata. Next base: position 16,163,262 of record CM045926.1, on the reverse strand, counting down.
ATCTTTTCTCTCCTAGGACTATGTCTAGTTTGTTTATTTTTGGAATCTAGATTTGTAACTATGACATGACTACTTTCTTTTTGCTAGTTTGTTTTTCTCTCTATTTGTGTTTCTTTTTGGCAATTTTTGACAAAAAGGGGGAGAAGAATTGGAAACTTGAATTGAATTTCAAAAAGGGGGAGAGAGATTTTCATGAACAAAGGGGGAGAAAATTGCATGAACAAAGGGGGAGATTGGAGAGAGATTTTCATTTTTATATTTTTTCTATTAACTTTGTTCGTGGAGAAAGTAATCTAATTGCAGATCATTGAAGACTTCAAGACTCCTAGTTGTGTCTAAGTCATAGAGTTTGTTTAGGAGTTGCAAAATTGTAATTTTGTATTTCTTTGGATCTTTCACGCGAGAAGTTCATTGTTTTGGTGATGGCAATGAATTTCATTTTTGGTGAGTTGAGCGTTGTGAGTATTTTTATGTAATTTTGGGTTTTGTCACGAAATTGCCAAAGGGGGAGATTGTTACGGATTTTATGTTGGCATATTTCGTGAAGGTTGTCGGAGTCTTGAAGGTTTAGAGAAGATGAGACGAAGATCGAAGACTCGCAGACTCAAAACATGAATCCATAATGCTCGGTAAGTTCAAATATTATTGATGATGATTTATAAATATTCAAAAATGTTTGGAAGGCTTAGGATGTTTTTAAATTGAATATATGGACAAAATTGAGGTTTTCAAATCCTAGTCTATCTCTATGTTTTCTAATTGATTTTAAATAGGTTTTCAAATCCTAGTCTATCTCTATGTTTTCTAATTGATTTTAAACAGGTTTTCAAATCCTAGTCTATCTCTAATTTATTTCTAAAATTAGATTATCACAATCCTAGTCTATTTCTAAGTCTTCTAAATCTATAAATAAGCGATGGGGGTTCCATTAATTCGTATGCTTAGAATTTAGACCATTATGAAACCCTAGAAACTTGTTGGGTGCTTTATTTCTTTCTTCAACAACAAGTTTCTATCGGATCAATTCTTGAAACCCTAATTTCTCATTTTTCATGGAGAATTGATCCGGCTATTGCTTAGAAACATCGTCTACGGTTATTTAATGATTATCTAAGCAATAAATCATCACCGATCAAATTGTTCTTGCTCCGGACGGAGTGCACTAGGGGATTCGAGTGGGCGTCGTGGATTCGACGTGATCAAGGCTTCGTGGATTCGAAGTGGAGGCGTTTCGTGGATTCGGGACGTGGCGTTCGTGGACTCGAACGTGAGGGCGTGGACAACTCGAAGGAGGATTGCGCGGAGATCCATAGGAGAGTTAGAGAGGTCGAGTCCGTGGAGTTTGGTATCACCTTGTAATCTTTTCTCTTATTGATTGTTTTATTCGCGTGTTGGTCCCGTGGGTTTTTTACTCCGAGTTTGGAGTTTTCCCACGTAAATCTCGGTGTGTTTTTTATTTTCCGCATTTACTTTTTAAAGCATCGAGATTTGTGGTTTTTGGCCTTTACACCTATTCACCCCCAGATCTCTAGGTGTGGGATAAGGTGTTAGATACAATCTAGATAGATCCTTGGGGCTTCCCCATAACTCACACAGAGAGTGTTCTACACAACATACAACCACAATAATGTGTACAGTAAAGAAAGTAACTTACATCATACACATTTACACCATTCACCACAGGTTACATTCACAATCCACATCTATCAGTTGAAAGGTTCCCTACTCGGGAACTGGTTTTGAAACTCTAAATCATAAAATCCTCAAGAAAACCTTTTTAAAACTGTTTCCCACTAGGGAATCTTTTCCTTTTAAAACGCTACCACGAGGGGTAGAAAACCTTTTCTTTCATAAACCAAGCCATATACTAAATCCCAATTCACATCTAAACCATACGATAATTTAAAACATCCAGTTTAAAAGTAGAGAACATGAACCATGTAGACAAGTCTAAGTCGTAATAATGTAAACAGAAAGTAAATAGTAAAAGCAAACCGCGGGTCGGGTACTAGAACGTGCGCTAGGTACGCGCCTCACCAGCGGTCCCACTCGAACCAGCAATCTCACCTGAAAAAGAAGGCAGGGGGTGAGAACATGTAAACATGTCTCCCCCTCCCAGTGGGTATCCGGAGACAACAAGGAAAAGCTGATAGTAGTACAGTAGCAACTATAACGGAGTAAGGAGAAATATATATAGAAATGTAAACCAACTGCTACTGTAAATATGCGTCAAGGACGACAAGCTCAAAAGTACCCAATCTGAACCAATGCTCTCTTGGTCAGCACCGCAGACCTCAAGCCAGCTCTCTTGGTCAGCACCGCAGACCTCAAGCTAATGCCCCCACTACTCTCCGGCATATAACCCTCTTGGGCTCACGGGTCGATCCGTCGAACCACTTTTCCGGAAAAGAACACCCCTTACGGTGGCCAAACCGCCGGTGTTCGTGAAATGCGACGAGTATCGGGAGATCAATGTAGATATGCTCAAAGATCATCCATCGGCAACCAGCCGACAATCCTGCCCCCCAGGGCCCAGCGACCACATGGGTCATCAAGTAACCAGAAGAACCAACCAGGTACCAAGTACAGAGTGTGACTGACCAAATAGGTCCCAAGTACAGAAAGTGACTGACCAACCAGGTCCAGAGTAGAGAAAGAAACTGACCAATAGGTCCTGAGTAAAGAAAGAAACTGACCAACTAGGTCCCAAGTATAGAATGCAACTGACCGACTAGGTCTCAAGTATAGATATGTAACTCGACCAAATAGGTCCCCAAGTAGAGAAAGAAACTGACCAACCAGGTCCTGAGTAGAGAAAGAAACTGACCAACCAGGTCCCAAGTATGAATAAGCTGATGTAAGCTACTCTACTCCTATATGTAGTAAAACAAAGGAAACTACTGAGCAGAGTAAATAGAAGTAATCTGATGCAAGAGTATATAGTAAGCAATGTAAAAGCAAGGGGTGAAGAAATCGTCACCAAGCTTGCACCACTGAACGGACGGTAACCTGGGATACCCACCTGTATATGTACGTGGAAGTCGATCTGCTGGCTGCGAAGCACCCGAACCTACGAAAGGTCCCTCGGGTTAGAATTCAATCCCTCAACTTATGTATCACTACTATAATTCCATTTATAAATCCACGAGACTCGGTTTCCCTAAACCGATCGTTTAACACTCGAAAGTTCCGAAACGTGCCGAGCTCCACCGGGACCCACAAGTTATCCCGGAACTTCTCGTATATAATATAAGTCATCCGCTGCCACTAAATACCCAATTTAGTGTAACCAAACAGCGGTGATGCCCTCGCAACTCGAAACGATCGTCGTTGTACAACCGTTCCGATACGGGTTCCCGTAAGCGTCGGATTTGACACCGGAACCCCAAGTTGCTCACCTAATGTTTCCGAACTCTTGAAAACATGTGGGTGACCAGCCAACAAGGCTTAGCGACAAACCAAATGCCCTACAACAGTTGCCGGAAGAATTCCGAGCCGAAACAACGTTCCGTCGGCAAATTTCGCCGCAAAACGCTCCGAAAATCACTTCTGATTTTCTGTAATTACTTCGGACCTTGGACAATCAGTCCAGAGGTTACCCAAAGTACCCCTACGCTGTCTACAGCGACCTCGTAATTTAAAATTGCATAAAAGTCCCTAAAGTCCCACAAAATCGCATTATTTCATGCGATTTAGGGCTATTATGGGTCGTGCACGTAAACCGATGCTCCGTAAATTCTGAAATCACACCCGCTGTAAGTCTTCGACATGCCGAAGACCGTGCTCACCCTTCGGAGCACTGTCGGACCTCGTAGCACGCGCACGAGCAACATTGATTCTGTAAAATATCGCGCACAGCGCATAAAGTACTATCGTCCCGCTAAACGAGGCATCAAAATTCAGAACGGAGGTGAGCATCGCGTTCAGCACGAAATTCCGATGATCGTGCTCACCTCACATGGTCAAAAAGACCCACAGGAGCCTCGGGAATAGTGCCATAACCCTAGAACTAGGTGCTATTAATAAAAACTGTACTATTTACCTGAACCCGAGGCTAGGGCTCGCCGCCGGCGGTCAGGCGGCGGGCGGTCCGGCCGGTGGTGGGCGCGGCAGTCGGGAGGTCCAGGGCACCCACCGGCGGCGCAAGGTGGCCGGAGTCGAGGCGGCGGCGATCAAAGCCGCCCTTGCTCTCGGGTTGGGTGCTTCCCGGCGGCGCGGCGGCGGCCGGAGGAGGTCGGGACGGCGTTGGATCGGCGCCGGAGGTCAAGGGGACCACCGTGCTCCCTCCGTTGGGCGGCGGCGACGCCAAAAAAAATCGAGAGGGCACGGACTCGGTCTGCACTAGTCTGGGCGGCCGCAGCACTCCTCCGCGGCGGCCGGCGATGTACGGGGATGCCGGGGATGGCGCGCCGGAGGTAGTTAGAGGTCAAGGAAGGGCGGTGCACCCCTCCTAAACCGACGGCGGCGCTCCCCTCCTTTCTTCTCCCGAGCTCGGCCTGGGCGGAGTAACGATGGCCGCAGCCTCCTTCTGCGGTTCCGGCGGCGCGCGGCGACGGCAAGGATGGCCGGAGAAGCAGGCTCAGGGGTGGATCTGACCGAGGGATGTCAGATCCAGACTCTGGAGACTTCCCTTCGTCTTCTTTGAGTCTCGCGGCCAACAAGTGGAAAGGGGGAGAGTGTAGAGGAAGGAATCCGGCTTGGGGAAGCTTTTCCGGCGGCCGGAGCTCCTCGCCGGCGGCCTGGGCGCAAGCACGAGGTGAGTAGAAGGTGGCTGGAGGCGGTTTGGACGTGCAGGGAATGTGGAGAGGTGTAGGGTTAGGGTTTCACCCATGAAACCCTAATGCATACACTTTTATACAACTTGCCACATTGCAATTTAGCCCTCCAAACCCTCTCATTTACAGTCTAGTCCCTGTCCGTGTATGAATCATGCGCATCAGAACCCCAACATTCGAAATCTCGCGATTCGGTACATAAAATATTGAGACTTTTCGCTGTTTCGCCGTTTTACGATATTGACCCCTCTGCGTTCTTTTCGCAATTCCCGATGATCCGTAGGTCGGATTTCCGATCGGATCGCGCCAGCGCGTTCAGTACGTCGCGAACATCGAATCTAGCATTTTACTTCGTTCGATTTGGTCTCGGATTCGCGAAGTACCAATCCCTCCATCTTTCTCCTTAATTCCCCATTTATTAAGTTATTTATGTCAAATCGTTCAAACCCCTTTTTCTCGATATCCGTACATCAGAATCCAATTCTGTCAGCGCCATTGGATTCAGAATGATCGAGCCGTTCGAAACGAGCTATTGAAGTCCCATATTCGGAGTTCTGTACGCACCGGGACCATTCTCTACTCCGCGATTTACCGAAAATCCGGAGTTACTATTCACTTAAGTTGTTTCTTCCGGGTCGCGTAACTTTTTCGTTTTAGCTCATTTTGACTCGAAATTTGACGAGTGCTTTTATAATTAAATTACACACAATAACATCATCAACAAAAGGGTTTGTTTCTTATTATCAAAAATGCCAGTTACTACATTATTCCCCCCTTATAAGAAGTTTCGTCCTCGAAACTTAAATCAGAAATCCCCCGTAAATAACTGCGGATATCGCTCCCGCATGGAAGACTCCAGCTCCCACGTAGCCTCACGCTCCTCGTGATTCTCCCATTGTACCTTCACATACGGAATGCTCCTGTTCCGCAACTACTTCTCCTCACGTCCCAAAATTCGCAACGGAGCCTCGTCATAGCTCAGATCCTCGCGCAACTGTACAGATGTTGGGCTGATAACATGGGACGGATCGAAAATGTACTTCCGAAGCATGGACACGTGGAAGACACTGTGCACCTGGGCGAGACTCGGAGGAAGAGCCAACCTATACGCCACCGGACCAACACGCTCCAGAATCTCAAACGGTCCCACAAATCGCGAACTAAGCTTGTTCCGCACCAAACCGTTTGATGCCCTGGGATGGCGATACCTTGAGCAGTACATGCTCACCGACCTGAAACTCTAGGTCACGTCTCCGCTGGTCCGCGTAACTCCTCTGTCGACTTTGGGCAGTCAGGAATCGCTCTCTCGCAACGCGAATCTTTGCCTCTGCATCCTCCAACGAGTCATGCCCAACCAACTGGCGTTCACCGATGTCATCCCAACAGATAGGGGATCGACATCAACGCCCATATAAAGCCTCGTACGGTGCCATCTCAATGCTCGTCTGGCAGCTACTATTATAGGCGAACTCCACTAGCGATAGGTAACGGTACCATCCATCTTCATGATCCAGGACACAAGTGCGAAGCATATCCTCGAGAGTTTGGATAACGCGCTTCGACTGTCCGTCACTCTGCGGATGGAAAGCCGTACTAAAATTCAGCTTCAAGTCGCGAAACATCTTGGTTCCGCCAGGATGAACCGTATAAGAGGATCGGTGCGCCTCGGATAGGATACCGCTCCTCAACTCCGAGTCACTGGGTACGCACCATCTGCCTCCAAAACGCAAGGACCCATCAGGTGGATGGTAAAGTCCCCGTCCTTGTCCTGCTCGACCTCAGCCCGCACTTTTCTTTTTTTTTTTTTTTTTAAGAACGGATCACTCTGTTGTCTGAGCATAATCCGCTCCGTCAGGGTAGGCTGTACCACCATAGACATCAACTGGGCCGTAGCCTCAGCGGAAAACAACCTCGATCTAAAAGGTCCTCAAGTTGAGCTCGCCTCGAGCTCGCGAAGGCCATGCGATAAGGGCCTTCGAGATCGATCTTTGTGCCGGGCCTAAATCGATAAAGAAATCGATCTCCTAGTCCGGGGGCATTCCTGGAAGCTCAGCAGGGAACACATCTGGAAAATCACGAACCACAGGAATCTCTTCCAATAGTGGTGCAATCCGGCGGGTGCTATCTACCGAAACTAGATAAGCTATGCATCCTGTGTTCATAAGTTTCTTGGTTTTAGCAGAGGAGATAGTAGTATCAAAGTAGGAACTCTTACATCCTCGGTAGACGAACACCTCCTCGCCAGGCTTAGCGAAAGTCACAGTCCTCCGCTCGCAATGATCGATAGTAGCGTAGTGCCCGGAGAGCCGGTCCATACCAAGCACTACCTCGAGTTCTTCTTCATCGGGAGCACCATCAAGTTCGCTAGAAATCCCCGGTTATCCAGAACGACCGGGTACGACTGGAGATATCGATCAGCTACTATGTCTCCCGCTGGTGTGTGCACACTGATAGATTCCTCTAGTAGGCTCGAGGGGATGTCATGTTCACATGCAAAGGTATGCGAGATAAATGAATGGGAGGCTCCAGTATCAAAAATAGCTCTAGCACGAGTGATGGAGAGGGTCACAATACCTGCAAGAACGTCAGGACCGGTGTCGCCCTCGTGCTGAGTCAGAGCGAGGAATCGTCCTCCAGAAGCCTGGCGCGTCCCCTCATTTTGGCGTGAGGTAGAGGGGCGCCCAGCTGGAGCAACTGCACTGGAGGTCCCGCGGTTTTGTCGAGTTACTGTTGGGGATGAAGCGGCGCTCTGAGTGGCCCCAGTTCTTCTAGGGCACTGGGCCTGCATATGGCCCTGCTGGCCACAATGGAAGCAGTGATCCCTCTTCTGCGGACAGTCCAACACCCGATGTGCTTGCCCGCAAATGACGCATGATCGCCCACCCTGTCGCCAACTGCCGGAGTGTGCGCTCCTCGCCGACTGCTGGGTGCGAGGATACTTTGGTGGTCTCTTGCTGAAAGAAGAACCGCCACCAGAATTGTCGCGAGAACGCTTCCTATCCCCTGATCGCTCGGACGCGTCTCGCTGAGTTCTAACCTCCTCTTGTTCGCTCTGTACCATCAGAGCCCGCTCCAGACACTGGTCGAAGATAATGCCGTCTCCGGCGATCAAAGATCCTGACGTCGTATCTCGCCCCCTCATGAACATCCTCGCTTGTGGTACTCATCCCGTACGCGAACGGGATAAGACCCACAATGCTGCTCCCCTGCTCGTACGTGCGGCCGCCCGCTTCAAGCGCTCAAGCTCGCGCTCCAAATCTCGCTTCGTGCTGTCTTTCAAGTATTGCTCGTGGAGAAGTCTCTTGAACTCTGCCCAGGAAGGATAGATACCCTCCAACTTGATCTCCAGATGACGCTGCCACCAAGCGTCAGCGTCCTTCTCCAGACAGTGGGCAGCCAAGGGGGCGTGATCCTCCGCCTCGTAACGAAGATCACGAAACAGCTTCTCCATATGGATGACCCAGTGCTCGAGCACCCAACCGTCATCCTTCTTCCCCGAGAACTTCGGCGGATCAAACTTCAGGAACTGCGCCAACTTCGCTCGTGTGCGAGCGGCCTCCGCTGCAGGGTTATTGGCACCCTCAGCAGGAGCCGTAGCCGGTGGAGGCATCGCCGGAGGGTCTACGGCCGCGGGAACTGTCGGAGCCGGGGGTGGAACCGGGGGTGGAACTGGGGGTGCAGCCGCTGCAGCCTGCTGCTGCATATACTGCTGGAACATGCCAGTGAGGGTCGTCAGCTGACCCCTCAAAGCCGCTACCTCGACCTCGAGCTGCTGTGTACGTGCATCTCCAGGCGGCTGAGCACCGCCCCGTCCCCCGCCACCCGATCCGCTGGCAGTATCTCTAGTGGCATCGCCACGGCCATGACCCCTAAGTGGAGGTCTACCTCTACCTCTAGCCATCTGTAACCGAAACACCAATAGTCAAATAGCCACGCATCGACTATACACAAACTCAAACCCAACCTCGCACTCACGTGCCTATAAACCGAAGATCTTCCTAGGGTCAACCTAACCAATGGTTCAGTTCTCTTTTTGTACAGTTCAAATTCTTTTCAAAACAACCTGTGAATGGTGTTGTGGTTGTTACTTGGCTCGATACCACTTTAACCGTCACGCCCGGGTCATTTTAGAGTATAAAAACAGCGGAATTTTTTTTTTTTTAAACCTTGACCCCCAAAGGCAAGCCAGACCTGCCACAAATACAGGGAGACCACTGTTCACACGGACAGAGTCTCCCCTGTATTTGCACGGCATCGCACAAGTACAGAGAGTGTTCTACACAACATACAACCACAATAATGTGTACAGTAAAGAAAGTAACTTACATCATACACATTTACACCATTCACCACAGGTTACATTCACAATCCACATCTATCAGTTGAAAGGTTCCCTACTCGGGAACTGGTTTTGAAACTCTAAATCATAAAATCCTCAAGAAAACCTTTTTAAAACTGTTTCCCACTAGGAAATCTTTTCCTTTTAAAACGCTACCACGAGGGGTAGAAAACCTTTTCTTTCATAAACCAAGCCATATACTAAATCCCAATTCACATCTAAACCATACGATAATTTAAAACATCCAGTTTAAAAGTAGAGAACATGAACCATGTAGACAAGTCTAAGTCGTAATAATGTAAACAGAAAGTAAATAGTAAAAGCAAACCGCGGGTCGGGTACTAGAACGTGCGCTAGGTACGCGCCTCACCAGCAGTCCCACTCGAACCAGCAATCTCACCTGAAAAAGAAGTCAGGGGGTGAGAACATGTAAACATGTCTCCCTCCCTGGGTATCCTGAGACAACAAGGAAAAGCCGATAGTAGTACAAAGAGCAACTATAACGGAGTAAGGAGATATATATATAGAAATGTAAACCAACCGCCATCAGAAATATGCGTCAAGGACGACAAGCTCAAAAGTACCCAATCCGAACCAATGCTTCTCTTGGTCAAGACCGCACTCCTCAAGTTGGGCCTCTCTTGGTCAAGACCGTGCACCTCAAGCTAATGCCCCCACTACTCTCCAGTGCATATAGCCCCTCTTGGGCTCACGGGTCGATCCGCTGTCGAACCACTTTTCCGGGAAAAGAACACCCCCTTACGGTGGCCAAACCGCTGGTGTTCGTGAAATGCGACGAGTATCGGGCGATCAATGTAGATATGCTCAAAGATCATCCATCGGCAACCAGCCGACAATCCTGCCCTGTGGCCCGACGACCACATGGGTCATCAAGTAACCAAGAACCAACCAGGTGTACCAAGTGTGACCGACCAAATAGGTCCCAAGTACGAAAGTGATCGACCAACCAGTCCGAGTAGAGAAAGAAACTGACCAATAGGTCCTGAGTAGAGAAAGAAACTGACCAACCAGGTCCCAAGTATAGAATGCAACTGACCGACTAGGTCTCAAGTATAGATATGTAACTCAACCAAATAGGTCCCCAAGTAGAGAAAGAAACTGACCAACCAGGTCCTGAGTAGAGAAAGAAACTGACCAACCAGGTCCCAAGTATGAATAAGCTGATGTAAGCTACTCTACTCCTATATGTAGTAAAACCAAGGAAACTACTGAGCAGAGTAAATAGAAGTAATCTGATGCAAGAGTATATAGTAAGCAATGTAAAAGCAAGGGGTGAAGAAATCGTCACCAAGCTTGCACCACTGAACGGACGGTAACCTGGGATACCCACCTGTATATGTACGTGGAAGTCGATCTGCTGGCTGCGAAGCACCCGAACCTACGAAAGGTCCCTCGGGTTAGAATTCAATCCCTCAACTTATGTATCACTACCATAATTCCATTTATAAACCCATGAGACTCGGTTTCCCTAAACCGATCGTCGGAACGCTCGAAAGTTCCGAAAACTGTGCCGGAGCTCCACCGGGACCCACAAGTTATCCCGGAACTTCCCGTATATAATATAAGTCATCTGCTGCCACTAAATACCCAATTTAGTGTAACCAAACAGCGGTGATGCCCTCGCAACTCGAAACGATCGTCGTTGTACAACCGTTCCGATACGGGTTCCCGTAAGTGTCGGATTTGACACCGGAACCCCAAGTTGCTCACCTAATGTTTCCGAACTCTTGAAAACATGTGGGTGACCAGCCAACAAGGCTTAGCGACAAACCAAATGCCCTACAACGATTGCGGAAGAATTCGAGCGAAACAACGTTCGTCGGCAAATTTCGCGCAAACGCTCCGAAAATCACTTCGATTTTTACGTAATTACTCGGACCTTGGACAATCGGTCCGCAGGTTACCCAAAGTACCCCTACGCTGTCAACAGTGACCTCGTAATTTAAAATTGCATAAAAGTCCCTAAAGTCCCACAAAATCGCATTATTTCATGCGATTTAGGGCTATTATGGGTCGTGCACGTAAACCGATGCTCCGTAAATTCTGAAATCACACCCGCTGTAAGTCTTCGACATGCCGAAGACCGTGCTCACCCTTCGAACCGTCGGACCTCGTAGCACGCGCACGAGCAACATTGATTACGTCAGAAATATCACGCACGGCGCATAAAGTACTATCGTCCGCTAAACGAGGCATCAAAATTCAGAACGGAGGTGAGCATCGCGTTCAGCACGAAATTCCGATGATCGTGCTCACCTCACATGGTCAAAAAGACCCACAGGAGCCTCGGGAATAGTGCCCTAACCCTAGAACTAGGTGCTGTTAATAAAAACTGTACTATTTACCTGAACCCGAGGCTAGGGCTAGTTGCTCGCGGTCAGGCGGCGGGCGGTCCAGCCAGTGGTGTGTGCTGCAGGTCGGGGAGGTCCAGGGCACCCACTGGCCGGCGGCGCAAGGTGGCCGGAGTCGAGGCGGCGGCGATCAAAGGCCGCCCTTGCTCTCGGGTTGGGTGCTTCCCGGCGGCGCGGCGGCGGCCGGAGGAGGTCGGGACGGCGTTGGATCGGCGCCGGAGGTCAAGGGGACCACCGTGCTCCCTCCGTTGGGCGGCGGCGACGCCAAAAAAAATCGAGAGGGCACAGCCTCGGTCTGCACTAGTCTGGGCGGCCGCAGCACTCCTCCGCGGCGGCCGGCGGCGTACGGGGACGCCGGGGATGGCGCGCCGGAGGTAGTTAGAGGTCAAGGAAGGGCGGTGCACCCCTCCTAAACCGACGGCGGCGCTCCCCTCCTTTCTTCTCCCGAGCTCGGCCTGGGCGGAGTAACGATGGCCGCAGCCTCCTTCTGCGGTTCCGGCGGCGCGCGGCGACGGCAAGGATGGCCGGAGAAGCAGGCTCAGGGGTGGATCTGACCGAGGGATGTCAGATCCAGACTCTGGAGACTTCCCTTCGTCTTCTTTGAGTCTCGCGGCCAACAAGTGGAAAGGGGGCGAGTGTAGAGGAAGGAATCCGGCTTGGGGAAGCTTTTCCGGCGGCCGGAGCTCCTCGCCGGCGGCCTGGGCGCAAGCACGAGGTGAGTAGAAGGTGGCTGGAGGCGGTTTGGACGTGCAGGGAATGTGGAGAGGTGTAGGGTTAGGGTTTCACCCATGAAACCCTAATGCATACACTTTTATACAACTTGCCACATTGCAATTTAGCCCTCCAAACCCTCTCATTTACAGTCTAGTCCCTGTCAGTGTATGAATCATGCGCATAAGAACCCCAACATTCGAAATCTCGCGATTCGGTACATAAAATATTGAGACTTTTCGCTGTTTCGCCGTTTTACGATATTGACCCCTCTGCGTTCTTTTCGCAATTCCCGATGATCCGTCGGTCGGATTTCCGATCGGATCGCGCCAGCGCGTTCAGTACGTCGCGAACATCGAATCTAGCATTTTACTTCGTTCGATTTGGTCTCGGATTCGCGAAGTACCAATCCCTCCATCTTTCTCCTTAATTCCCCATTTATTAAGTTATTTATGTCAAATCGTTCAAACCCCTTTTTCTCGATATCCGTACATCAGAATCCAATTCTGTCAGCGCCATTGGATTCAGAATGATCGAGCCGTTCGAAACGAGCTATTGAAGTCCCATATTCGGAGTTCTGTACGCACCGGGACCATTCTCTACTCCGCGATTTACCGAAAATCCGAGTTACTATTCACTTAAGTCGTTTCTTCCGGGTCGCGTAACTTTTTCGTTTTAGCTCATTTTGACCTGAAATTTGACGAGTGCTTTTATAATTAAATTACACACAATAACATCATCAACAAAAGGGTTTGTTTCTTATTATCAAAAATGCCGGTTACTACAGGAGGGCATCCTCACAGGGGAATCACAAGTGTTTTGTAGCACTATGTCTCTATGTCATTTATCATCAAGTTGTCTACTTGGTTCACATATCTCTAGTGTTCTTTACACTATGTCATTGCACATGTCATTCATCAAGTTATTTACTTGGTACTCATGTCACTAGTGTTTCTATACACTATGTTACGTTATCATTCATCAAGTTCTATACTTGGTTCACATGTCTCTAGTTGTCATTCATGCAAAATTAAGTCATCTCTAGGGTTCAGTGTCACAATATTCATCCTGATGCTTCCTATGTCCAAATGCAAGCCTATGGTGCCTCACGATAAGAAAGCGTGCAAGCAGACTTCCTATGTCCTAATGCGACGCCCATAGTCCCGCACGATAAGAAAGCATGCAAGGAAAGTCATCTAACCATGCCGACCCTATCATGCATGAAAACTATACATATATATATATTCATAGGCAATATGTTCACGCTTATTCTTAGACATAAAAGGGAGCCCAACGGCTTCGGATAGCACCCCCCACCTTTTGGGATGTCCCTCGTAGCAACAACGTCGCTTTCGTTGCCTCGAACCTCTACTCTGACTCCTCGGGCCAATATCGAAGCTGTAAGCCCTTGTTTGGCGCGGATCACCCAATCCGTCCGTCAGATCGACGAACCGTCGCCTCGCACGCGTTCGTGTACCTAACAATTGTTACGGATTTTATGTTGGCATATTTCGTGAAGTGAATCCGGAGTCTTGAAGGTTTAAAGAAGAAAAGACGAAGATCAAAGACTCGCAGACTCGAAACGTAAATCCACAATACTCTGTAAGTTCAAATACTATTGGTGATGATTTATACACATTTCAAAGTGTTTGGAAGACTTAGGATGATTTTAAATGAGAAAACTGGACAAATCTGAACCTTTCAAGGTTCAGGGACGGGTCCCAGGCTGTGAGGACGGGTCCCTGGCTGGGAGGACCGGTCCCTGGCTGTGAGGACCGGTTCCCGTACCTTGTATTTTCTGTCGCGCAGAAAAGGACCGGTCCCTGACTCTGAGGACCGGTCCTCAATGACGGAATTTGTTCCAAAATTATATTTTTCGAATCCTAGTCTACTTCTAAGTCTTCTAAACCTATAAATAAGATGTAGGGGTGTTTCTAAAATATGGTGAAGCCTAGATTATTTATAAAAAAAACCCTAGAAGCTTGTAGGTAGTCGTTTTCCTCATCTTCTACATCAAGCTTCTCCCAAATTGATTGTCGGTGCCCTAATTCTTAATGTTTTTCTAGAATCAATTTGAGAATTGCTTAGAGATTATTCCCATAGATCTTTAATGAGAATCTAAACAATAAATCATCATCCATCGTATTGTTTTTGCTCCGGACGGAGTGCGCTCGTGGATTCGAGTGGGCGTCGTGGATTCGGCATGATCAAGGCTTCGTGGATTCGAAGTGGTGGCATTTCGTGGATTCGGGACGTGGCGTTCGTGGACTCGGATGTGAGGGCGTGGACAACCCGAAGGAGGATTGCGCGGAGATCCATAGGAGAGTTAGAGAGGTCGAGTCCGTGGAGTTCGGTATCACCTTGTAATCTTTTCTCTTATTGATTGTTTATTCGCGTGTTGGTCCCGTGGGTTTTTTTCTCCGAGTTTGGAGTTTTCCCACGTAAATCTCGGTATGCTTTTTATTTTTCCGCATTTACGTTTTAAAGCATCGAGATTTGTGGTTTTTGGCCTTTACACCTATTCACCCCCCTCTAGGTGATTAGATACGATCTAGATAGATCCTTAGGGCTACCCCATAACTCACAATTGGTATCAGAGAGGGATCTAGATTCATTGTTATCTAATGGTCGAAGGCGGAAACATTAATCGACCACCGCTCTTCGACGGCACGAATTATGCCTATTGGAAAGTTCGCATGAGAGCTTTTCTAATAGCGATTGATGAGCGGGTGTGGCAAGCGATTTAATTCGGATGGAAACATCCAATCGAAAAGGTCGATAATGTTGAAACGCCGAAACCACGAAATAAGTGGACGAAAGATGAAAACGAGTCATCTTCGTTTAACGGTAAAGGAATTAATGCTTTATTCAATTCTTTAACGCAAACGGAGTTTACTCGCGTTTCGGCTTGTAACACCGCGAAGGAAATTTGGGATACTCTACAAATTACACATGAGGGTACAAGTCTAGTAAAAATTCAAAAGCTCCAGATGTTGGCTAGTAAGCTTGACTCTATTCGAATGGAGGAGCATAAATCGTTTACCGATTATTATACTAGACTTCATGACATTATCAATACATGTGCTAATTTGGGAGAGAAAATCCCGGAGTCTAAAGTAGTTAGAAAAATTCTTCGAACTCTACCGGAACGCTTTAGGGCAAAAGTTACCGCAATTGAAACGGTAAAGCATCCGGATGAGATGAAAGTCGAAGAGTTAGTAGGTGCTCTGCAAACGTATGAGATGACTTTTTCTACTAATCAATCTTCTTCCAAGTTTTTTTCTAAAAGCACAGAGATTGCACTCAAATCAACTAAGGAAGAAGACGACGACACGGATTCCGACGGAGATGTTTCGCTCGCAAATTTCGAACATCAATTGGCGCGTCTAACGAAGAAATTTCGCCGGAATTACTGAAAGAAGAACGATGCTTCATCTTCGAAGCAAAAATTATTTTCTAAATCTTCTTCATCTTCTAAATTGAAAAATAAAAAACTTGCAAAGTCCTCAAAAGAAAAGAATGAATTTGAAGGGGAGATCCAATGCTATAAATGCAAAGGCTATGGTCATATAGCACCGTATTGTCCTTCAAAGAAAAGTTACAAACAAAAGACTTTGCAAGCAAAAACTTGGGATGATTCTACTTCGGGTGAATCAAGTTCAAGTGACGAAGAGAAGAACGAAAATCTTGCGTTATTTACTAATACTTCTTTGCCTTCGTCTTCTAATGTAGCTTGTTTATCTTCAATTGTATCTAACTCAAATCTTTCTCTCTCTTCGCATGGGTCTTCGAGCGACATCGACGAAAGCGAGGAGGAATCGAACGACGAGGATATAGCCGAAGCATACAATCAACTTCTTGTTGAGTCGCGGAAGATGGCGAAACTCAATAAGAAGTTGAGGCGTCGTTTATTCGATCTTGAAGAAGAGAACAAGAATTTGAAGACAACAAATAAGACTCTTGAGGAGGAATGGGAATCGATTTTGAACAACAATTCGGTCCTCCAAAAGAAGCTAGAAGAAGCGGATTCAAAAATCAAATCACATCAAAACAAGATTGGATTTTTGGAGCAACAATTTAAGGAAACCTACACATCCAATCAAGAGCTAACCAAGCAAGTTCGTCAACTTAAGTCCGACATACAACAATTTTTTTCCCGATCGAAGAAATTGGATCATATGCTCGGATTGGGTCAATCGGTCAAGTTCGGTCTCGGATATGAAAGGACGTATGTTGAGAAGGATCAAAAGACGGCATGAAAAGTCTCAACAACTTTGAAGGACAAGGTGTGTCATCGATGTGGCATCAAAGGACACATCAAAAAGAGTTGCCCGAACAAAAATTTTAAGTCTCAATCGGCACCTTCGAAACGACAATTGGTATTAACTAACACTCGACATCCCCCACGGAATCAAAAGAAAAATCAAGTTAGTCGAGTACCTCGTGCAAACCGAATCTCAAAACCGAACCATCAAGGGAATCGGATGTCTAAGTCTCAACGACAACATCAACCGAAGTTTCAAGCAACGAATCGACCAACGGTGGATCAAAAGTTGATACAAAGTGTACCTAACGTCGACAAGCCAAGACAACCAAAGATCCGGCAAGTTTGGATCCGGAAAGGTGATATCTTTCCATGCCTTTCGTCTTAGTTTGTTTTTGTTTATGCAATGCTTTGTTAGGTGCTTTTTGCATATTTCTTTTTCATTGCATTACATGTTTAGACGAGATTGATGTTTAAAATTTGTTTACAAAATCGTTTTTGAGGAAAGGTATTTGGGAATTTTTAATTTGATTGAAAAAAAAAAAATTTTTAGATAGGAGATGATTGAAAATCATTAAATTGGTGAAATTAAAGGTTTTTCAAAGAGCCTTAACCGGTATTTAAAGTCAATTCAAATTGAATTAAATTCATATTAATTATCGATTTTACTTCACTCTTTATTATTTTGACGATAATTAATTATATGATTTCTTCTTACATCCATTCATCAAAATTTTGGAATTAATTTTAATCTCCTAGTAATTAATTCATCTTGATAGTGAATGTTGAATATAATTGATGGATATTTGCTAATTGACTAAGATTCGTCAAAATTATTTTCAATTGTGAGATTGTCTAATTTAGGGGGAGTTTGAATATTTTTTTAAAAAAAAAGGAGAAACTCCTAAGTATAAAAGATGTGGAAAGAGTTACATCCGAAAGGAGTGTGAAAACTACCACCACATGTAGGAAAGAGCTACCACCCCGGTCGTCCGGTACGTGTGTGAAGCTACCACATGAGAAAGTTTATGAAAAACCGAAAAGGTTGAAAAAAATATATATGAATATTTTAGAATTTTCGGTGATATAAGGTGATAGTTTGAAAAAGATGCTCAAAGAGCCACCCCGAGTGCCTTATTAGTTAAATCTCTATTTTGAACGAATTGCGATAAATTGGTGTCAATTTTGCCAAATTTCTAAAAATTATTTTTCATCAATTTGCAACTTGATGACTTCAAATCATTAGATTTTTCTTAATATCAAATTTTGATGAATTGATGTCTTTTGAAATCAAATAATATTTTATTTTCATTATAGTAATTTTTGAAGTGAAATCATTAATTTTATGAAATTAATCTAATTTTGAAGGATTTTTGAGAAAATAAGGCAAAATTTTGATGAGGAGGACACGGAGTGATTTCTTTTTGAGCTTCATTATCTATATTTTATCTTTTCTCTCCTAGGACTATGTCTAGTTTGTTTATTTTTTGTATCTAGATTTTTAACTATAACATGACTACTTTCTTTTTGCTAATTTGTTTTTCTCTCTATTTGTGTTTGTATTTGGCAATTTTGGGCAAATAGGGGGAGAAGAATTGGAAACTTGAATTGAATTTCAAAAGGGAGAGATTTTCATGAACAAAGGGGGAGAGATTTTCATTTTCATATTTTTTTTTTCTACTAACTTTGTTTGTGAACTTTGTTCGTGGAGAAAGTAATCTAATTGCAGATTATTGAAGACTTCAAGACTCCTAGTTGTGTCTAAGTCATAGAGTTTGTTTAGGAGTTGCAAAATTATAATTTTGTATTTCTCTTTGGATCTTTCACGCGAGAAGTTCATTGTTTTGGTGATGGCAATGAATTTCATTTTCTATTTTTGGTGAGATGAGCGTTGTGAGTATTTTTAATGTATTTTTGAGTTTTGTCACGAAATTGCCAAAGGGGGAGATTGTTACGGATTTTATGTTGGCATATTTCGTGAAGTGAGTCCGGAGTCTTGAAGGTTTAAAGAAGAAAAGACGAAGATCAAAGACTCGCAGACTCGGAACGTAAATCCACAATACTCGGTAAGTTCAAATACTATTGGTGATGATTTATACACATTTCAAAGTGTTTGGAAGACTTAGGATGGTTTTAAATGAGATAACTGGACAAATCTGAACCTTTCAAGGTTCAGGGACGGGTCCCTGGAAGTGAGGACGGGTCCCAGTGGGAGGACCGGTCCCCGGTCGTGAGGATCGGTTCCGTACCTTGTATTTTACGTCGCGCGAAAAGGACCGGTCCACGACTCGAGGACCGGTCCTCAATGACTAATTTGTTCCAAAATTATATTTTTCGAATCCTAGTCTACTTCTAAGTCTTCTAAACCTATAAATAAGATGTAGGGGTGTTTCTAAAATATGGTGAAGCCTAGATTATTTATGAAAAACCCTAGAAGCTTGTAGGTAGCCGTTTTCCTCATCTTCTATATCAAGCTTCTCCCAAATTGATTCTCGGTGCCCTAATTCTTAATGTTTTTCTAGAATCAATTTGAGAATTGCTTAGAGATTATTCCCATAGATCTTTAATGAGAATCTAAGCAATAAATCATCATCGATCGTATTGTTTTTGCTCCGGACGGAGTGCGCTCGTGGATTCGAGTGGGCGTCGTGGATTCGGCATGATCAAGGCTTCGTGGATTCGAAGTGAAGGCGTTTCGTGGATTCGGGACGTGGCGTTCGTGGACTCGGACGTGAGGGCGTGGACAACCCGAAGGATGATTGCGCGGAGATCCATAGGAGAGTTAGAGAGGTCGAGTCCGTGAAGTTCGGTATCACCTTGTAATCTTTTCTCTTATTGATTGTTTATTCGCGTGTTGGTCCCGTGGGTTTTTTACTCCGAGTTTGGAGTTTTCACACGTAAATCTCGGTGTGCTTTTTATTTTTCCGCATTTACTTTTTAAAGCATCGAGATTTGTGGTTTTTGTCCTTTACACCTATTCACCCCCCTCTAGGTGATTAGATACGATCTAGATAGATCCTTGGGGCTACCCCATAACTCACAAAAATGTGTTAGATATGAGGTCAAAAGAGATCAAAACCTCTTACTTTGAAAAACCCCAATTTGAGCCCTAGAAATTGCCTCGAGCAAAATCTCGCGTTAGAGCTCGAATCAACCGTGTAGATCACTTCCTAGTGATGCTAGGGTTCCAAGAAAATTATTTCTAAGAGGTACAAAACACCCTAAGAAAAGCTACCATGAGAGCTCTAAAGAGCTTACCTCAAGTAGGAGCTTCAATGGTGGAGAGGAAGAAGATGAAGCAAAGGATCTCAATCTAAGCTTGCTTCTCCACCAAATCCTCCACCTTTTTCTCCTTCTTTTTCTTCTATCCTCTTCTTCTTCTTCTTGCTGCTAGAGAGAGAGAGGAGAGTTTGTGAGTGTGTGTGTGAGGGAAATGAGAAAAGAGAGGGAGGAAATCCCTCTATAACCCTCTATTGTAACAAGATGCTAAAAGCCCCCTCAACTATGCAAACTGTACCAAACTGGGCATTTTTCGGGCTCAGGGACCGGTCTCCCTAACCAAGGACCGGTCCCAGAGAGCCTTGCTCCACACTGCGCAGCTGGGGACCGATCTCTCCCCTTAAGGGACCGGTCCCAGAGAGCCTGCTCTCACGGGACAGCCTTCAGGGACCGGTCTCCCTTTTCAGGGACCGGTCCCCACAGGGACCTTCAGCCCTCTCCAAGGACTTAGCCAATTTTTCAGCTTTTCGTCGTTTCCTCTCCGTTTTCGCTCGTTTGGCCTCTGATTCTTTTCAAGTCAAACCGAGACTTTCCAAACATGTTTTCGAACACGTTTTTATTATCTTTTCATCCACGCTAATGCCGGATTTAGCTCACGACCCAACATAGCTTTTCGGGTTCCGTTTTCGCGCCTATGCGCACAAAAACGCCCGAAAGCTTCCGAACTTCACCGGGAGCAACTCCGATGCACTTTTTGCCTTCGGATCAACTTCGAACTTTTCGAAGTCCATCCACTCGACAATTAGTCGATTATAAACATGATGCAACTCTCGGATTTCGAGAATTCACATCCTTACATAGAGTCCTTGCAATCCAACCTAAACCAAAGTTCTAAACCCATTAATTAGGTCCTAGAAGCTACAAAACGAAAATCCCCAAATCTAACCCTAGAAATCAATTTCTAGGGTTTCATCTCACAAAGAACCTCAAAATCCAAGTCTAGGTGAAGAGAGCTTGTTGTTTACCTCTAAGAAGCTTCAAACCAAGTCCAAAAGGCCCAAGGGTTGAAGTTTGATCCTTCCCCAAGCTCCAATCACAAGCTCCCAAGTGAGGAAGGCTCTACTAAGCAAAAAAAGGCAAAATGAGGGTTTAATCCTCCAAAAACCCATCAAAAACCATGGAGAGGGAAGGAGTAGTGTAGAGAGCTCCCTTACCTCTCCTCTTGCTGTTCCAAACACAGGGGCAAGCCCTAGGGGCGTGGGGTGCACTAATAGAGAGGCTACAATAGCCAAAAAACCCCTGCCGATTCGGATGCACACACGTGCAAGTCTGCACGTACGGATCCCACTGTCTTGAGTACGGGTCTGTAACGACCAAACCGAGGCTCGGGTTGGCGTCCATCGGCTCTCCCATGCGGTACGAGAATCCACCCCGCCGGTATAGCCAACTATCTTTGTCTGCGTGCTGACAACTTTTCTGTCTGGTACGGACCCCCAAAACCCAATCCGAGAGCAACCTAAAATCCAACTTTTTGGACTTTAGTGCTTGGAATTCATCCACCAACCTCGGTACTCGTGCCATAGATCGGAACACAGTCAACGACCCTCCAGAAAATCTGGAAAAGCTCAGATCTCACTTCTAACACTCGAGCCTTGCTATTTGCGAAAGTTCAGTGCGTCACAACATACCTCATTTGGAGACCTCTAGGTGAGTTTCGACATTGGAATTGAGCTAATCCAAGCTTAAATGCTGAAATTGGTATTAAGTGTTGGATTCTATGTATAGAGCTTGGAGTTAGCTTGGTTGCTGGTCTTGGAGGAGCTCAACTGACCAGCAGGGATCGAGGTTGCTTCGAAGTCCCCTTCGCTGCCAGGAGTTAGCATTCGAGTTGGGTTTTCATCGGTTTTACTCCTAAGTGCAAAGTAGTCGACATGTATAGTTTAGTTATTGAATGTTAAACCTTAGCCCGAATTCATGGATTATAGCATGTTTAATATCTGAATTGGGAGCATGTTTAGCAAGTATTATTTCAGACATGTTGGACTTGGATTTGACTTAGGAGAAAACCACGATTTGATCGACATATGCATACACTACCAGATTTAGCTCTAGGAGCCATATCATGTCGTTTCGTCGCGGTGTGAGTGCGATGGATACCGAGGGTAGTGTAGCTTGCATTTACTCTCGTGCTGGGATGCCGAGCTTAGTTTACAGCAGAGGCTAGGCTGTTTTGTGTTGTCGGTGACCATCGGGGTTGACGGTGGGCGCATGTTACTATTTTGGTTTCAGATTGTGCCGAGGGCGCGTGACTTGTTGGTTGTTAGACCCAGTTACCTTGACTTTTGCCTGTGAGAGCTAGATTGAATATGTCAGAGAGACACATGTATACTCACGTGGGTCGCGCCCCGCAAATGCCATTCCGGAATGAGGTTTCAGTGCGATGTGATTCGCAGTTTCTGTTTGGGACAGTTCCTATGCCGGCCACCTTCGGGGTGGTGTACGGCGTAGCTAGATACATGCAGGGTGGGTCCGTTTGGGCAGCCCGGGTGAGATAGTCAGTGACCCCTTTGTTCTACCTTCAGTGAGGTTGTGACGTGAGTGGAGCCTTAGTCGTCCTATTGGACCTTTTAGTGGAACTGGATACTCTTGAGATGCGGTGTAGCCTAGTTGAGCGAGACAGGTGTGTTAACATCTCTAGAGAGTTTTCTCCGCCAATTATTCTTGAGATATGGTGTAACCTTGATAGGCGAGACGGGTGTATTCCCAGTCTCGAGAAAGCTTTTTTCGCCAGATGCTCTTGAGCTACGGTGTTACCTAACTAGGCGGGACGGATGTATCACAGTCCCTGGTGAGATTGGGTTAGATTTGCCATGTTCTACAGATGACTAGTGTTAGAGCAGGATAGTATAGTGGCACCCACTGAGGACTACTGTTTTACAGTAGTTCTCACGCCCCTTTTCTTCCACCGTTGTTGCAGGGCCTTCGGTTTCGGCTGCTGCTCTTTCTGAGGTGGATCGCGGCAAGGGCATGGCGAGTTAGAGTCCTACCCGTCGAGTGCTAATAGAGGACCCCCGCTGCAGGTAGTAGTTTTTGGGTTTCGAGAGTTATGTACATACTGTTGTTAACTCGCTGGAGCGAGTAGTACTTTTGTACCACGATATTTTGTATGTATATAGAACTCCTGTTTTCCTACCTATTTGTTTATGGTCTTTTCAGCTCTATACCACTGTTTGTAATATTGTATATTATACAGGTACCGTTACGCTTCGTATACAAGAAAAATTTCTTGTATACGGCGGATTTGTCGACGTGCCCGGGGAACTGTGCAACCCGGGGCGTGACAGATTAAGTTGTTATCAGAGCTTAGTATTAGGTCGTTGGGACCAACTCAACCTCCCTCTCCGGCGGCATAGTCGTCAACTCCGGAGGAAACACATCCGGAAACTCGCGGACTACAGGGATATCCTCGAGTCCCGGCGCCGCCGTAGTTACCTCTGCAACCGTCGCTAGAAAAGCAATGCATCCTCTACTTATCAGCTGTCGAGCTCTCGCCGAAGAGATCCACGTGGCGAACAACATTCTCCTGCAGCCTCGGAAGGAAAACTCCTTGTCACGCCCCGAGACCCGCTACCAATTTGGTCCGGTTCGGGCGCGTCGAACAGACGGACGGACAAAGACTTCCCCGTCCGCCCAAGGCTAAAGCAACGAGATCATGTACAACAAGTTCCCAGGAAACAACTTGAACACGTATAAGATCAAGCAACAACAACGAGAGCACCCCCAGTGCTAAACATACAAGAGCAAGCATCACGAGTAATATACAAGTGAATAAAAGAGAGACACTAATCTATTACATCCATACACTTGCTTAATACAAATTGATTGTCATACAACTTCCAAAATATGAACATAAAGCTTACATCTTCCAGAATATAACATAAGATGTACAATCACTCAAAATGCCTCACCACCTATACATCATCTACTCTCCAACATACATATGGAAACTCTAATGCAAGTAGGAAGCATCTACTCACCAGCACTAGGGCGCTAAGCCCCTACCACGATCCTCGGTGACGCGCACTCGTACTGTGCACATAATAGTACCCCAACCACACGAGGTGAGAACTATATAAATATAGTTCCCAGTGGGCTCGGCCGCCGACCCCGCCGATCTTCCCACTAGGTCCAAGGAGGCACAGAAAGACAGATAGATAGATAGATAGATATAATAGAAATCAGCAGCTATACTGTAAATAGAGATGCAATATCTTGCTATGCCTCAGGTCAATGTAATGCATAAACTCATAGTGAAAGCTAGCTACTATACCACTATGTTCAATGTCATCTTGCCACAACTTATTGTCATGCTAGTGTATTTCAACGATATAAGAAATTCAACTACAATATAGCTATACTGTCTATTACGTCTAAACGCGGTATGAATGCAAACCCTCTTATGCTATTCATGTTATGACCCAATTCATGACCCAATCCGTTAGGCTACCCCGCCTAAGACTTCAAGTCCTATGACCCAATCCCTTAGGCTACCCCGCCTAAGATTTCACATCATGTGGTCATCTCACTCTACTAATCTGTCACGCCCCGGGACCCAGCGGAAGCCCGCCCGGCGCGTGCCCAGACCCGCCGTATGTCTACAACATACAAGGCGTCTAACAAAAACGATAATTAACCAACAAAATAAAAAGAATCTAGAAGTATCGAGCGATAACAACTAGAAATCTATACAAGGAAGCATAAAGAAGAGACTAAAAGTAAAGCACCAATCTTAAAATAAACCATAAAGAGAGTACAATAAAAAGAGATCCGAACACCACAATAACTAAGTACAGGGTAGTCTCTACATAGGGATACAAAACTCTCTCAATCTCACCAAGGTACAAAAAGAGAGAAAAACCCCTACAAGGAGGAAAGCTGCAAAACTAGCTAGCGGTCCCCTTTCCACGATCCCTTGCCTCCGCCGGTGCCGAAGGCTCTGAAACACATTAGAAAAAGAGGGCGTGAGAACTATTAAAAATAGTTCCCAGTGGGCAATTACTGACTTCAGTTGCATGCTCCACTAGGCCCAAAACTAAGCAAGTAAGTGTAAGCGAAATAAATAACGAGTAAGCTACTAAAGCATGATATCTCTACTTAGCATAAATAAGCATAAGTAAACGACTATTCTAAGCATGAATAGTAAATATAACCAACAAGCCCAATATCCATAGCAATAGCAAAGAGTTAAAGTTTACTATTCTAACCATAACCCAATAATTCCTCAAGTGATAGTAAGGTGTTACAGTTTACTATTCTAACCATAACCCAATAATTCCTCAAGTGATAGTAAGGTGTTAAAGTTTACTATTCTAGTCAAAGTCCACAGTTTTCTTAAACTACATTAAGTTTAAGCACTCTAAGATCAACCCGAAGGCGATATGGCCGATGCCCACCCGAAGGCTGCCTAGCCCAAATGCCGAGCCTAATGGCCCCGTAGTAGTCAACATTCCCACCCTAGGAATGCGATCGTCCCACTCGCAATCCACTTTGGCGCCCAATTCCCGCACGGCGAATACTAGAAACGCGTTGGCCAACTCGAGTGCCGCTTGTAGGGAGCTACCCTCCCAAGCATGTGCGAATGAGCACAATGGCAAAAGTCACAAAACTCGTCACAAGTCCCAAATCATCATGTCTCTAACATGGAATGTACAATTGTCCAAAAGGCCTATCTCTATGTCATCATGTCTCTAACATGGAATATAGTATATGTTAAGTGGCCTATGTCAAGTCTCTATGTTGCAGTTTCATAGTTTTCTATGTTAAGTGCCGCTTTATGACACTTAAGGTTTCTAAGTCCCAACATGTATTTAATGTTCACAATTAACATTAGCAAAGCTAAAATCACCATAAAGGCACCCTCCCAGGCGCCCCCAAGAACCACCCCCACATGCATGCAGTTTAACCCAGATAGCTCTACTATATAGAGTGAATATTTTATCATACATAAGGCATGCATTTTAAGTGATTCAAAATTCATAATAAATCTATATAGCATGAATATGCATTCAAAATAATTGAATCAAACCAACTAAGCACTTAGGAGCCATTTGCTCCTATGCTCATGAAGCCAAACCCACCGAGTGCGAAAATCGCCGATCCGAATCGCTAACTAAGCTTCGATTCCTACTCCTAGCACCCTACAAGGCATGCCATAGGAATTACAAACTCAAAAGATGAGTCTTGAGTTCAAACAATAAGAAACTCTACTAAAGGGTGAAGAATACTCACCGAATGCGAAGAAAGTGCTCTTGATCTCCAAATGGGAGTTAGAGTCCTTCTAATCCAACCTAAATCAAAGTTCTAAACTCATCAATTAGGTCCCAAAGGCCCTCAATCGAAAATCCCCAAATCCTAACCCTAGAATCCCATTCTAGGGTTTCATCTCAAAGAAACCCACAAAAATCGAAACTAGAGGAAAGAGATCACTCACATACCTCTAAGAAGCTCTAATCCAAGCTCAAAAAGCCCTAGGCTTGAAGCTTGATCCTCCACAAGGTCCCAAACACCAAGTTCCAAGCTCCAACAATGGTGGTAGAGGCTCTACCAAGCAAAAGAGAGCGAGAGGGTTTTAATCCTCCAAAAACCCAACCAAAACCCTAGGAAACACAAGAGAGTAGAGAGAGAGGCTCCTCCTACCTCTTGCTGCTGTGGGGGGGGCACAAAAGATGCCCTAGTGTGTGTGGTACACTAATAGAAGCAACAAAATGCTAAAACACCCCCGCAGCTTTAAATCGCTCGAAATCGCCAAAGTTATACCTAAGACAAGCCATCCCATACCCAAGATAGACCGAAATGTACCCAAACCCGAGGCTCGGGTTGGCGTCCAACAGTCTCCCATACCGGTACGTAATCCATCCTGTACCGGTATAGCAACAATGTCTGTACCGGTATAGCAACAATTCCCATACCGGTATGGACCCTCCAGACCTCAATCCGAGAGCAACCTAAAATCCAACTTTTTGGACTTTAGCGCTTGGGATTCATCCGCTAGCCTCGGTACACGTGCTCTAGGTCGGAACATAGTCAACGACCCTCCAGAAAATCTGGAAAAGCTCCGAACTCAAGTCGAATACTCGAACTCCGCAATTTACGCAAGTCCAAAGATGTTACATTCACCCTCCTAAAAGGAGTTTCGTCCGCGAAACTCTAAAGCGAACTCATACCTCAAGATTCCATCTCGAAAGAGATGGGGATAGCGCTCCCGCGGCGCTCTCGTGCTCCCACGTGGCCTCTCGCTCCTCGTGGTTGCTCCAAAGAACCTTCACGTACGGAATGTCCCGATTCCGCAATTTCTTCACCTCGCGAGCCAAGATCTTCACGGGTTGCTCCTCGAAGCTCAAAGCCTCCCGCAGCGCTATGGGTACAGCCTCCAAAACATGAGCCGGATCATGGATGTACTTCCGAAGGACCGATACATGAAAGACGTTGTGCACGCCCGATAGGTTCGGTGGTAGAGCAAGTCGATACGCTACCGGACCTATACGTTCCAAGATCTCATAGGGTCCAATGAATCGAGGACTCAACTTACCTCGAATTCCAAATCTCCGAATTCCCTTAGATGGCGAGACTTTCAAGAAGACATGATCTCCAATCTGAAACTTCAAGTCTCGTCGGCGTTTATCTGCATAGCTCCTCTGCCTACTCGGGTCGCGTAGTCGCTCCCGAGCGATTCGAACTTTATCCTCTCGCTTCCGGAGCACTTCAGGGCCTAAAGCCAATCTTTCGCCCACTTCACTCCAATGAACTGGCGATCTGCACTTCCGTCCATACAATGCCTCGAACGGTGCCATCTTGATACTTGCTTGATAACTATTGTTATAAGCAAACTCCGCCATAGGTAGATGCTGCGACCATCCTCCCTGGAAGTCAATCACACATGCTCGAAGCATGTCCTCTAGAGTCTCGTATAGTGCGCTCCGACCGCCCGTCACTCGGGGGTGGAAAGCACGAAATCCGATCTCGTACCCAAGGCGTCCCGTAGACTCCTCCGTAAGTGTGACACAAAGCGAGTGTCCCGGTCTGATACGATCGATGTAGGTACTCCATGAAGTCGCACAATCTCATCAAGGTACACTTGTGCGAGCTTCTCTCCAGCCCAAGTAGTATGGATAGGTATAAAGTGCGCCGACTTCGTCAACCTATCCACGATCACCCAAATAGCATCATGCCCAGCTTGAGAGCGAGGCAATCCGATCACGAAGTCCATGGTGATCTTCTCCCACTTCCACACGGAATAGGCAAACTCGAAGTTTTCCCGCTGAACTCGATGCTCGCCTTTCACTTGTTGGCAAGTTAAACATCTAGCAACATACTCGCCAACATCCTTCTTCATCCTGTGCCACCAATAGAGTAACCTCAAGTCCTTGTACATTTTGGTGCCTCCCGGATGAATAGCATAAGGTGCCCCGTGTGCCTCCCGAAGGATGTCCTCTCTAAGTCCCAAATCCGCCGGCACACAAATCCGTCCACCAAAGCGCATCACTCCCCGATCATCCACTAGGAAGTCGCCGCAACCATCCACCATTTTGTCTCGAATCCTTTGCAACTCTAAGTCAATAGCTTGCTTCTCTTTAATTCTATCCATAAGAGTAGGTTGCACAACCATAGTCATCAGCCGCATAGGCGTATCGGGAGTCACTACCTCCAACTCCAACCGCTTCATCTCGCTCGATCAATGCGGTTGAGTAACAACATGCATCGCTAAGTTCTCGAGATTTCCGACTTAGCGCATCCGCCACCACATTAGCCTTGCCGGGTGGTAGAGAATAGTCAAATCATAATCCTTGAGTAGCTCCAACCATCTCACATTGCCTCAAGTTCAACTCCTTCCGAGTGAAAAGGTACTTTAAGCTCTTGTGATCCGTATAGACCTCGCACCGCTCGCCATACAAATAGTGGCGCCATAGCTTCAATGCAAAGACTACGGCCGCCAACTCCAAGTCGTGTGTAGGATAGTTCTTCTCATATTCCTTTAATTGGCGAGATGCATACGCGATCACCTTGTCACCCTGCATCAAAACACAACCCAATCCGTTAAGAGATGCATCACTATAAACCACATACCCTGCTCCAGCAATAGGTAATGTGAGGATTGGAGCGGTCGTCAATCTCAGCTTCAACTCTTGAAAGCTCTTCTCACACGCATCATTCCAAATGAATTTAGCTCCTTTGTGCGTGAGCCTCGTGAGGGGAGTAGATAACTTCGCAAAGCCCTCCACGAATCTGCGGTAGTAGCCGCCAAACCAAGGAAACTCCCGATCTCGGTGACGCTCGTCTGGTCTTGGCCAATCCCGAATGGCTTCTATCTTCCTAGGATCCACCGCTATACCTCATCCTGAAATCACATTTCCCAGAAAAGCCATTTCTCGAAGCCAAAATTCATACTTCTTCGACTGAGCGAACAACTTCTTTTCCCGAAGCCCTTGTAGTACCAATCTCAAGTGTTCCTCGTGCTCCACATCACTTCGGGAATAAACCAAGATGTCGTCGATGAAGACCACGACGAACGTGTCCAGATAAGGCTTGAAGACACGGTTCATTAGATCCATAAAAGCTGCCGGGGCATTAGTAAGCCCAAACGGCATAACAGTGAACTCATAATGTCCATACCGTGATCTAAAAGCCGTCTTCGCCACATCCCCAGGCGCAATCTTCAACTGATGGTATCCCGACTTCAAGTCTATCTTGGAATACACGTTCGACCCTTGAAGTTGATCAAAAAGATCATCAATCCTCGGCAACGGATATTTATTCTTGATCGTGACTCTATTCAGTTCACGATAGTCCACGCAAAGGCGAAGTGATCCGTTCTTCTTCTTCACAAAAAGAACCGGTGCTCCCCAAGGTGACACACTCGGTCGAATGAAGCCCTTGTCCAACATGTCCCGTAATTGTGCCCTCGCCTCCTTTAACTCTCCGGTGCCATCCTATAGGGTGCCTTCGAGACCGGGGTAGTCCCGGAACGAGATCTACCACAAACTCGATCTCCCTATCGTGGCATGCCCGGTAGCTCCGCCGGAAACACGTCCCGAAACTCCCGTACCACCGGGATATCCTCGATCCTAGGGGTATCATCCTCACCCTCAATGCGATACTAGCCAAATAGGCTACGCATCCACGCTGATCGCCTTGCCTAGCTCGAGACGAATCGATCGACATCGCAAAAAGCGAACTCGACATCCTCTAAACACCACCTCACTCGACCCGGTTCTCTAAAAGTAACCGTTCGATTAACACAATCGATAGTGGCGTCGTATCTAGTCAACCAATCCATCCCCAAAACCACGTCAAAATCCCCCAACTTGCGCACTACTCGCAAATCCGGGCATGGTCCAATCTCCTACCCGAATAGGGCAACCGGGGCAATACTCTCGCACGTCCACAATGTGGTCCTGCACAACAATACGTCCAGGGTGTAGTAAAGGAACAAACCGGATGTCATGCAACTCGGCAAGCAGTAGATCTATAAATGAATGTGATGCACCGGTATCAAATAATGCACGTACTCTAATGCCATCAAGTAAAATGATACCGCCACCACATCTCACTGTTGCCGCCGCGCTCGGGTCATGGCACATACGCGCCCACTCGGCGCCCGTCGTGACTCCTCACTCGCGCTGACGGTCGGCCGCCTGGGCCGGTATCGTGTCGACGGGGTCCCCTCGGCCGGCGGCCGGTAGAGCCGGTGCCGATGCGTAAGACGGTGCCGGTGTAGAACCTCTCGCACTTCGAGACGGATGTGGCCCTCCCCGGCCACACCGGAAGCACCGCCGCCCGCCGTGGACACTGCGGCGGGTGCGAGGACCACCGCAGATCACACACCGGGGAGGCCGGCGCCGGCCGATCCTCCTCGCAGGGCGGTGCGCCACGATCGCGCCGCCGGTATCTCTGATGCTTCGGTGGCCTCCTAGAGTGCGTCTGGCTCGCACCCTCGGCCGCGGGCCTCTTGCTCTTTCCCTTGTCCACGCCCTCGCGTCTCTCCCCGCACCATGGCCGCGCCGCTCTCCACGGTGAGCGCGCGGTTCACCACCCGTCGGTAAGTCTGAAGCTCGCAGGACCGCACAAACCGGAAAATCGACGGCCGATCCACGCTCGAAGATGCGGGCCTTATCCTCGTCGTCCCGCACGACGAAGGGCACGCAATGCGTAAGCGAGAAAACTCTCTCTCGTACTCGGCTACAGATCCGTCCCCCGTGTCGTCGCGCAAACTCGCTCCATCCGCCTCTTGACGCCGTTTCGGGAAGTAGTGTGCCAACGTAGCTCCTTGAACCTCGTCCAAGTAATAGAAGCTAAGTCCGTGGCCGGGGTTCTCTCGGAGATCCATCCACCACCGTAGGCCTCGCCGTCCAAGTGGTGGGTGGCGAGCCACACTCGTCCCGCTCCTCCACGAACGTGTCACGAACGCTTTCTCCATGTGCATCAACCACTTTTCCACGATCCGTGGTCGACCTTCTCTCCGTCAAAGGTCCTGCCGCACCTCCCGAACTCCTTGAGGCGAGCCAGAGTCGATCCCTCTCGCTCCCCGAGCCATAATCGGAAATGCCGCCGCCACCGGCGATGCTCTCACCGGCGGGTGTCCCGATCCTCCTCCCGCGCTCAACCGCCGGGAGTCGTTCGGTGTGAGCCGGCCGCGGGGGATCGCGCCCGCGGTAAGTCAACCCCTACCGGTGCCGGCGGGCGGGTCCGAGCCTCCTCGCAGCCCGCCCGCCGCAGCAGAAGCGTCCTCCATGCGCTTCATGCGCGCTCCCCGACGCCGAGCCGCCGTCGCCGCCGCGTCACCACGTGCCGTGAGGGCCGCCAATCGGCCCTCAACTCACGACTCGCCGGATCCGGAGGTAGCGAGGCCTCGACCTCTCAAAAGTTGCCGCATTGTCCGCTCCAACAGATTTCGAGCGAGTTATCGGCATCACCACTACAACATCATAAAAGCGCAAGTTAGTAAGCTCACGCAATCGCATCCCCGCTCATGCTATAATTACCCAAATCATGCGAAAGTAATGAAGTGTCATTTACTACTAACTCCCGATGTTACGTTGTCGGCCGCCAACGTAACCCTCCGCGAAGTTAGGAGTTATACACTTCGGTCCAACTCTACTTACTAGAGTTATTCAAGATACCCAATCTTAATACTTTCGCTCATAAGTTAAATAGACCTCGTCTCTCACGAGCCTATATCCTATAGTCCAACCTGCCGTTTGCTAGGTCCACAAGAAGACTCAACCCTAGGCTCTGATACCAATTTAATCTGTCACGCCCGGACCCACGAAGCCCGCCTTGCGCTCAGACCCGCCGTATTTCTACAACATACAAGGCGTCTAACAAAAACGATAATTATCCAACAAAATAAAAAGAAGCTAGAAGTATCAGAGCAGTATAACAACTAGAAATCTATACAAGGAAGCATAAAGAAGAGACTAAAAGTAAAGCACCAATCTTAAAATAAACCATAAAGAGAGTACAATAAAAAGAGATCCGAACACCACAATAACTAAGTAGTCTCTACATAGGGATACAAAACTCTCTCAATCTCACCAAGGTACAAAAAGAGAGAAAACCCCTACAAGGAGGAAAGCTGCAAAACTAGCTAGCGGTCCCCTTTCCACGATCCCTTGCCTCCGCCGGTGCCGAAGGCTCTGAAACACATTAGAAAAAGAGGGCGTGAGAACTATTAAAAATAGTTCCCAGTGGGCAATTACTGACTTCAGTTGCATGCTCCACTAGGCCCAAAACTAAGCAAGTAAGTGTAAGCGAAATAAATAACGAGTAAGCTACTAAAGCATGATATCTCTACTTAGCATAAATAAGCATAAGTAAACGACTATTCTAAGCATGAATAGTAAATATAACCAACAAGCCCAATATCCATAGCAATAGCAAAGAGTTAAAGTTTACTATTCTAACCATAACCCAATAATTCCTCAAGTGATAGTAAGGTGTTACAGTTTACTATTCTAACCATAACCCAATAATTCCTCAAGTGATAGTAAGGTGTTAAAGTTTACTATTCTAGTCAAAGTCCACAGTTTTCTTAAACT
This sequence comes from Aechmea fasciata, assembly GCA_025177825.1. NCBI lineage: Eukaryota > Viridiplantae > Streptophyta > Magnoliopsida > Poales > Bromeliaceae > Aechmea > Aechmea fasciata. Next base: position 16,130,488 of record CM045926.1, on the reverse strand, counting down.
ACATTAAGTTTAAGCACTCTAAGATCAACCCGAAGGCGATATGGCCGATGCCCACCCGAAGGCTGCCTAGCCCAAATGCCGAGCCTAATGGCCCCGTAGTAGTCAACATTCCCACCCTAGGAATGCGACTCGTCCCACGGCAATCCACTTGGCGCCCAATCCCGCACGGCGAATACTAGAAACGCGTTGGCCAACTCGAGTGCCGCCAGGGAGCTACCCTCACAAGCATGTGCGAATGAGCACAATGGCCAAAGTCACAAAACTCGTCACAAGTCCCAAATCATCATGTCTCTAACATGGATTGTACAATTGTCCAAAAGGCCTATCTCTATGTCATCATGTCTCTAACATGGAATATAGTATATGTTAAGTCGCCTATGTCAAGTCTCTATGTTGCTTTCATAGTTTTCTATGTTAAGTGCCGCTTTATGACACTTAAGGTTTCTAAGTCCCAACATGTATTTAATGTTCACAATTAACATTAGCAACGCTAAAATCACCATAAAGGCACACTCCCAGGCGCCCCCAAGAACCACCCCCACATGCATGCAGTTTGACCCAAATAGCTCTACTATATAGAGTGAATATTTTATCATACATAAGGCATGCATTTTAAGTGATTCAAAATTCATAATAAATCTATATAGCATGAATATGCATTCAAAATAATTGAATCAAACCAACTAAGCACTTAGGAGCCATTTGCTCCTATGCTCATGAAGCCAAACCCACCGAGTGCGAAAATCGCCGATCCGAATCGCTAACTAAGCTTCGATTCCTACTCCTAGCACCCTACAAGGCATGCCATAGGAATTACAAACTCAAAAGATGAGTCTTGAGTTCAAACAATAAGAAACTCTACTAAAGGGTGAAGAATACTCACCGAATGCGAAGAAAGTGCTCTTGATCTCCAAATGGGAGTTAGAGTCCTTCTAATCCAACCTAAATCAAAGTTCTAAACTCATCAATTAGGTCCCAAAGGCCCTCAATCGAAAATCCCCAAATCCTAACCCTAGAATCCCATTCTAGGGTTTCATCTCAAAGAAACCCACAAAAATCGAAACTAGAGGAAAGAGATCACTCACATACCCCGAAGAAGCTCTAATCCAAGCTCAAAAAGCCCTAGGCTTGAAGCTTGATCCTCCACAAGGTCCCAAACACCAAGTTCCAAGCTCCAACAATGGTGGTAGAGGCTCTACCAAGCAAAAGAGAGCGAGAGGGTTTTAATCCTCCAAAACCCAACCAAAACCCTAGGAAACACAAGAGAGTAGAGAGAGAGGCTCCTCCTACCTCTTGCTGCTGTGGGGGGGGCACAAAAGATGCCCTAGTGTGTGTGGTACACTAATAGAAGCAACAAAATGCTAAAACACCCTCGCAGCTTTAAATCGTCGAAATCGCTGTTATACCTAAGACAAGCCATCCCATACCTAAGATAGACCTCGAAATGTACCCAAACCCGAGGCTCCTGTTAAGGCCCATCAGTTTTCCCATACCTATTTAATCCATCCCGTACCTAAGATAGCAACAATGTCTGTAAGATAGCAACAATTCCCATACCGTACGTGGACCCTCCGTACCTCAATCCGAGAGCAACCTAAAATCCAACTTTTGGACTTTAGCGCTTGGGATTCATCCGCTAGCCTCGGTACACGTGCTCTAGGTCGGAACATAGTCAACGACCCTCCAGAAAATCTGGAAAAGCTCCGAACTCAAGTCGAATACTCGAACTCCGCAATTTACGCAAGTCCAGTATGTTACATAATCCCACACATAATCTCACTCTACTAGTCTCAACTCATGTCTCACAAGTCCTAGGTAAAGAGCTACCCCGCTCTTTACCCGACACAATCTCACTCAGGCTATCTCAACTCAAATATCGTAGGTGAAGGAATAGTATGTCCACTCAGGGTCTGAGGCTAGATCCATTAGGCCATCTATTAGGCAACTATGCTCAACGACAATGTAACTCATAGTAAGGGCTAACTACCATACTACTATGCTCAAAGGTTTGCCATTTCTTTGTGAACCCAATCTCTTGGCTTGCCCGAGGGCTTGCCTCACTCTCGCGTCCCTTGTCTCGACAGCGAGGAGTCTAAACTGCTCGACCCGCCCGAGACCGTCTGTGGATAGCTAGCTGCTCCCGGTCAAGCCGCTATTACCATAGCCTGTGCCTAGTACTCCGGAGTGCACGTCTCGTGTGGAGCGACCACCACGAGGAGAAAACAGACAACGCGAGCTCTAGTCCAATCCTCGCCCACGGAGGATACCCTACCAACTAGGGAGTTCATCATATCTTTACACTCAACTTCCTAGTGTCTCAACTGTAGTAAGTTCTTATGCCACTCACCTAGATCGAACTGACTCTAGGTTCACTGTCGACCTATATTCCATAACACTAGGTTCCTTGCCATTATTATCCATCCTAGGTTCATGACACTAGGTTAATGCTCGACCTATGTTTAACAACACTAGGTTTGATGTCAATCCATGTTCCACAACACTAGGTTCATATCTGACCTATGTTAAATAACACTAGGTTCATATCTGTTCAACCTATGTTCACGACACTAGGTTAATGCAATATGCCATAATTAGGGAAATGCACCCATCCCTATGTTCAATGCCGTAGTATCAACTACACTAAGTTCTCATGCAACATGACACTCGTCCATAGATTAACATTGACTAAATGCCACTCGTCATAGTTTGATGTTCTCAACACACTACTTGCACATATTCACTAAGTTATCATTCAACTAGAGTTTAATCCACATTAATCATGTCATTATGAGATTTCACAACACTATGTCATACATGCTAGGTTCTTCTTCCATTTTGCATCATAGGTTTTCAATGTCATTTCCTAATCCTCATGTCCATTACATCAAGTGTTCATATCATAATAATACTATATTAATCATAGACATCATGCTAGGAGTAGGAATACATGTATCATCACCCTATCATCCAATACAATATATATCATGCTATATGAGAATCGATAAAGCACTAAGACATAGAAAGAAGCTCAGTGGCTTCGGACGACACCCCCCACCTTTTATTGCGTTCCGATTGCTCGTCGTAACTCGCAATCCCGCCTCCACGCACTCGATATCGGGTTTGGCCCGGACTCTTGCGCGGCCACCCAAACGGTCACCGATCCTCGACCTGAGACTTCGTGGCGTTACCCCACGCCTTCACGATGCCCTGGTTCCGATTTCACGAATTATGGGCTTCTATTTCGCGTGCTGCGGCTATCTGGTAAGAATATATTAAAATATTAATATCTCTGTAACCGCTCGTCGGATCACCGAACCGAGCGCGCCAACGCGTTCGTTATACCCTCAATTAGGTTTACATACCCTCAAATGAGATCAAACTCAAGTATATAGCAAAACCCCATTTTTGACCCTAGGTTTGCCATATTGCAAAATCCACCATTAGAGCCTTAGATTCAAGCTCTAATCATGCATTTAGCATGCTAGGGTTCTACTAAAACCACCCTCAAAGCTTAAAACCTAAACTAGAGAGAGATACCATTAAAGAGGTAGCAAGCTTACCTCTTAAGCTTGCTCTCATGCACCAAGAGAAGAGGAAGAAGATGCCTTTGATCATCATCATCATCTTCTTCATCTCCTTCTCTTTCTTCTTCTTTTTCTTTCCTTTCTTTCTTTCTTTCTTTTCCTTCCCTTGGTCGAGATAGAGTGAGAGGGAGAGAAAGAGAGATGGAAGGGTGAGGGAATGAGAGAAAGAGAAGCCCTAACCCCCCTCTATACACTGCATAATTGCACAAAGGTCCCTCAACAATATAAGTTGTGCACAGCCCAAACTGGGCATTCTGCGCAGGTGGAGACCGGTCCTGGGATATGGAGACCGGTCCCAGTAAGCCCCCTCAGCCAAACAATTAAGGACTTAGCCAAATTTTCAGCCTTTTCCGTTTTAACTCCGTTTTCGATCGTTTTTGCTCGTTTGATCTCCGATTCCTTTCAAATCGAACCGAGACTCTCCAAACATGTTTCCAATCATGTTTTCATCATCTTTTCACCACGCTAATGCGGGTTTAGCTCAAGGCCCTACATAGCCTTTCGGGTTCCGTTTCGCGCCTTCGCGCAGAAACGCCGAATGCTCCCGAACTTCACCGAACTTCATCGGGGCCATTCAAATGGCTTTCCAACCAATTGAACATCATAACCTCACGATTTTAGAAGTCCGGTACCTTACACTCCTCCTGGCGTGGCTCGTGGAACGTCACAGTCCTCGCCCCACAGTCGATAGTAGTTTAGTACCGCGCTAGCCAATCTATATCGAGCACACGCCGAAGTTCTGCAGCTGCCCTACACCAACAGATCTGCGGGCATAACCCACGAATCTAATAGCACTAGACATGACTGGAAACACTCTGCAACCTGTAGAATATGGTCGGGGATCTGCACCTCTCGTGCCTATGACAGTGATCCTAACTCTAGACCATGCCACAATACAAATGCTCGGCTGATAATAAAAGAATATGATGCACAGGTATCAACTAATGCACAAGTTAAATACCAAAAATCAAATTGATACCTGCCACCACTTGATCGGCTGCTGTAGAGTCCTCCTGGTGGTAGCTTGGCGGTGCCTCGTACGACCGCTGAGACGCCGGCTGCGCTGATGCTAAAGATGGAGCCAATGATGCCACTCGCGGGCAAGCTACCCTAAGGTGTCCCGGCTCGCCGCATCCAAAACACCGGCCTTCCCGCTGCTCACACTGTCGGGGCAAGTGCGGTCCCCCGCAAATCACACACTGCTGCGTCCTCTGTGGTTGCTCCCGCTGACGGGTATCCCAGGCACGCTGACGCCCTGAGGACCCACGACCCTGAGGACGTGATCGTGGAGGCCTCGGCAGACGCCTACTACTCGATCGCCGTCATCCGAGCGGGCGCTTCACGTCCCGACTCGCCCACTGCACGAGTCCGCTCACGTATAGCCATATCGCCTCTCTCCGATAGTGTCTGCTGTAGCGATGCTCTCGGATCAACACCGGACTACTGAGTAACAATCTCGCACATCCTCTGCAAAAGCACCCCATGTTGTCTGATTACCTCGGTCAGGGCAACCAACTCTTCTCTCAAATTTGGGGGTGAACTCGACCCTGCCTCTTCCGGCATCTCAAATGATGCGACACAATCCCGAGTCGGCGGTCGACCTCGGCGTCGATATATAGCTGCGGAGAACAGAACGGAAAGTCATGTAAAACACAAACAGTCACGACCCAATCTACGAAAGTCTCAAAGGCTGTCCCTGTTTCTCTTCAAAATTATGTCGTCTGTAGCCAACATAATTTTTCTGGACCGAAACAGACACTCCTTCAATCACTCATTCCACTCTAGGATGAGTTAACGCAATCAATCATTGACTTTCGTGTTAAATCACGCCTCTCGCGTCTTGCCTTCCTAAGGTTTGTTAGCTTAGATTTTCTAGGTCCCAACGACCAATATTGTATTTAATTTTAAATATTAAGGATGTAATTGTAAAAAAAAAAAAAAAAAAAAGTTGGAACTTGGGAAACAAAATGAAAAATCGTGGGGAATCAACAACGAATCGCGTTTCGCCATTCAAACCCCCAAAACCCACACTTTTACTTCTCCAGCGTAAAATTACCATTTTGCCCTCATCGTCCTCCTCTCCCTCTCTCTCTCTCTCCTCCTCCTTCTCCATTGCTTCGTCGAATTCGCCCAAATCCACCTCTTGGATCGGATCTCCTCGCCCTCGCCTCCGATCTCCGCCGCCTCCACCGCGGATCTCCGTCTCCAATCGGTACGCGTCGATCTCCCCTCTCCCGATCTCGATTCCGATCGGTTTTGGTGTCGAAGATGCCATGATCGCGATTTCGAGGGTTTTCGTGAGATTTAAGGTTTCGAGTTGAGATCCCAAGGCGAGGCTATCAGTTTTGGGCGTAATTTGGGTTTTACTTACTGTGGAGTATGGAGTGATCGCTTAGGGTTTGTGAAACGACCACACCGCGGGGCGAATCATGGGAAGCGGCGAGGCTGATGCTCCGCCCAAGGCGCCCAAGGCATCGGCGGCGCAGGTGCTCGATGTGATCCTTTTGATTCAGCTTTAACGTGATTGAGCTGTTGATCTCCTCGTTAGAATAGTAAAAGGAGAAATTGTTTATGTAAATTTTTGGTTGTTCTTGTTCAGGAACAGCTGCTGCCAACTACTTCGACACCGGCCATGCCGGTATACCCTGATTGGTCTGGATTTCAGGTGGGTAAGCTTTGTCTTTAGCTGGTGAAGTGTGTAGTTCTTGAATTTCCTGTTCTCAACTTGTATAGGGTGATTACATATTTAAGTGACGTTATGACCTTTCTAGCTTTTTGCTTTCGATAGGCGTATTCGCCGATTCCTCCGCCTGGGTTCTTTCACGCATCAAGTCCCCAGGCGCATCCTTACATGTGGGGAGCTCAGGTACTGTTTAAGTTTTTGATTTCTGTCTTGAATTGTTATGTAATTTGGAATTTTTTCTGGTATGTCAACTTAAATCTGGGTAAGGCCAGGTGTAATCTAGGGCGAGTGGCTTGTCCGCCGATTTTGAGTACATCGTCGGTCGGGCTTCCTTACTTCGCATGTCTATTTGAGAAGTAGAAGACAAACATTTGGCAGAGCTTTTGGGTCCTGTGGAAGACCCAAATAAGCTTAGTGGACCAAAAGGCAGCAGCTGCGATTTAAAGTTTTCTAAATTTAGCTGCATTTGGATGTTTGGGGTACTTCAGTGAAAAAGCTAGTACTTGTCCGAGCGACTTTACTCAACTGACACTTTCTGGTAAAAAGAAGTTGGGCCAAACAGGCACCAACTTGTCGTAGAGACTAAATCTTAATAGTTAGGCATACCTTAATTGTCTCCTAAATTAGATTATTTAATAACATTGTACAAGGGGGGCATTTTCTTATAACTTTATTTTGGTGGGATGTGATCGCACTATAATAGTAGATGTCTTGGCGGCTTGTTTTCACTTTACTACCCCTTTGTTGGGACATGCAAAGTGAAGAGTTCTTTTTTTGTTTGTTTGTTTTCGGTTCTTGGAATTTTAATGTGATAGCGGCACTTGAAGGTTAGATGACAGTATGAAGTTGTCAAATTAGAAATATAAGTTTCAAACTTTTTTTGTTTTTAAACTAGAGCTAGTTAATATTGTGATGAAATCTGAAAGAAGGAAATGGAACTTAAAGTGCCTCACTACCTGATACATGTGTTATTTATGTGGTTGCAACCCTTTGCTATATACTAGGCTGTCTTTCCCTCTTAAGCATTCGGATTAAACTAGGTGTTCGAGTATGGGAATATAGTTATGAACGCTAAGTCAATAGGTCATTAGCAGAGGGTGTGGGCCACCTGAAATTCTCCATTAGTTCTTTTATTGCAGATGTTATATTTTCCTTTTTATGTTTCAGCCTATTATGCCTTATGGGACTCCACCAACACCATATGTCATGTATCCACCAGGAGGGTTATATGCTCATGCTTCCATGCCTCCGGTATATTCTTTTTGCAAAGGCTGAAACAGGCAGATCTTACTTTACCGTTATTGCATTTTAAAATGGGTGGCTGAACTTTAAAATTTTGATTTGTCTTCCAGTCTTCCTAAACTATCGATTATTTTTATTTATCTCTTTCCCAAAATTTACTGATTCTTTTGTTTGATGGAATATTCTGTTATCTAATAAAATATTTGACAACTTTTTGGATGGAAATTAGTAAATGCTCACATAACTCTGCAGGAATTTTTGGAAATGAAAATAACTATTTAAGTTAGGTAGAGAAATCACAGAAATTTTCGAAGTTCAGGTAGATTATCAGGGAAAGTCTGCAAGTTTTACCTGTTCTTCTTAATTATGTTTATCTGAGTCCTTCATTTTGTACATATTTACATGTCTTTGTTATTCAAAGTTTGAGCATCCTAATTTGTTTGTGCTCTATTACAATCAAATGGTCAGGGTTCAATTCCATTCAGCCCTTATGCTATGCCTTCTCCAAATGGAAATGCTGATGGTGTTGTAAGTTACACATTCTTTACCTCAACTATTACTGCATTTAGCATCAAGAATACTGATTCCAATATATTGCATCTGTCAGGGAGCCCCTGCTGGTGGGTCGGAAGTGGATGATAAGTCATCTGAAGGTAAGGAAAGAAGTCCCCTCAAAAGCTCCAAAGGAAGTTTAGGTAGCTTGAGTATGATTACGGGAAAGAACAACAACGAGATGGGTAAAGCATCAGGGGCATCAGCAAATGGAGCCTTTTCTCAAAGGTTTGTAACAAGTAGGTAGTTTTTCATAACGTTGGATTATTCATTTGGCCTCCTAAAGAATGCTGTTTTTGGCATTTTGCAGTGGTGAAAGTGAAATTGAAAGTTCAAGTGAAGGAAGTGATGCAAACTCTCAGAATGTGAGCTCCAGTAGTAGTCCACTTTGCATTAATTAGACAAATGGCAGAAAGGCCTAGGCTAATTTACCTTCATCATATTGTTTTCTGAACGAGCGTCTTTTGATGGTCTTGTGTTCTCTTTCCATCCATTTATACTACTTTTTTAATTCAAAGTGGTAAATTTGAGTCTTAGAGAGGACGTCAAAGAATAAGGAAAGTATTTTTTTTTATCTAGCTTTTGAAACAACTTGTCTACTCCTAGAGCAGCTATCTAAAGATGAAATAGTTATCACAATGCTTCACTCGAATCTGATATGATGTTTTATATAATCTTTACTTCTTCAGGATTCACAGGCAAAGACTAGTGGTGGACAAGAATCTTTGGGAGGTAGTCATGCTAGAACTCTAATTGGTCATGAATAAATATCTAAGATAAAATAAATGCAGTAAATCTCCCTGAACTATTGTGCTTTTACAGATTGTCTTCCAAGACTTAGGAGTTCAATGAACCAAAAAAAAAGAAAAGAAAACTGCTTAAGCAATCTTCTCATTTGGTCAACCACTTAACCCTTTTTCTGTCTATTTTTCTTAACCGCCATCAATTACGTGAAATAATTGACTTATGCCACTAACTCATATATGCATTCAAAAGAAGAGAATTAAGGCCAAAACAAGTGAAAGTTACATCACAGTTGTGTTTGTGGTCGTTACAGAAAATTGAGATTAGTAGGGGTAGGTCGTTTAAGTAGCTCTCTCTCTCTCTCTCTCTCTCTCTCTCTCTCTCTCTCTCTCTCTCTCTCTATATATATATATATATATATATATATATATATATTGTAACTTCTGAAAAATCAGGTAACCATTTGTCATAAGTATAATAGTTTAGGGTGGTCCAAGTTCGTAAATATCTTTCCTAAGCTTGTCTTATATGCACACAGCAGCAGAGGCCTCTCAGAGTGGCAATGTCGCACATGGTTCTCAGAATGGTATAAGTCGCAGGGCATCACAATCAAAGTTGAATCCAGCGATACCTGTCATCCCTATGCCAGCAAGCGGTGCAATTGGAGGGGTTGTTGGCCCCACCACAAATTTAAATATAGGAATGGACTATTGGAGCACTCCAAGCTCATCAGCTATTCCTGCAATTCATGGCAAGGTACCTTCCACAGCAATCCCTGGAGCTTTGCTTCCAGCAGAGCAATGGGTATGGCTTCCTTCTTAGCCCCCATTCTGGAATTGCTTCTTCTTCTTCTTCTTCTTCTTCTCTCTCTCTATCTCTCTCTCTCTCTCACTGAACCATTATGGCGGTATAGTTTTATCTGGAATTAGTTTTGGCTTGCTTCTATGCAATTTTGTTGGTTTTTGTTCAAAATTTGGTGCAAAGCGGTAATTGCCTAATTGATCTACTTTATATTTTTAGTTCTGATTTGACTCTGTAGTAGAAACACTACAGAACAGACTAAGAACATTGTCTGGAATATCTGGACAATATATTCTTGATATAAAGTGAAAAGTACTGATCATACTGCCATTAATAATTTACATCTGGTTTCATATAAGTGAGAAAATTAGAGGGAAATATAGAAGAGGAAAAGGGAAAAAAGAAGAGGATGAGCATACTAGTTATTGCAGGGAGATTTTTTGGCTGGACACTTCAATATGTTCCGGAGCATCCAAGTCTATCTAATTTTGATGTCGAAAATCAGAATGCATGGCTTATACTTTTGGTATGTGCATTACTAGACAAAGCTTCTAAGGTCCTAAACTGTTTTACCAGCAATTTTTATGTAAATCAGGACGAAAGAGAATTAAAAAAGCAGAGACGCAAGCAGTCTAACAGGGAATCTGCACGGAGATCTAGGTTGCGCAAGCAGGTGATAACACGCAATTAGTTTCTAAGTCCTCTTTAGGGATTTTTTGGGCCCTCTGGTGATTTTGCAGAATTTCTGCTTGATTAGGCTCTTGGAAGCAGCACCAGTAGTTTTTTCATTAAAGCCTCTTCAGCAGCTTCTGCTGCAGCATGAATAGAAGCTTCAAAATTAAGCTCCTGCTTTTGAAACCCAAAAGCTCTTTGTAACCTTCCACACCAGAAAAAACTCTAGGCTTTTTGGAAGCCAAGCTTCTGGGTCTGTAAGCTTTTTCTTCCTAGTAAAGAAAAGCTGCTCTAGAGGCAAGGCTTGATCGGCGCTTAGGTACTTCTAGTTAATTTCCAACTGATAAGGACTTGAACTAGTTACTGGTTGTTTTATTTTCTTCAGGCTGAATGTGAAGAGCTTGGTCAACGAGCCGAGTCTTTAAAGGAGGAAAATGCTTCACTTAGAGCAGAAGTAAACCTGCTCAGGAAGGAGTACGAGGATCTTCTTTCCCAGAATGCCGCTCTTAAGGTGGTGAACATTAATTTAGAGCTGTGTTGTTAGAACCCAACTGAACATCAAATCATGGAGATGAATATCTAAGGTTCAACCATTGTAACCATTGATTCTATGGTTGAATCAACTGTTTTTATATAAATCAAAATATGGTTCTCATGTCTTAGATCGTATAGGTAAATGTTTTACTATTAGGGAAGATATAAATATATGATTGATTGTACATTTGGGCCTTGTTTGGAATGCATTGAACATCTGCTTTACTCCAAAAGCATGTAGTATTTGGTAGATGAAGAATGTGATCAAATGTCTTGCATGGATATCGTATTCGGCTTTCAAGTCATTTTTCAGAATAACATAAAGCACCTCCCAGGTGAAATATGCTATCCTACCAATCATGGATGTTAGGACATTTGAAGGAGCAAAACTCAAAACTCCTAGCTTCTAATCACACAAGAAAATCTTCATACCGAATAAATTATCTTTGAATATGTTATTCTGACATGCAAACATGGTCTTGAAGTCGATTTAATAGTGAAGAACAAATGAATGAACTTTAGTTATAACTCTACACTTTCAATATTTTAAAAGCATAAATAAATAATGAAATAATACATAGTTTGTAAAGAAAACCAGTTCAACCAAGCTGGTTTTCACGGCTCATAGAAACTCTCTGTTCGATAGTGGCTTGCGCAGTTTTTTCCCTAATTTGTTTTTATTCAACCAGACCAAGTTCACACAGGGATTGTGGTTTGAATGGTTCGACCAGCAGTTCGGTTCAGTTTGCTTCTGATAACTTTTTTGGGTTTGTAGATGATGATATATTTCATGAAACATATAATTGGTTTTCAACTTTGCAGGAAAAACTTGGTCAGTTGCAGCAAAAAGTTGATGACCCAAGGCTTGACAAAAAGGAACAAAATTACAGCGATGGAAATGAGAAAAACCACACAGATTTTAATGCTAAACCAGACGAAGGGAATCAAACATAGTGTGCTCTCCCCAGTTGTAACATGATAATTAGCATTTTATTTGCTGCAGTTGATTGGTATCAGGTAGATTTGATGCCAGCACTGACCTTCCTAGGGTTGTTTCCTGCTATAATATTTGTCTTGGCTTATCTTTTGACAGTCAAGATTAAGCAGGAAATGTAGAGTTGTGAGTGGATACCCAGTCGTAACTTTCTTGTTTAGTTATTACTAATGAACATCTTCTTTGTCCCACTTTGTTTTTTTTAAACAGTTGGCGCTTTGTATACTTTGAGAGGCTTGTAATTGGTAATGTAATAATTGTGATTTTCAGTATTGATGGTAGTAATATATTGTGCGTGCTTTACCTGATAAAAAGATATAGTTGGTATGACAACCTTTTTTGTTTTTGTTTAAATCATTGTAAGTGAACTTTGAATATACAGCTGAAATACTTAATGAAGATCCTAAATATGCATTATCTATCTTCATAACTTGCTGCAAATACCTCTTTTTGTTCATCTATATCTAGATGTGCTTGATATTGAGTTTCTTCCTAACTAAGAGTTTTTTGGGGAAAATAACTTGCCTGTTTTCAAATGATATAGATGATTGACTTTAATAATTTGCTTTTCTCAATGTTTATCAACTGATCTCTTATTTCTTTATTTACTATGAATTTGGTCGAGTCTCAGGCAGGTGTTTACTGTGGGAGCAGCTTCCTTGGAGATATTGGTGTGTGTATTTTCGTGGTAGACACTTCACTTCCCAGGTACAAGCATTCTCAGACTTCTGTTTTGTTTGGAAAAATATAATGCATAGATTTTTGAAAGCTCATGCATGTGTGGAAGATTGACTCCAGAAATTATTGTGTTAGTTGTGCAAAGTTTAACTCAGTCAGCTTATATGTAGAAAGAGATGTGCGAGGCAAGAATGCCGACCATGAAGGTTTTTGAAAGGATCTGAGTCAGAAACTGTTTTAGTTAATGAAGATTTGAATTCTTGAGATTTATTATGCATGAATTGGATGTACCTTGCTGCCAAATTTTGTAAATAATGAAAATAGGAAGGAAACAAAAGGGATATGAGGCACATGTTGCAATTTTTTTAATTTCACCTCTAAGTTTCAATTTTTTATAATAAAATTATGTATTGTATGCCTTGGTGTTTACAAGATAAAACCTTTTCCTGACTTTTGTTAGTTAGCCCTTTAACTCATTTTTGGCTGTGTTTGGGAACTCATTTTTGGCTGTGTTTGGGAGATTTTAGGTCATCAAAGAACGAAGATGCAGAGCTTTAATGCCGTTATAAAAACTCCAAAGGTTCAGGACATTCTCTAGGAATGTCGTTGCACCAAATTTATTGGTATCACAAAGGTAAAATTTCTGGCCCCTGCTGCCGCTCTTGACGCGCTATTATAGCAATCTATCTGAGCATTTTTTGCATATATATTACCGCTACAAATCTTTTAACATGTGTACCCCTAAAATACTTTACTTATTTCCATGCGTGCCCTCCCAGGATTATCTATGCAAAATTCCGTTTGCATAGATGCCTTTGGTTTTGCCTAGGTACCCTAGCAGGTGGACGGCCTTCCATGGCATGTGGGTAAATATCAACTTTGCTGGGGTATTTGCAATTTTGGATATTGCAAGGGTATGTATGCAAAAGACCCTATCCATATCATTTTTTTAGTAATGGTTATTTGCAGCCTCCTATTTGGATGCAACTTGTACTGCGAAACTGCTTTCATACGAATCTGCTCTCAAAACTGCTAGATTCTCATCAAGTTTTAGTCTAGCTAAAGACATTTGGCGATAAGCTTGTGCCTGTTTGGAGAGATCATCAGTATCGATAAGAATTCTAGTTCTTACTGTTCATAGATTACACATAATTCTTCTGCTATGTTCTAAATTTATCAGTCTTCTACTCTACCCTTTTAATTTAATCAAACAGTTTGCTCAACCCATAATTAACATTGGCATTTTTTTTCTGTAACAAATATGGGTTTTAGGTTTTTTGCTGTTTTAGTTGGCCGCATAAATCGAAGTCTCGACGTAACAAAAATTTTGCCCTATGTTGACATGTTAGAAAGGAAATTATATATATATATATATATATATATATATATATATATATATATATATATATATATATATATATATATATAGAGTCCTCTTGTGCTATTAATAGCATGAAACACTTTTCTACCGTTAGTCTACCATTTTGATCATTTTCACGTTAGATCATACTATTCAACCAACCATCTACTTAACCCTAAGGGTCCCACATCATCGTAACCACACATCTCTTAATCCAATGGCTATAAACTTGATAGCACCAATGACTTGGTGCTATTAATAGTATAGTAGCCTAGTGCTATATATATATATATATATATATATATATATATATATATATATATATATATATATATATATATATATATATATATATATAGTTCCCTAGGGTTGAGTGGGTAGTTGGTTGAATAGTATGATCTAACGGATGAAAATGATCAATAGAATAAATCGAGGGCTAAAAACTTATGAGTATAAGGAGGCTAATACTCATAAAAGTATAGTAAGCCGGACTCATATATAGGCCACGGCTACTATACTATTATGAGTATAGACCCCTTTATACTCATACATTTTTAACCGTTGATTGATGGAATGTGTGGTTAGGATGATGGTGGTCCTCACTTAGAATGATAGTGGTCCCCTAGGGTTGAGTGTGTAGTTGGCTGAATAGTATGATCTAACGGATGAAAATGATCGATGGAATAAATCGAGGGCTAAAAATTTATGAGTATAAGGAGGTTAATACTCATAAAAATATAAGTAACGGACTCTATATATATATATATATATATATATATATATATATATATATATATATAAATCTAACCTTTCTCCTTTTTTTTCTTTTTTCATTGAGTCATTTTTTAGTCCATTTAGTGCGAGTGGTTTCTTTTCAGTTATTTTTCGAACGGGATATTCTCCTTTCACTTTATTGTTATTTATTCGGGTATTATCTTTGAAAACAACACACTTAATGGATTGAAAGTATGGGCAAAGGGAAAAAGAGAAACCAATCTTTTCTCGAGGCTGCCTTACTTTATTTGCATAATAGGCTGGTGTTTTGCTCCGAAAGTTGTGTTATTCTTATCTCGGTTTTATGATCAAAAGGAACTTACGTTCATCATAGAAACTTCTGGATGTATGTTACAACTTTCAAGTCTTGTGAGGCAAAACCATCTTTGGATTGTTCGCAATCTATACGTCGCCTCAACTATATTCCAAGTTTTAGTGGAAACTTGATTCTTTTCTTTTCCACATCTTATTTCTATTGCTCTCTCCGTACATTGTAATATACAGATGGCTTGTTCTCCTTCAAAGGCGGTTTAAAAATTGGCTGATTTATGCATATCTGCCACTTCTGAGGTGTGTATGTTCACTTAGGGAGGATGAAAGTATGGAAGGTTCAGATGGTATATACGTATAACAGATGAAATGTTCGTACCATGGAGGGTAACTGAGTTCGTAGGGCCAGGTGAGTTCCAGTTTCGACTCGCACGAAATCAAGACGCCCTCGGAGCTCTCACTATCTTCAGGTTATTTGCAGACACTGCAACTACTTTTCTGCGCCTGCAGTGTGCGAAAGCATCAAGCTTTGTCCCGCAGCTTGCTGGATCGTACTGGCTCCATTCGCCTGTCCGGTTAAATGAAAGAGAAAAGAGCCAACTACTTGGAAGTATTTATTACCAGCAGCTAAATGCAAGGTGATCATGAACCCCCCTCCCTCTCAATTTGTGGTGATCTAAGAGGGCATAAATTTAGATTGCATCCACCTATATATTGGCCTTGTGTTTTGTAGGTTTTTTTTTATTTTTTTAACTTAAATAATGCTTGATCTTTTTAAGATAACACTGCTGAGCCATGTGAAGTGCTCTTGAGACCGTTAACTGGTGTAAGTGCCTATGAGCCATCATCACAGGGAATGGCGAATGGCGAATTGTGCGCTATGAGAATGGTTTTGATCAGGACTGAAGTGTGAAAATAGGATCCGTGCACGCATTGCATTGAGAATTTGAGATGTCAAAGGAGATTAGGGATGTCAATGGGTATGGATACCCGAAAAATTATCCGAACCCGAATCCGAACGGGGCGGGTATACCCGAGCTAAACGGATATGGATTTGGTTATGGATATAAAAAATAAAATTCGACGGATATGGGTACGGATATGGATTTTGTGTATACCCGATCCGAACCCGAAAAAATTTTATATATATATATATATATATATATATATATATATATATATATATATATATATATATATATATATATATATATATATATATATATATATATATATATATATATAATTTATTTATTTATGTAAAATATAAAATATATAAAATATTATAGTAAAATATTTAATTATGTTTATTTATATAACATGAATGTATTTTGATTGTATTTTATTGTGTTTTAAAATTTTGATTTTACTATAATATATTTTAAAATATGATAAAAAAATTCATTATTTCGGGTTTGGGTTTTCGGGTTCGAGTTTTCGGGTTCGGGTTCGGGTTTCGGGTTTTTGATCGGGTCCGGATATGGGTATGGATTTTTAAAACCCGTCGGGTTCGGATTCGGGTTCGGGTATTAACTTCGGGTTCGGGTTCGGGTTTTTGAAAACCTGACCCAAATCCGACCCGTTGACATCCCTAAAGGAGATTGACATTGTCTTTCTCGAAGGCCAAGAACTTCGTCGTGACGCTGCAACAGAGGCGTACATAGAAGATTTGCGAGCTGCATTTGCTTCTCACTTGCAGTTTCAGTGTTATATCTGTGGCTCCTAAAACAGATTTACCTAATCTGAGTGTGCTCAATACAAAGCCTATCTCTTCTTTCTCTACTAATAATAAGAGGTGAAAAGATATATGTATTGGACTAGCTGCGAGAAGATTAAAACAATTACAATTTTTACCAGGCCAAAAAAAAAAACCTATCTATGATCTTCCAAAAAGCTATGTAATTTGCAATATATTTCTTTTTTCCCCCTTTTTCAGCCTTTAAGATTGATCATAGTGCCTTCGTGCACGCTTAACTCACATTACCCATTTACTTATCTGCAAAAATTACAAGACAAGCAATTCGGTAATCTAGCTTTACGTATACAGTACAAAACATTATCTGTTCAAAAGTAGAGCCTGTCAAGTTCTCTCCTCTCGAAACAAAAGAAAAACAAGGGTCAAAAAAGGAGACAAAAAAAATAAATAAAAGTCAAGAAAGGCTCGATGAAACAGCAAATAAAGCCAACAGTACCGTAAGGCATCGGAGATCTCGTCTGAGAGCAAGGCTTAAAATGCCTATCGGCATGGATCGAATTCACCGCGTCAGATCGATATGATATAACTCCGTGCTTATTACACAATTCAAAATTCTCTAATTTTGAAATTCGTAAATAATTTTCTCAATAAAGTTTAAAAAATTTGATAAAAATATATAATAAATAATTATCATATTTTACTGCTAAAGAAAATAAATATTTCATACCACTACGTGTCGGCAAATATATATTTTTTATGATCAACACATCGGTACGGTTCGGCATCTACTGTGCCGGCAAATTTCTGCAACCATCCTGTATCATGGCACTTAAGTCCTTGCCAGAGAGTTAGGTTTGCTTCATATTCTGCGTCTTTGTCTTAATTAATACATGTATCGAGGGACATACCTGTCGCCCCAGTTGTGCCCTGAAAGCTTCATCTCTCCTCCAGCTATTTTAACATTCTTTTATCCTTCCAAAATAGTTCCTTTCAAAGACTGTTCTCTTGGTATAATCAAGTTTAATTAAAAACAAAGAAAAAGAGGAAGAAAAAAAGAATAGTTCCTGCCCACCTAAACTTTAGCGAGATTTGAGATCACCACCCGAACTTCGAAAACAATAAATAACTGCTCAACGATATTTTTCCATCACCATATTGAAAGTTCCGGAAGCGATCTACAATTACAGCTACATTCAAGTGGGTTTTAGAACCTTTTTTTACCCTCTATTTAAAATGCCTCAGCAGTACAAGTAAATATGCTGTATAAAAAAAAAAAAAAAGTTTTGATCTTATTTTACACTTTTATCGGGAAGGGCTAACAAGGCAGATTGCAATAGGGTTGCCAATTTACTCAGCACACTTGAAACTGTATAACTTATGGAAGAGAATGAATTATTCGTGTAACACACTGAACTTCTGCAAATTGCAAGGTTCTAGTGTAAGATTAGTGTTTTAATCTATTTGGGATGTTTTGAAGGTTATCTGTATGGTACCTGCCTGTTCTGTAGCTTATTAGATGTGAAAATAGGCTTTCGGCATAAAAAATCTGCATACTGCAGATTTTAGAGTGGAAATCTCGGTATGGCACCGGAAATCTTTGTACGTGATCTGGATGCTTGACCGAGGCTCGCGTTGAGCAGAATTTTGTGCAGGGTATCGATACTCCTCCCCGAGTACAAGTACGTAGTGCAGAAAATTGCTGTTCGTGCAGGATGTAATTTCTGCTTGTTGGAGGGCTTATGGGAATATTGTCACAATGTGTTTATATACCCCTTCACTCCCTTTCTTCCCCAGTTGGCTGAGGCTTGAGAGAGAGTTAGAGGTGGGTTTTGCTCTCCCTCTCTCTAGATTTTCTCCTCTAGATTCTTGTATTTTTTAGGATTGATGTCTTTTTCTTCCTCTCCACCATGGTTGCTTGCCTCTTGGAGCTTGGAGTGGATGAGAGGAGCTTGTGGATGGTTCAAACTTCAACCCTAGTACATGATGGCTCAAGCTAAAGCTTATTTTGAGGTTAGAAACTTTCTCTTAACATCTATTTGAGAGATTTGCATGAGATTTGGAATAAAACCTAATTTTTGAAAAACTAGGGTTTACCTTGGGGTTTTCTTATTATGAGCTTTTGGAATAGAATTGATGAGTGTAAAACACTTTTATAGGTTGGATTTGAAGCTTCCTAGCCTCGATTTGGGCTTTGATCAAGTTCTTCTTGACCTAAGGTATTTTTCACTTCTTGCATGTGTAATTTTCGAAGATTTTCGAAGTAGCTATTTGAAAGCTTTTAACCCTTTAGAATTTTTCTTAGAGTACTAGAAACTTGGTGGACAACTTCATTCGGAGGAACGAAAGCGTTCGGATGTGATCCGATGGGTTTGACCTCACCGAAATGGGTGAACTGTAAGGTACTGGACTTTTGAAGTTATGAAGTTACGGTGGGATGTAATATGCCGAAATTTAATATAAAAATTAAGTGTAAATAAAAATAGTGTGAGATACTATTTTTATTGGACTTAAGGGTGTAAAGTATAGGTTGGAAATGACCTGTACTGAAATCGGAGCGGAAACAGAAGATTTAAAATTTTACGTGAGAAACGGGAAAGCTAAATTAGCAGAAAATGCACAGTGTCAGAAAATTATGAAAACTCGAGGATATGTCAGGATTATTATTATGAGGCTAGATTTAAAGTTTCATGTCATTCTGACACCCGAAAATGCCCAAGAATGAGATATGCATTGGAGGGTTAAGTTGAGGGGTATTTTGGTAATTAATACACCAAGAGAGCTATTTGTATTTGACTACTCTCTCTTTCCCCTCATTCTTGCAGCCTAAGTAAAAAGAAAAAGCTCCTCTTTCTCTCTCTTGGCTGATAGAAGGAGAAGGAGAAAAAGGAGAAGAAAAAGAAGAAGTAGAAGGAGAAGTAGAAGAGAAAGCTTGGTGGAGTGGGATTTTCCCTCCCTAGCCTTCTTCTCCATCAAGTAGAGGATTTCTTGAGGTAGGCTTTGGATTTTCTAAAGCAATATGCTCTAGGGTTTTGTTATTTAGCCTTAGAAATGGGTTTTGATGAACTCTAGAGTTCTAGCTAGTTGCTAGAAACATGAATCTAGAGTTCGTTACGGCTGTTTTTGCCGTAGTCGCCAGCTAGGGCTTCGAGTGGGATTTTACAAACGGTTAGGGTTTGATCTCGTTTAACCCTATCTTTGTGATGGTTTTAGGCTCACGAGTATCCCTGCGAAATCAGTTAGCGACTCCGCCAAGCGAGTGCGAAGAAATCGAGCCGGGAGCCTAATTTGGCTCAAGTTGCCGTCGAGCGCGACATGGATTTCGGAAAGTCGGCGAAACGCGCCGGTAGAATCAGCGCGACTTTAGAAGGTGGGTGGTGTCCATCCCGAAGTAGCTGGGCTGCTCCCTATGTCTATATGTGTATATGTGTATATTGTCGATCTATAGTGTATTTGTCGAGAACATAACAGGGTTGCGACATTCCTTTATTTGCATATATTCTAGCTAGTGTAGCGGGTTGAGCTTGACACTAGGATAGAATACAAGAATAAAGGCGAATGGTAACATAGAAACCCTAAAAGTAGAGAACTTGCATGATTTGGCAAAACAGAGAACAAATGACAATATAGATCGAGTGGCATCTAGAGAAATGATAACCTAGATCGAGTGGCATCTAGAGGAATGATAACCTAGATCGAGTGGCATCTAGTAAATAAGAACATTAACAAATGACATGTTGAACTAGAGTGTAGGTGTACACTATATGCTATAAATAGTCCGAAAATCGCTATACTTACTGAAAAAATTGTCTTTTCCTCCTCAAAATCAAAATGCGAAATTCTCAATTCTGGTTCTCTCCCCACCGAATTCCTAAAAATGAGATAGCAATTACGACCCAAGAAGTGATAAGTACTTGGGCATGGATTTGTATCTAATTTTTATAGTCTAGCTTCAATCACCCCTTCAGGCGGGAACCATTAGTTTAGTAATGACTTCCCAGCAAACGAAAAGCTTACCTTTTTATGTTATGCTATTTAAATTTAATTATGTTATTTAAATAAGCTTTCCGCTCTTCGCTTAGCTTCTTTTTATTTTTATTTTAAGTCCCTGGCGAGACAAAATACGTGTCAACGCTAGAATTTTCACTCAAAAAAAGGATGCATGATGAACTAGAGGTGATAGTTCTAAGAGATGCATCCCTAGTTGACAGGGTATCCTCGAGATGAGAGGATTGGATCTTACTTACAGTCTGTTTGAGAGCTTGTGGAGGTCGCTCCTCACAAGCGTGCACTCCGAAGGTTAGCACACAGGACAGAGTCTTGTCCGGGGACTAGTGGATGTCCCGCAGACCGTCTCGGGTAGACGAGTGCCCCGTACCTCTTACCCTTGAGGCCAGTGTGAGTTGAGGGCGAACCTTGAGGGTAAACCCAGAGATTGGACAAAGAAAAGAACATGTATTCTTATTGGATATAGTAGCATGGTAATTCTTTTATACTATACCGGGCATGTTTACTTATATTGTCGAACACAGTAGGGATATTGATAGCATGATTTACTGCTTTCCATACATATATATCTGTGTATATGCCAATGCCATATGGACCTAGTAGGGAGATCGGTGGAGTCGGCGGCCGAACCCACTAGGAACTATTTGTAGTTCTCACCCCACCACTGTTGCAGGAGCTAGCGAGAGCGTACCGGCAGAGGACCGAGGTAGGGGCACAGCGCCCTTGTAGCTAGCAGCTTCCATTATGCATTAGTGTACCCTCGTGTACATGAGAGTCATTGGTGAGACATATGTATATTCATTTGAGAGATGGAAAATTGTATTCATTGAGAGTTGAAAAAGAAAGAGGAAAAATGTAAATGATTATGAGAATGTCGAAAGTGGATGTAATAGTTAGGTGTATCTCTCTTTATTTACTTGTATAGTATACTTGTACCTTGCTCTTACTTGTTAGCACTTGTGGTGCTTCGTTTCTTGTCATGTATGCACTTGAATTCTTCCTGGGAAATTCATGTACATGACTTGTTGTCGAGCCTTGGGCGGACAGGGGAGGTGCTGTCCGTTCGGCGTCTGTTTGACGTGCCCGGACCGGACCAAATTGGTAGCGGTCGCGGGGCGTGACATGAACTCCCTCTATATCTCCTATAGTATTATAGGACTATAATGGTTGCATAATCATGCTATTCTTGTCATGATAGAATTTTTGAATGCTTAAAATGCACATGTCATGTATGATATATTGGCATACTCGATATAGTAGAGGTAAAATAACACATGCAAATGATATACTCTATGTAGTAGAGGTAAAATAACACATGCAAATGATATGCTCTATGTAGTAGAGGTAATTGGCATACTCTATCTATTAGAAGTTAGTTAACATGCTCATGATAGTAAAACATGTTATGACTTGAGTTGAGATAAATCTCTTTATGCAAACATGGATGTGAATGTTAAAAGTGAGTAGTAATGGCATATAATGCATTACGTAGATATGGGGTCTAGAGGGTTAGATTTCGAATGCCATAACAAAGTTAATGGTGAATGTGAACTCTTGCATATACTTGTAACACTATGGTCTTTTCCCGATCCATGAGTTGGTAGATGACATTCTATACTTTAGGCATATAGAAGGAATTTCTTGTGAATGGAATATGCAAATGATAAGTACACATATTAGTAGTGTAGTGAGTGTTGAATATAAAATTGTATAAACACCGTTCTTTAACAGCTTAAGCTTTTAGAGTACAACGGTTGTTTCACATGGTATCAGAGCCATACCCTAATTCTAGGGTATAGCGATCCAGTTTTTTTTTTTCTCTACGACTACATACTGCTACAATGCCGCTACAGTGTCGGTACTGTAGTGCCGCTACAGTGTCGACGCTACAGTGCTGCTACAGTGAGCGAGGTGTGAAGTGCAGCCCTACGAGCTGCTTTGTGACCTGGTCTCGTTGTCCAAGACGCACATGTTTGAAACTTCAAAATAAGAACCAACGATCTCAGATGGCCAACATGGCAGCCGGAGAGTATACAACCCCATCCTCACAGAAAACTGTTCTGGTGTCTGCTGAAGAATTTGCACAGTTCTCCCAATATCAGGCATCCTTAAAGTCCACCAATTCCCCTGTCACTGCACTCGCTGAGTCAGGTAAATCCACATCATGCCTTGTGTCTTCCCATTCCAAATGGGTCATTGATTCTGGTGCCACAGACCATATGACAGGTAACTCTAGTCTTTTATCTGCCTTTCAGTCTCATATACCATCTTCTACAGTTACTTTAGCTGATGGATCTACCTCTTGTGTCATGGGTTCTGGCATTGCAAACCCAACATCATCAATTTCTTTGTCATCTATTTTATGTTTACCCCAGTTTTCTTTCAATTTACTATCTGTCCGTAAACTCACCCGAGATTTAAATTGTTGTGTCTCATTTTTTTCCGATCATTGTTTGTTTCAAGATCTTACGACGAAGCAGATTATTGGTAGAGGACATGAGTCTGGAGGTCTCTATATCCTTGACAACCAGGTGCCGAGGTCTCTTGCTTGCTCCAGTAATTTAACTCCTTTTGAAGTCCATTGTCGGTTGGGACATCCTTCGTTATCCACCTTGAAGAAATTGTTTCCGTAGTTTCAGTCTGTGTCTAGTCTAGAGTGTGAGACATGTCAGTTTGCTAAGCATCATCGTTTACCTTCTGTGTCTAGAGTCAATAAACGGGCATCGTCCCCTTTTGAGTTAGTTCATTCTGATGTTTGGGGTCCGTGTCCTACTATTTCCAAATCAGGGTTTACTATATTTGTAACAAGTTGGGCATGATTAATATCTATGCTCCAACTTGAGGGGGAGTGTTATGGAAAGTCGGGTGTTATGGAAAGTCAACATTGTATGTATTATATTCCTATTTAGCTAGCGTAGTTTTAGGCATATTTCCTTAGAGATATTTTCTTATTAAATATCTCATTATAGAAACATTTATGTATATATATCTTTGTAATTCATCATTGAAGGAATAAGAAGAATTCGTATTCCCTTTGTATTTTCTTCTTCATGGTATCAGAGGAGGAGGTCCTGAGTTCGAGTCACGCCAGGCTCCTAGCATTATTAATTTTCTCCCATTTAATTCAAGTCCACGTCATGGGCCTTGCAAAAAGTCTCGAGTCCAGACGTGAGGGGGAGTGTTGAATATAAAATTGTATAAACACCGTTCTTTAACAGCTTAAGCTTTTAGAGTACAACGGTTGTTTCACAGTGAGAACTAAACATTTGCATGGCTATGTATGGATATTTATATACTCCATGAGGTGGAGGCATCATGTAGGAAGGCATATGCATGACATATACTAAGGCTTGATAGATGGGGTTCATTCGATTTGGCATTGGAAAACTATTTCTTTTGCATTATAGTGGAAATATCACACTATTTGAAGTGAAAAAAAAAAAACAAAAAAAAAATTTCTTAATCATAATCGAAACCGATTAGATTCAGACTCAAACAATTTTGATAGGTCTCATGTTGACTAGAAAATTTTAGAGCCAATAATTATAATTTAAATCCACAAATGGCACATTCATGGATACGAGTTGGTGGGCATCATGAAGGCCCGTCAAAATTCTAAGCCTATACAATAATTCGGGCCCCATTCAGCCCATTGAATATTATTATTTGTGACCAGCAAGTTTCATCATATTGGGCCCAATTTCAGCCCAATTCATGAGATCATGACCCACATTTTCACCCACGTTTGAAAATTCAATTTCGAATTCAAATATGATTTTAAAATTTTAAACCCCCAACCAATTAGAAAATATCCATCCCACAACCCATTGAAAATTCGATTTCGAATTTCCAGCCAACTCTCAAAATATCTCTCAACCAACATCCATTCAAATTTTGAATACCAATTGCAAAATCAAAAAAGATTGAAAATTGATGAGAGTGATGGAAAACTCAAGATAACTAATAATACATTTGACCAAGAAGTTTGTAGAAGGAAGGTTGCCAATACGATCATTTTACATGAGTTGCCTCTTTGTTTTGTTGAATATCATGGCTTTAGAGAATTATGTCAAAGTCTTCAACCTGTTTTTAAGATGATTTCAAGAACAACATTAAGGAGTGATATTTTGAAGATTTATGATGTTGAGAAGCAAAAAACTATGAAGTTGTTAGAAAGGAACAGAAGTAGAATTGCTATGACCACTGATATGTGGACCTCTATCAATCAAAAGAAAGGATTTATGACAGTCATAGCTCATTGGATAGATGATTCTTGGCTCATTCAAAATCGGATATTAAGGTAATTAAGTACTTTCTTTCTTACATAATCTACTTGCTTTTTAAAAATATCTGTTTTTTTGGATATATTCTATTTTCTTTTGCATACTCAATTTACTCTTTTTCATGTGCATATTCTATTTCTATCTATTTTATCTTATAAACTAGCATAATCTACTAATATATTTTTCTTTCATTATTTGTACAAATTATAGGTTTGTTTATGTTCCTTGCCCACACACTGCCGAGATACTTTCAAATGTCTTGAAAGATTGTTTAATCACTTGTAAAATTGAGACAAAGATTAGTACAGTTACTGTGGACAATTGTACTAGTAATAATTTGTTGATTGAAATTTTGAAGGATTCGTTGCTTTCTAGTTCTCTAATAATGCAAGGAGAATTTTTTCATATGAGATGTTGTGCTCACATTCTTAATCTCATTGTTAAAGATGGATTGAAAGTTATTGGTGATGGCATTGAGAAAATTCGAGAAAGTGTAGCTTTTTGGACAGTAATACCAAAACGAGTAGAGAAATTTGAAGAGCTAGCAAAACAAGAGGGGTTTGAAAATGTTAAAAAGTTAGCTCTTGACTGCAAAACTCGATGGAATTCTACTTATATTATGTTAGAGACAGCTTTGATATATAAAGATGTCTTCCCTCGGTTAAAGCTACATGATTCTAACTATAAATGTTTGCCAACAGAGGAGGATTGGAGTAGAGCCAGAGAAATATGTGGCAAATTGGAGATCTTTTATAGTATTACATCGCTTTTCTCAGGGACTAAGTATCCAACAGCGAACCAATATTTTCCGTACATTTGTAGTATTCTATCAAACTTGAGTGAATGGATTGACTCTCCATTTTCAAGTAATCTAGTGAGATCAATGGCGGAAAAGATTTTAGTAAAGTTTAACAAGTATTGGTTAGTGATTCATGGAATTATGGGAATTGCGTGTGTACTCGATCCTAGATATAAATTAACAATGTTAGAAGTTGCTTATAATGAAATCCATGAAAATGCAAGTGATGAAGTCCAAAGAATTCGTGACATATGTTATAGTTTACTTCGAGAGTACCAAAGTCGAAATAGAAGTGAGATAAGCCAATCGGATTCATTTCAAACCTCATCTTCAATTGTGGCAGAAACTTTTATATCCAATACATCTAGCACTTCAAATTTTTTTAAAAAATTTGATACTCTTGCTGCCATTAAAAGAAAAATAAACTCATTAGTGAAGTCAGAATTAGACATGTATTTTGAGGAAGATATATTGCCAAAGATGGAAGATTTTGATATTTTGGGATGGTGGAGAAATAATGGACTCAAGTATCCTACATTACAATTGATTGCAAGAGATATTCTTGCCATTCCAGTATCCACAGTAGCTTCAGAATCTGCATTTAGTATTGGTGGTAGAATTGTGAATCCAAACAGGAATAGGCTCACTTCTGAAACTTTAGAAGCTCTAATGTGTGCAAGAAATTGGTTGTGGGTTGAATTAGAAAGTAAATCAATTACATATATCAATATTAGCTTTAATATATGATGCTTAATAATTTTTCTAACTATAAATCAATTTTTTGTTCTTGTTTTTTAAGCATCTTCTTCGAATGAGACAAGTTTTTTTAAATTTGGCAAACTTGATGATAGTTATGATGTCGAGAATGAGGTATGTGATTTTTTTATTCTTTACATTAAATTCAATTTTTATGTTACTTATAATATTTTTTAAACATTTTTTTGTTAATTTGGTATGTGCATTAGGAAACTGCAGCCATGGAATGATATTTTTTTATCGCATGGAAAGTGGCAAAGGGACAATTTATATATTTTATTATCAATAATTTTATTATTGTAAACTTCTTTTTATTTATGAGTTATTATCTATTATTGGCCATGATGGATTTGGACTTTGCAATGTTGTTGTAATGGCTTTGTTAGATTTGATTGTTGTGAATTATGTTTTAAAAAACACTTTACAATATTGTAGTTGTATAAACTTGTGATTTTGGAGAGTGCTTTTTATTATTTGAATACTTTATTTTTTTTCACCATTGGTGTATTAGTGTATTATGTTTTTTATGTTATTGAATATTGACAAATTATTGTAATTCTAGTAGACTTTTTTGCCATATGTATGTATTTAAAATTTTTGAATTTTATTGCAAATTATGATTGATATTTTTTATTTTTATAGTTGATATTGTTATCTATACATATAATAAAAGGCGAACGCTGAACGTCCGACGTGGTGCCTCGCCAGCAATCCCCCTCCTGCTCAGTTCTCCAGAGAGAGAGAGAGAGAGAGAGAGAGAGCAGAGGGAGAGAGTGGAGGAAAGAGAGAAAGATAGAGCAGAGAGAGATGGGGGGAGAGAGAGAGCGCGCGCGGGGTGCGGGCCGCCCGCACATGGTGGCCCCCCCTCTCTCTCTCACTTTCTCTCCCCCTCTCTCCCTCTCCCTACCAGAGAGAGAGAGCAGAGAGAGCGAGGGGAGAGGAAGTAAGAGAGCGCGTGCGCAGGGGGTGCGGGCCGCCCGCACATGGTGCCCCCCCATCTCTCTCTCAGTCTCCCTCCCCTCTCTCCCTCTCTGTGAAGACCGAAATTTTGACTGTGTCATTTGACTCTCTGTTGACGATGTTTATGTGTGTAATTTAATTACATAAGCACTCGTCAAGTTTCAGGAGAAAATGAGCTAAAACGGAGAAGATACGCGATTATGAAGTTTGACTTAAAGTGAATAGTAACTTCAGTTTTCCGGATGAGCCGGGAATAGAAGTTGGGTTCGGGTACCTGTTGGATTCCAAATATAGGCTTCCAATAGCTCGTTTGAGCGGCTCGGATATCTGGAACCGTTGCTTGGCAGCGGAATCGAATTTCGATGCACGGTTGTCAAGAAAAAGGGTCGACGATTTTACATATATAAAGTATATATGTTAATAAGTTGGTTTATTACGAGAATTGATGGAGAGATAGGCTTCGTCGCAAATCGGAGACCAAATCGAATGAAATAAAATGCTAGATTCAATGTCTCCGTCATCTTTGAGCGCGCGATCCGATCGGAGATCCGCCGGACGGATCGTCGGATATTACAAGATGATCGCAAAGGGGTCGATGTGTAATAATCGGATTGTTGAGAGGGGATGGATTTCTTCGTGAATCCGTGACCGATCGAGACGAACTAAAATCGTGGGTTTGATGTCTTCGACGTGCGATCACAGTGCGATCCGTTCGCAAATCGGACGGACGGATCGAATTACGAGTTGTTCGATGAGGGGCCGATATTGGAGAATCGGTATTTTTGCAAAAGCCCCTATATTTTATGTACCGTTTCGTGTGAAATCGGAAGTGGAGGTGCGTTTGTGCATTTTACCCATGCTGTGAGGGACTTAGATAAAAATATTAAGTGTGGGGGGACTAATCTGCAATTGTATATATGTATATATATGTAGTGAATTAGGGTTTCCTCATGAAACCCTAGCTTTTAGCCCCCGTCTTTCGTGGCAAACTCCCTAGCCGCCTCCTCCTCTTCCCTGGACTCCTCGCGCGCGTCCGGCCACCCGGGGAGCGCCGCCGGCCGCCGGCGCCGCTCCTCCTCTCTCTCCATCCCTCGTCTCTCTTTCCCTCTCTCTCTCTCTCTTCTCGGGTTGAAGGAGGTGGTTGCACCACCTCCTCAGTTGCGCCGGCGTCGCCCCGACCTGCCGGAGCTTCCCGGCCCCCCGCCGTGTGCCACGCCGGAGCCGCTAGACCCGACTGCGGCCACCGGACCGAGTCGGCCGAGATCCGGGTGCAACCCCTCTCGCGCCGCCGCCATGGTGGCCGTCTCCGACGTCTTCCCCGGAGCCTTGGCCACCTCCTCCGCCGCCTTTCTTGCGCGGTCGGCGGCGCCGCATCGCATCTGCCGCTGCCTGCTGCTTGCCCCGCCGCTCGAGCCAGAGGCGAGCCGGTCACCGTTGCCCACCTCGTCGCCACCACAGACGCGGTCGCACCGCCTCCCCGGAACACCGGCGACCCCGCGTGCGTCGCCGCACCCCGATGCGCCGCCGTCGCCGTCGGGATCCTTCGCGGCCGCCTGGCGCGCGTCAAGGCCGAGCTTGGTCGCGGCCTCCCCGCGACGGCCGCCACCTTGGACCTCCCTGCGGCCTCCCTCGTGGACCTCGGCAACTCTCCGGTGTTCACGGGCGCCGTCCGGGGTCCCCGTGGCCGCCGACCGCCGCGCCATCTTCTGCGGCCGCACAGAGGCTGTGCGGGCCGAGCCGCACCCGGCGCGCCGCCGCCGCCTACCGCCGACGGCCGACCCGCGCGCCGCCTCCCCACGGTCGGCCGCATTCGACTGCTGCCGGTGCCCCGCCGCCGGAGCTCCCCAGCAGGACGGACCCGAGCCCGAGCTCTCCTCTAGTGGTGCAGTTGGGGCATCACTCCACTGTCGCCGTCGCCGCACCCCATCGCTAGCAGGGTCGGACATCACACTCCCTACCTCCTCCTCACCCATCACGGGCCGCCGTGCGCACCGCCGTGCCGCCGGGAGGCGGCCGGAGCTGCTTGCTCGGCCAAGGCTTGAAATAGGGCTTTAAATGGGTGTTTTTCTTGTTTCGGGCAATCCGGAGCTCCCCGATCCCAACGGAAGGGAGCACGATGATCAGGACACATCCCTGATCATCGTGCTCACCTCATTTTCTGTCGGCGAAGCCCCGTTTCGCTGTTTTGGCGATGTCGGCCATGTTCGAGACTATCTGGCTGCTGTTACGTCTTGCGCTCATTCGGAGACCCGAGGTGTTCGATGCCTGCGGAGGGAGCACGGTGATCGTACGTCGGTGACGATCACGGTGGTCACCTTATTTAGGGTCGGCGGATCCCTAGTTAGCGAGATATACCCATTTTCGTGCGGTGCGCTTGTTTTGATTTTCGTGTCGCTCCGCGCCCTCTATAGTGTCAGAAATTGCTCGAAAGGTGAGCACGGTCTCCGGCACGCCGAAACCTATCATTGAGTGTCTCGGTTGGTCTGATTGACCTCCGGTTAGAGTAGTCGAACCGTAAAAGCCCCGAAATCACATGAAATAGTGTGATTTCGGGTAATTCGGAGGGCTTTTATGCGATTGTGCTTATCGTGGTTGCTATGGACAGTATGTGTGAGTTAGGGATAACCTATGGACTGATTGTCCAAGGCCCCAGGCCATTGCGAAGATCGAAAATGCATTTTCGATGCGTTTCTCGGCGAAATCCGCCGACGGAACGCGGATTCGGTTCGGAATTATTCCGACGGTGCTTTATGAGCTATTGTGTAGTCGTTAAGCCTGGTTGGCTAGTCACTCGCGTCATTTCGATGGTTCGGAAATGACGGGTGGCAACAGTGGGTTCGGTGTCGAAATAGACACTTTCGGGAACCGTAGTCGTACAATTATCCGACGATAATTGTATTATAGTGTTACTTTATGTTTCTTTGCCAAAATATCCGAATAAGAGTGTTTGGGGCAGCGGGTGACTCTTGGTATGAGTCGTTGCGTTAAGACGATTCGTGAGTCCGACGGAGTCCGATGAGGTTTACGGGATGCCGCTCGATGCGGCAATTGGTTTTGGGAAACCGATTCCCGTGGGTTTAATTATGGAGTTATGTGTTCGGTGTTTTGTGTTAGTGGATTAGACACTAACCTGGTGGATCTCCTTAGGTCCGATCGATACTTCTTCCTCAGACGAGAGTCAGACGCCGTGTTTGTACAGGTGGGTACTTCGATCCGACGTCCGTACAGTGGTACACGCTGGTGACGTTCCTTCCACCCTTACTGTTTATATCGTTTATCCTAGATATATCTTGCACCTGTTTGTTACAGTTTTACTCTACTCAGTGTTTCCATGCTTAGTACCATGTGTAGGAGTAGAGTAGTTTGCTTCTTGTCAGCCTATGACATCGGTGACTGTTCGGTCGATCTACTTGATATACTCGGTGACCTGGTTGTTCGGTTGGTCGGTTCTCGTGTTTCCTTCGGATAGTACTTGCATACGGTTGAGAGGATGTTGAGTTGTTCCATCCTAGTTGACCTGAGTGGTCAGTTCTTGTGTTTCCTTCAGTAGTACTTGCATACAGTTGAGAGGATGTTGAGTTGTTCCATCCTAGTTGACCTGGTTGGTCAGTTTCTTTCTCTACTCAGGACCTGGTTGGTCAGTTACTTTGCATACTTTGGGACCTGGTTGGTCAGTCACTTTCTGTACTTGGGACCTATTTGGTCAGTCACACTCAGTACTTGGTACCTGGTTGGTTCTTCTGGTTACTTGACGACCTACGTGGTCGATGGGCCCTGGGGGGCAGGATTGTCGGCTAGTTGCCGATGGTTAATAATTGAGCATAATTGCATTAATCGCCGATACTCGTCGCACGTCACGAACACCGGCGGTCGATCCACGCAAGTGGGGTGTTCTTTTCCGGAAAAGTGGTCGCAGAGGTTCGACCGTGAGTCTGGAGCTTTATCTTTGGGGTTGGATGCATGGTAGAGTAGTGGGGGCATTGGCTTGCGGTCTGCGGTACTGCGACCAAGAGGGCTTACGCATGGTACGTGGTACGGACTAAGAGAGCATTGGTTCGGATTGGGTACTTTTGAGCTTCTATACCCGTTGACGCATACTTACGATGGTTTGTTGTTTCATATCTATATATCTCTCTCCATTTACTTGTTTATCATAGCTCTTTACTACTATTATCTCCTCTTGTGTCTATCTCTGCGAGGTATCCAGGAGGGGAGACATGTTTACATGTTCTCACCCCTCGCCTTCTTTCGAGTGACATTGCGGAGTTAGTAGGACGGTGGTGATGAGCGAGTCTAGTTCACAACATAGCTCCGTCCCTTTGTCGGTTATTCCTTTAGCCTTCCTGTTTACTTTGTTTATGACTTAGACTTATAACTGGTTCATGTTCTCTACTTATAAATATCGTTTGGTTTTGGAATATAATATTGGTTTTAGAATTTCAATATAAAATGGTTTTCTACCCCTCGTGGTAGCGTTTTAAAAAGAAAGGGTTTCCTTGTGGGAAACAGTTTTAAAAGGTTTTATCGTGGATTGTGGTAACTTAGTATTTCAAAACCGGTTTAGAGTAGGAAACCTTTCAGGCGATAGATGTGGAATTATGAATGAAGAATTGTGGATAACTTTGTGGTGAATGGTGTTTGGATGTGTATGTTGATTGTATTTACTATCTATACACGTGGTTGTGGTTGTGTGAATGTAAAAATACTCTTTGTACTTGTGCGATGCGTGCAAATACGGGAGACTACTGTCCGTGTGAACGGTGGTCTATCTGTATTTGTGGCGGTGACATGCCTTTGGAGGTCAAGGTTTAAAAAAAAAAAAAAAAAAAATTCTCTTGTTTTTATACTCTAAAATGACCGGGCGTGATTAAAGTGGTATCGAGACAAGTTACAACCACAACACCATTCACAGGTTGTTTTGAAAAGAATTTGAGCTGAATAAAAAGAGAACTGAACCATTGGTTAGGTTGACCCTAGGAAGACCTACGGTATATAGGCACGTGAGAGTGCGGGGTTTGGACTTACGTCACGGGTTGCGTTCGAGTTTGGTAAACTCGGATTGCACGGGTATTTTCCTATGTGCTACGGTTTCGCGAAGCTCGTGTCGCGGTGGGGAACGGTGGTGGTGTTACTTTTGGACGGTGAGTGGTGGGGCGGTGTTCCCCGGGCGGTGTTCCCCGGGTGTAACCACTCTGTCGGATGGGGCTGGAAGGGCCGGTGCTTGCGACGAGGCGAGTGTCCTTCTTGACGCCTATACCATTGCCTTAGACACGGGAGCTGTTGCGAGTGTCTCTATTGAGACGGCGCTTAGACCAATCATGGTCGTGACTTTTGTGGGACTACATGGGGGTAGTCCAGGGTTTGGGTAGCAGCTAGCAGCTGTCGTGGCGATTGCAACATTGGTGTTGCCTCGCAGTGTGCAGGTAGGGTTGCGACGCCTATTCCTTCTCGTTTGCTGATGGAATCAGCAGTTCTGGTCTTTCGACCTTGGATTAGAGATACGTCAAATTGACGTGTACTAGAATTGGTTAGACACAGTCTGGGTGTCGGGGCTTTGCCTACGGATACGTCCTATACAGTTATCCTAACACCTAAACTTGGTGTGTTGTGGGTTCGTCTGTAGTTGGCAGTAGGAGTTGAGTTGACACGGATTACTCCTGAGTATTGATGGAGTTCCCGAAGCTTCCAGTATAGCTCGGTTGTGGTACGGAAATGGGTTTGAGAAACCATTTCCTAAAGCCTCAGTTGCGGTTCGTGACTTAGTGTCGTTAGTAGCTTTCGGATGTTGAAAGCTATGGACTCCCAGTGAGTCGATAAGAGTCGTTTTGAGTTCGATTGTCGACTTGTAAAGTCGATGTTTCGATGAGAATGGTTGTGAACTCTTCGTTCAGTTATGAGGTATCAAGTGGTTTGATACTTCGATGTGTCACACTTCCAACCTGTTGTTGGTAGTGGATCTTCGGATATTTCGCCTTTCTTTTGCTAAGTATATTGGCTGCAGACAATATCGTCGAAAATCGGATGAAATACCTTTTCCTGTTGGGACTTATGGATTGGGTCGATGTGTTCGATAGAGTGTCTTGAGGGAAAGTTAGAGTGTTGGTCATCTCTGACCACGTAGCGAGCCCTTGGGTTATTCCATGGCTAATTTGCGCAGTTGACTTATCGTCACTGCTGGTGATTTTGACTCTAGTCGGGTTTAGGTACTCGTTGGTTGTGCCTCACACGGCAAAACTGGTTGATTGGTTAGTAGTCTCGATGCAGTTGCGAGCGGTTCGAAATTACAGTCGTTGAGCGACTTGAGCCTAGTTGTTGGCTTCGTTTGTTACCGTATGTGATAGCACATAAGGTTTGCGACTTGGCTTAATGTGCAAACCTTGGAATGGTATGCTTGTCCAGTCAAAATGGTGACAGGTGTGCCTGGGTCTCAATGAGACGAGATATTGGTGTTCTTTGGGAACATCGATCGCTAGGGTTACAGTAGGGACGGCGGCGTCTCGTGGAGACGGATGTTGAGCATCACCGGTGGTTGATATCGCTTAGTGCGATTGGCAATCCTGTGCATCAAGTGATGGACTTGCATGGACCATGTGTCAGTGTGATTACAATAGTGAGCGAGCAAATGGTTTAGCTCAACGGGTATTATCAGCCTTGGACCTTATGGTCAAGTGGAAAGGTGAGGTCTAGGACCTAGAACTGTTGGATGCCATAGATGTCTTTCTGTTGATGAGGCTTTGACTTCGACAGTGTGTCTGGTGACTAGTGTGAGACTGAGGTCTCCAAGGTGGGTGTTTCGACCCAGGATTTGGACAGCTATACATTTAGCTGTGGTGAGCTAGTGGATGTTGTGGACGAGTCGGAGTATGTCGTTTCGGCCTACGAAAACATACTCTAGACTTGGGGTGTTGTCCCGTGAACTTTCGACGTGGCCGAGTCGGCTTCGGCTATGTGGACCAAGGTTGAGTGGACCTAGTAATTACGAAGGATGAAATGTTATCCCTAATTGGCAAGTTGGGATCGGATATCACTGGTCGCGGGGTGTCTTTGTCGCAAGTTATAAGATGGTGTTGATTCCAGTGAGTCTTGGTTAGTAGTTTTGGAGTTAGTACATTCTTCCCCTCGTCCCGTTCAGGTGTAGCGATAGTTGAGCTGTCGTGAATTATGGAAATGTAATTGACCAGTACTCAGGTGATACAGCATTAGTGGAGCAATATTTTATTGCAATTTTGGTGGGTACGTGGTCAAGTTTCGGGGACGAAACTTCTTATAAGGAGGGGTAATGTGAAGACCGAAATTTTGGCTGTGTCATTTGACTCTCTGTTGACGATGTTTATGTGTGTAATTTAATTACATAAGCACTCGTCAAGTTTCAGGAGAAAATGAGCTAAAACGGAGAAGATACGCGATTATGAAGTTTGACTTAAAGTGAATAGTAACTTCAGTTTTCCGGATGAGCCGGGAATAGAAGTTGGGTTCGGGTACCTGTTGGATTCCAAATATAGGCTTCCAATAGCTCGTTTCGAACGGCTCAGATATACTGGAACCGTTGGCACTGACGGAATCGAATTTCGATGCACGGTTGTCGAGAAAAAGGGTCCCGAACGATTTTACATATATAAAGTATATATGTTAATAAGTTGGTTTATTACGAGAATTGATGGAGAGATAGGCTTCGTCGCAAATCGGAGACCAAATCGAATGAAATAAAATGCTAGATTCGATGTCTCCGTCATGCTGAACGCGCTGGCGCAGTCCAATCGGAGATCCGCCAGACGGATCGTCGGATATTACAAGATGATCGCAAAGCGGTCGATGTACGTAATAATCGGATTGTTGAGAGGGGATGGATTTCTTCGTGAATCCGTGACCGATCGAGACGAACTAAAATCGTGGGTTTGATGTCTTCGACGTGCTGATCACACTGGTGCGATCCGTTCGCAAATCGGACGGACGGATCAGCAAGAATTACGAGTTGATCGATGAGGGGCCGATATTGGAGAATCGGTATTTTTGCAAGAGCCCCTATATTTTATGTACCGTTTCGTGTGAAATCGGAAGTGGAGGTGCGTTTGTGCATTTTACCCATGCTGTGAGGGACTTAGATAAAAATATTAAGTGTGGGGGGACTAATCCGCAATTGTATATATGTATATATATGTAGTGAATTAGGGTTTCCTCATGAAACCCTAGCTTTTAGCCCCCATCTTTCGTAACCGACTCCCTAGCCGCCTCCTCCTCTTCCCCTGGACTCCTCGCGCGCTCCCGGCCACCAGGGAGCGCCGCCGGCCGCCGGAGCTGCTGCTCCTCCCCCCTCTCCATCCCTCCATCTCTCTTTCCCTCTACCTCTCTCTCTCTTCTCGGGTTGAAGGAGACAGGTGGTTGCACCACCTCCAGATTTGCGCCAGCGTCGCCCCCGACCCTGCCGGAGCTTCCCCGGCCGGCCCCGCCGGCCCTGCGCGCCGCTGGAGCAGCTAGACCAGCCTGCGGCCACCCAGACCCGAGTCTGGCCGAGATCTGGGTGCAACCCCTTTCTCGCGCCGCCGCCACTGGTGGCCATCTCCGACGTCTTCCCCGGAGCCTTGGCCACCTCCTCCGCCGCCGTCGGCGCCGCGTCGCATCCGCACGCGCCGCACTTCGCACCTTTCACCGCGGCGGCGCCCACCGCAGGTCACCGTTGCCCCTGCTCGTCGCCACCACCTGGACGCGGTCGCACCGCCTCCCCCGGAACACCGGCGACCCCCGCGTGCCGTCGCCACCGCCCCGGTACGCCGCCGTCGCCGTCGGGATCCTTTGCGGCCGCCTAGCGCGCGTCAAGGCCGAGCTTGAGTCGCGGCCTCCCGCGAGCGCCCGCCACCTTGGACCTCCCTGCGGCCTCCCTCGTGGACCTCCGGCAACTCTCCGGTGTTCACGCGGCGCCGTCCCGGTCCCCGTGGCGCCGCCGACCGCCGCGCCATCTTCTGCGGCCGCAGAGGCGTGCGGGCCGAGCCGCACCCACCGCCGCCGCCGCCGCCTACCGCCGACGGCCGACCGCGCGCCGCCTCCCACGGTCGGCCGCATTCGACTGCTGCCGGTGCCCCGCCGCCGGAGCTCCCCAGCAGGACGGACCCGAGCCCGAGCTCTCCTCTAGTGGTGCAGTTTGGGCATCACTCCACTGTCGCCGTCGCCGCACCCCATCGCTAACCGAGGTGAGCATCACACTCCCTACCTCCTCCTCACCCATCTTGGGCCGCCGTGCGCACCGCCGTGCCGCCGGAGCCTGGCCGGAGCTAGCTTGCTCCGGCCAAGGCTTGAAATAGGGCTTTAAATGGGTGTTTTACTGTTTCGGGCAATCCAGAGCTCCCCGATCCCAACGGAAGGGAGCACGATGATCAGGACACATCGCTGATCATCGTGCTCACCTTATTTTCTGTCGGAGAAGCCCCGTTTCTCTGTTTTGGCGATGTCGGCCATGTTCGAGCATATTTGGCTGCTGTTACGTCTTGCGCTCATTGTTCGGAGACCCGAGGTCGTTCGATGCCTGCGGAGGGAGCACGGTGATCGTGTCAGTGACGATCACAGTGGTCACCTTATTTAGGGTCAGCGGATCCCTGGTTAGCGAGATATACCCATTTTTCGTGCAGTGCGCGCTGTTTTCAGATTTTCGTGTCGCTCCCGCGCCCTCTACAGTGTCCGAAATTGCTCCGAAAGGTGAGCACGGTCTCCGGCACGCCGAAACCTATCAGTGAGTGTCTCGGTTGGTCTGATTGACCTCCGTTAGAGTAGTCGAATCAGAAAGCCCCGAAATCACATGAAATAGTGCGATTTCGGGTAATTCGAGGGCTTTTATGCGATTGTGCTTATCGTGGTTGCTATGGACGGTATGTGTGAGTTAGGGATAACCTATGGACTGATTGTCCAAGGCCCCCGGAGCCATTGCGAAGATCGAAAATGCATTTTCGATGCGTTTCTACGAAATCCGCCGACGTAACGCGATTCGGTTCGGAATTATTCCGACGGTGCTTTGTGAGCTATTGTGTAGTCGTTAAGCCTGGTTGGCTAGTCACTCGCGTCATTTCGATGGTTCGGAAATGACGGGTGGCGACGGTGGGTTCCGGTGTCGAAATAGACACTTTCGGGAACCGTTGTCGTACAATTATCCGACGATAATTGTATTATAGTGTTACTTTATGTTCTTTGCCAAAACATCCGAATAAGAGTGTTTGGGGCAGCGGGTGACTCTTGGTATGAGTCGTTGCGTTCGGAGACGATTCGTGAGGTCCGACGGAGTCCCGGTGAGGTTTACGGATCTGCTAAGCTCGATACGGCAATTGGTTTTGGGGAACCGATTCCCGTGGGTTTAATTATGGAGTTATGTGTTTGGTGTTCTGTGTTAGTGGATTAGACACTAACCGGTGGATCTCCTTAGGTCCGATCGATACTTCTTCCTCGGACGAGAGTCGTACGCCGTGTTTGTACGGTGGGTACTTCGATCCGACGTCCGTACGGTGGTACACGCCGGTGACGTTCCTTCCACCCTTCGTTTATATCGTTTATCCTAGATATATCTTGCACCGATTTGTTACAGTTTTACTCTACTCTGTGGTTCCATGCTTAGTACCATGTGTAGGCGTAGAGTTGTTTGCTACTTGTCAGCCTTTGACATCAGTGACTTTGTTCGGTCGATCTACTTGATATACTCGGTGACCTGGTTGTTCGGTTGGTCGATTCTCGTGTTTCCTTCGAGTACTTGCATACAGTTGAGAGGCTGTTGAGTTGTTCCATCCTAGTTGACCTGAGTGGCCAGTTCTTGTGTTTCCTTCAGTAGTACTTGCATACAGTTGAGAGGATGTTGAGTTGTTCCATCCTAGTTGACCTGGTTGGTCAGTTTCTTTCTCTACTCAGGACCTGGTTGGTCAGTTACTTTGCATACTTTGGGACCTGGTTGGTCAGTCACTTTCTGTACTTGGGACCTATTTGGTCAGTCACACTCAGTACTTGGTACCTGGTTGGTTCTTCTGGTTACTTGACGACCTACGTGGTCGATGGGCCCTGGGGGGCAGGATTGTCGGCTAGTTGCCGATGGTTAATAATTGAGCATAATTGCATTAATCGCCCGATACTCGTCGCACGTCACGAACACCAGCGGTCTGATCCCCCGCAAGTGGGGTGTTCTTTTCCGGGAAAGTGGTCGCAGAGGTTCGACCGTGAGTCCTGGAGCTTTATGCTGGGGTTGGATGCATGGTAGAGTAGTGGGGGTATTGGCTTGAGGTCTGCGGTACTACTGCCCAAGAGGGCTTCTGCATGAGGTCGTAGTGGGACCAAGAGAGCATTGGTTCGGATTGGGTACTTTTGAGCTTCTATACCGTTGACGCATACTTACGATGTTGTTGTTTCATATCTATATATCTCTCTCCATTTACTTGTTTATCATAGCTACTGTACTACTATTATCTCCTCTTGTGTCTATCTCTGCGAGGTATCCACTGGGAGGGGGAGACATGTTTACATGTTCTCACCCCTCGCATTCTTTTTCAGGTGACGTTGCATGAGTTAGTAGGACAGCTGGTGAGGAGCGAGTCTAGTTCGCGACATAGCTCCGTCCCTTTGTCGGTTATTCCTTTACCCTTCCTGTTTACTTTGTTTATGACTTAGACTTATAACTGGTTCATGTTCTCTACTTATAAATATCGTTTGGTTTTGGAATATAATATTGGTTTTAGAATTTCAATATAAAATGGTTTTCTACCCCTCGTGGTAGCGTTTTAAAAAGAAAGGGTTTCCTTGTGGGAAACAGTTTTAAAAGGTTTTATCGTGGATTGTGGTAACTTAGTATTTCAAAACCGGTTTAGAGTAGGAAACCTTTCAACCGATAGATGTGGAATTATGAATGAAGAATTGTGGATAACCTGTGGTGAATGGTGTTTGGATGTGTATGTTGATTGTATTTACTATCTATACACGTGGTTGTGGTTGTGTGAATGTAAAAATACTCTTTGTACTTGTGCGATGCCGTGCAAATACAGGGGAGACTCTGTCCGTGTGAACAGTGGTCTATCTGTATTTGTGGCAGGTCTGACATGCCTTTGGAGGTCAAGGTTTTTAAAAAAAAAAAAAAAAAAATTCTGCTGTTTTTATACTCTAAAATGACCCGGGGCGTGACACTCTCCCTACCCCTCAGACCCCCCTCTGTAAGGTACCGGACTTCTGAAGTTATGAAGTTACGGTGGGATGTAATATGCCGAAATGTAATATAAAAATTAAGTGTAAATAAAAATAATGTGAGATACTATTTTTATTGGACTTAAGGGTGTAAGGTATAGGTTGGAAATGACATGTGCTGAAATCGGAGCGGAAATAGAAGATTTAAAATTTTCTATGAGAAACAGGTCAGATAAATTAGCAGAAAATGCACAGTGTCAGAAAATTATGAAAACTAGAGGGTATGTCAGGATTGTTATTATGAGGCTAGATTTAAAGTTTCGTGTCATTCTGACACCCGAAATAAATTGCCAAGAATGGGCTGTTTTGAGAGGTTTAAGTGAAGGGGCATTTTGGTAATTAGAGCACCAAGAAGGCTATTTAGACTTGAACAC
Source organism: Aechmea fasciata (assembly GCA_025177825.1). Lineage (NCBI taxonomy): Eukaryota > Viridiplantae > Streptophyta > Magnoliopsida > Poales > Bromeliaceae > Aechmea > Aechmea fasciata. The sequence goes on along the minus strand of CM045926.1, from coordinate 16,090,529 downwards.
TTCCTTTTCCCCTCATTTCTTGCAGCCAAAGCAAGGAGAAAAGGCTTCTCTTTCTCTCTCTTGGCTGATAGAAGGAAAAGAAGAAATAGAAGGAGAAGTAGATGAGAAAGCTTGGTGGAGTAGGATTTCCCTCCCTGGCCTTCTTCTCCATCAAGTAGAGGATTTCTTGAGGTAGGCTTTGGATTTCTAAAGCAATATATTCTAGGGTTTTGTTGTTTAGCCTCAAAATTGGATTTTGGTGAACTCTAGAGTTCTAGCTAGTTGCTAGAAATATGAATCTAGGGTTCGTTGCGGCTGTTTTTGCCGTAGTTGCGAGCTAAGGCTCCGAATGGGATTTTGCAAACGGTTAGGGTTTGATCTCGTTTAACCCTATCTTTGTGATGGTTTTAGGCTCACGAGTAACCCCGCGAAATCAGTTAGCGGTTCCGCCAAGCGAGTGCGGAGAAATCGAGCCGGGAGCCTAATTTGGCTCAAGTTGCTGTAGAGTGCGGCGAAGCTTTTGGAAAGTCGACGAAACGCGTCGGTAGAGTCGACGCGGTATTAGAAGGTGGGTGGTGACCATCCCGAAGCAGCCCGGCTGCTCCCTATGTCTGTATGTGTATATGTATATATTGTTACGGATTTTATGTTGGCATATTTCGTGAAGTTAGTTCGGAGTCTTGAAGGTTTAAAGAAGAAGAGACGAAGATCGAAGACTCGCATATTCAAAATATGAATCCACAATGCTCGGTAAGTTCAAATATTATTGATGATGATTTATAAATATTTAAAAGTGTTTTGAAGACTTAGGATGTTTTTAAATTGAATATATAAACAAAATTGAGGTTTTCAAATCATAGTCTATCTCTATGTTTTCTAATTGATTTTAAACAGGTTTTCAAATCCTAGTCTATCTCTATATTTTCTAATTGATTTTAAACATGTTTTCAAATCTTAGTCTATCTCTATGTTTTCTAATTGATTTTAAACAAGTTTTCAAATCCTAGTCTATCTCTAATTTATTTCCAAAATTAGATTTTCACAATCCTAGTCTACTTCTAAGTCTTCTAAATCTATAAATAAGCGATGGGGGTTCCATTAATTCATATGCTTCATGAAAATACATGTTTGAGAAATCCTAGAGGCTAGGAATTCATCTAAAACCTATTTTCTACATATTAGCCTCTTTTAGGTCAAATCGAGATATCGTATTGAATATCTATATGTCGATTTGATCTACGCTTCGCTTGGAGTTTTCTTCTTCGGTTTTCTACGATACTCCTAAGCGAAGGATCACCATACTCATGATGCTTCTCATGAACGGCGTCGTGGATTCGGCGTGAGGCGTCGTGGATTCGGCGCGATTGAAGGCGATTCGTGGATTCGGATCGTTGGCTCGTGGATTCAAGTGGGTGTCGTGGATTCGGCGTGATCAAGGCTTCGTGGATTCGAAGTGGAGGCGTTTCGTGGATTCGGGACGTGGCGTTCGTGGACTCGGACGTGGACAACGCGGCGGCGTGCGCGGAGATTCATAGGAGGTTAAGAGAGGTTAAGTCTGTGGAGTCGGTAATCACCTTGTAATCTTTTCTCTTAGTGGATTGTTATTCGCGTGTTGGTCCCGTGGGTTTTTTACTCCGAGTTTGGAGTTTTCCCACGTAAATCTTGGTGTGTTTTTAATTTCCGCATTTACTTTTAACGCATCGATTATTTGTGATTTTTGGTAGTACACCTATTCACCCCTCTAGGTGTCGGATACAATCTAGATAGATCCTTGGGGCTTCCCGTAACTCACAATTGGTATCAGAGCGGGATCTAGATATATTGCTATCTAATGGCCGAAGAGTTAGTAGGTGTGTTGCAAACTTACGATATGACTTTTCCTACTAACCAATTTTCTTCCAAGTCTTTTTCTCAAAGTAGAGGGATTGCGTTGAAAACGTCAAAGGAAGAAGACGTAGACTCGGATTCCGGCGATGAGGAATCAAACGACGAGGATTTAGCGAAAGCGTATCATCAACTCCTCGTCGAATCTAAAAAGATGGCGAAGCATAACAAAAGGCTTAGGAAGCGTCTACTTGACATTGAAGAGGAGAACAAAAATTTGAAAACAATGACGAAAGCTTTCGAAGAGAAAAAGGAAGCAATATTGAAAGATAATTCGATCCTCCAAAAGAAGCTAGATGAAGCGGATTTAACGATCAAATCCTCTAAGAACAAAGTTGAATTTTTGGAGCATCAATTTGAGGAATCGCACAAATCCAACAAAGAGTTGACCAAGGAAGTTCATCAACTCAAGTCCGACATTCAACAATTTTCTTAGGATCGAAGAAATTGGATCATACGCTTGGGTTAGGTCAACGAACAAGTTGGGCCTCGGATACGAACGAACCTATGTTGAGAAGGATCGAACGTCAACATCTAATGTCTCAACAAATTCGAAGGAAAAGGTGTGTCACCGATGCGGCATCAAAGGACACATCAAAAAGTGTTGCCCGAATAAGGATAAGAAAAATCGATCGGCAACATCGAAACCTCAATCGGCATCATCTACTACTCGGCTTTCCCCTCGGAATCAAAAGAAAATTAATTTGAGTCGAGTGCCTTTTTCGGACCGATTTTCTAAGGAGCAACGGCGAGTTCGACCGAACCCACAACCGAATTGGATCTCAAAACCGAACCATCAAGGAATTTCGAATTCAAAGCCTCAACGACAACATCAACCGAAGCTTCAAGCAACGAAACCACCGACGGTTGATCCAAAATCAAAGCAACTCAAACCTAACGTCGACAAGCAAAGCCAACGAAAGATCCGACAAGTTTGGATCCGAAAAGGTGATATCTGTCCTTACTTTTCATCTTAGTTTATTTTTATTGTTTATGTAATATTTTGATTGGTGCATATTGTATATTTTTCTTTCATTACATTACATAATTAGACGATGTTTGATCTTTAAAATTTGTTTTGAAAATCGTTTTTAAGGAAAGATTTTTGGAGAGTTTTTAATTTGATTAAAAATTTTTTAGAAAGGAGATGATTGAAAATCATTAAATTAGAGAGATTAAAGGTTTTTAAAAGAGTCTTAACCGGTATCTAAAGTCAATTCAAATTGAATTAAATTCATATTAATTATCGGTTTCACTCCACTTTTTATTATCTTGACGATAATTTAATATATGATTTCTTCTTACATACTTTCATCAAAATTTTGAAATTAATTTTAATCTATTAGTAATTAATTCATCTTGGTAGTGAATGTTGAATATAATTGATGGATATTTGCTAATTGACTAAGATTTGTCAAAATTATTTTCTATTGTGAGATTGTCTAATTTAGGGGAGTTTGAATATTTAAAAAAAAAGGAAGAAACTCCTATGATTATAAAGATGTGGAAAGTGTTACATCCGAAAGGAGTGTGAAAACTACCACCACATGTAGGAAAGAGCTACCACCTCGGTCGTCCGGTACGTGTGTGAAGCTACCTCATGGATAATTATATGAAAAACCGAAAAGGTTGAGAAAAAATATATGTGAATATTTTAGAATTTTCGGCGTTATAAGGTGGTAGATTGAAAAAAATGCTCAAAGAGCCACCCCCGGTGTTTATTAGCTAAATCTCTATTTTGAACGGGTTGCGACAAATTGGTGTCAATTTTGCTAAATTTCTATAAATTATTTTTCATCAATTTGCATCTTGATGACTTTAAATAATTAGATTATTCTTAATATCAAATTTTGATGTTTTGATGTCTTTTGAAATCAAATAATATTTTATCTTCATCATAATAATTTTTGGAGTACAACTTTTAATTTTTATGAAATTAATCTAATTTTGAAGAATTTTTTAGGAAACAAGGCAAAATTTTTTATGAGGAGGACGCGGAGTGATTTTACCTTTTTGAGCTTCATTTATTTTTTCTCTCCTCGGACTATGTCTAGTTTGTTTATTTTTGGTATCTAGATTTTTAACTATGACATGACTACTTTCTTTTTGCTAGTTTGCTTTTCTCTCTATTTGTGTTTTTTTTTTGGCAATTTTTGACAAAAAGGGGGAGAAGAATTGGAAACTTGAATTGAATTTAAAAAGGGAGAGATTTTCATGAACAAAGGGGGAGATTTTCGTGAACAAAGGGGGAGATTTTCATTTCATATTTTTTCTACTAACTTTGTTTGTGAACTTTGTTCGTGGAGAAAGTAATCTAATTGCAGATCATTGAAGACTTCAAGACTCCTAGATGTGTCTAAGTCATAGAGTTTGTTTAGGAGTTGCAAAATTGTAATTTTGTATTTCTCTTTGGATCTTTCACGCGAGAAGTTCATTGTTTTGGTGATGGCAATGAATTTCATTTTTTTGTGAGTTGAGCGTTGTGAGTATTTTAATGTAATTTTGGGTTTTGTCACGAAATTGCCAAAGGGGGAGATTGTTACGGATTTTATGTTGGCATATTTCGTGAAGTTAGTTCGGAGTCTTGAAGGTTTAAAGAAGAAGAGACGAAGATCGAAGACTCGCATATTCAAAATATGAATCCACAATGCTCGGTAAGTTCAAATATTATTGATGATGATTTATAAATATTTAAAAGTGTTTTGAAGACTTAGGATGTTTTTAAATTGAATATATAAACAAAATTGAGGTTTTCAAATCATAGTCTATCTCTATGTTTTCTAATTGATTTTAAACAGGTTTTCAAATCCTAGTCTATCTCTATATTTTCTAATTGATTTTAAACAGGTTTTCAAATCTTAGTCTATCTCTATGTTTTCTAATTGATTTTAAACAAGTTTTCAAATCCTAGTCTATCTCTAATTTATTTCCAAAATTAGATTTTCACAATCCTAGTCTACTTCTAAGTCTTCTAAATCTATAAATAAGCGATTGGGGTTCCATTAATTCATATGCTTCATGAAAATACATGTTTGAGAAATCCTAGAGGCTAGGAATTCATCTAAAACCTATTTTCTACATATTAGCCTCTTTTAGGTCAAATCGAGATATCGTATTGAATATCTATATGTCGATTTGATCTACGCTTCGCTTGGAGTTTTCTTCGGTTTTCTACGATACTCCTAAGCGAAGGATCACCATACTCATGATGCTTCTCATGAACGGCGTCGTGGATTCGGCGTGAGGCGTCGTGGATTCGGCGCGATTGAAGGCGATTCGTGGATTCGGATCGTTGGCTCGTGGATTCAAGTGGGTGTCGTGGATTCGGCGTGATCAAGGCTTCGTGGATTCGAAGTGGAGGCGTTTCGTGGATTCGGGACGTGGCGTTCGTGGACTCGGACGTGGACAACGCGGCGGCGTGCGCGGAGATTCATAGGAGGTTAAGAGAGGTTAAGTCCGTGGAGTCGGTAATCACCTTGTAATCTTTTCTCTTAGTGGATTGTTATTCGCGTGTTGGTCCCGTGGGTTTTTACTCCGAGTTTGGAGTTTTCCCACGTAAATCTCGGTGTGTTTTTAATTTTCGCATTTACTTTTAACGCATCGATTATTTGTGATTTTTGGCCGGTACACCTATTCACCCCCCTCTAGGTGTCGGATACAATCTAGATAGATCCTTGGGGCTTCCCCGTAACTCACATATATATATATATATATATGTGTATATATATATATATATATACATATATACATATATATATATATATTATCGATCTATCGCATGTTGTCGAATGCATGATAGGGCAGAGATATCCCTTTACTTGCATGTGATTCTAGCTAGTGTAGCGATGTGAGCTTGACACTAGGGTAGAATACATGGATAAAGGTAAACGATGACATAAAAACCCTAGAGCAAAGAATGACAAGAACAAATGACAATATAGATCGAGTGGCATCTAGATGAATGATAACTTAGATCGAGTGGCATCTAGTAAACAAAGGACATTGAACAAATGACATGTTAAACTAGAGTGTAGGTGAACTCTATGCATGACGAACTAGAGGTGATAGTTCTTGAGAGTTTTAACCCTAGTTGGTAGGTTATCCTCGAGTTGAGAGGATTGGATCATACTCACGTAGTCCGTTTGAGCTTGTGGTGGTCGCTCCCCACAAGCAGTGCACTCCGAAGTTGTCACACGAGCGGGGTAGCTCACCGGGTGAGATACGAGCGGGGTAGCTCCTCACCTATTGTCACATATCGAACTTCTAAAGTCTTGAAGTTACGAAGTATGTTGGCTTAGAAGGCCATAGGAATGGTTCCGGTGAAGTTTGGAAGCTTTCGGGTGTTTTCGGTGCACTAGGTGCGAGAACAAAGCCCGAAAGGCTATCTTGGGCCACGAGCTAAATCCGACGCTTGCGCGAATGAGATAATGATGTGGACATGATCCAAATCATGTGTGGGGAGTCTCGGTGCGATTTCAAGTGAATCGGAGACCCACAAGTCCAAAAGTGAGTTGGAACGGAGAGGAAATGGAACTCGAAAGGCTACTTTGGGCCGTGAGCCAAATCCGTCACTTGCGCGGGTGAAATGATGATGTGGGCATGATCTAAATCATGTTTGGAGAGTCTCGGTTCGATTTGAAACGAATCGGAGGTCAAACGGGCCAAAAGTGAGTTGGAACGGAGAAGAAACGGAAAAAGCGGAAAATTGGCCAAGTCCTTTGAGTGGGCTGGAGGACATTGTGCGGTCGGGACATTGACCCAATGTCCGGACATCCAATGTCCGGACAATGGTCAATGTCCGGACCCCGTAAGCTGGAAAATGGGCAAAAGGGCCCTGCGCAGGCCAGGTCGGGACATTGATGAATGTCCGGACATCCAAGGTCCGAACATTGATGAATGTCCGGTCTCAGCAGCCCGAAAATGCCCAGTTTGGGCTGTTGCAAATATTGCAAAGTTGAGGGGCTTTGTTGCATTTTGGCAGGGGGTTAAGTGATTAGAGGGTGTTAAAACCCCTTTCTCTCCCTCTCTCCCTCACAGAACTCTCTCCTCTCTCTCTCTCGTTTCGACACAAGAAGGGAAGAAGAGGGGAAAGAAAAGAGGAGAAGAAAATAGAGAAGAAGAAGAAGAAGAAGATGGAGATGATGAAGAAGATGATGGTGGAGACTCCAATGGCCATCTTCTTCCTCCCCTTTGTGCAAGAGGGCTTCTTGTAGAGGTAAGCCTTTGCTCCTCTCATGGTAGATCTTCTAGTAGAGGGTTTCTAAACCCTAAATCTAGAGTTTTGATCTTCTTGCAAGCTTTAGAACCTTGTAGAGACTTGGGAACTCATGAAAATCATGTGTTCTTCAAGGTGCTCTAATGGTGGATTTCTAGGGTTTGCTCTAAGCACCCTATGGATGGTTCTAGTGCTCTTAGATGAGTTCCTAGAGGTTAGACAAGCTCTCTATTGCTTGTTCTAGGGATCAAATCGGTGGGTTTTGTGAAAGTGCAAACCTAGGGCTCCAAAATGGGGTTTTTTTGAAATGAATGAGTTTAATCTCATTTGACCCCATGTAAACCTAATTGGGGGCATAACGAACGTGTTGGCTCGCTCGGTTCGGTGATCCGACGAGCGAGTACAAAGTTATTGATAAAATACTAAATTCTTACTAGATGTCCACAGCACGCAAGATAGAAGCCCTAAATTCATGAAAACGGAACTGGGGCAACTTAAAGGCGCGGGGCAACGGCACAAAGTCTCGGATTGCAATTCGGAGACCGTTTGGTTGGTCGTGCAAGAGTTCGAGCCGAACCGGGTCAAGAGGGTCGCGGGCGGCCGATTGCAAGTGTCGACGAGCAATCGGAGTGCGAATTGAGGTGGGTTGTGCTTACCGAAGCGACTAGGTCGCCTGTATGTCTAAGAGTCATTTAACTCTTATTGACGCATGTTCAATACTACATGATTAGAAATGCATGCTAGTGAGGTAAAGTAAAAATAGTAAGTAGATGCAAGTAAACAAATGAAATGCATGATAATAGCATAAAGTATAATGGTAGAAGAGTAAAAGAATGCATGCTTAACATAGTGAACATTCGATGAACATGACAATAGCATAATGTAGAAATGCTAGTGAACGAGTGAGCATGAACCTAGTGTTTAAAGAACCTAGTGGCTAAAGAATGCGAAAGAACGAGAATACTAAGTAAAGAACGTTACGAGAACATGCATGTAAAGGCTTTGGTAGACATAAGAGTGTTAAGCATAAGAATGTCAAGTATAAGAGAGCAAAGTATAAGAATGCTAAATAAAGAATGTGAGTCATGGACTAAATACACATATAGATCGAGTGGCATCTAAGCTAGTGTAAAGAACATAAGTTATAGTAAACCTAGAGTCAAATGGACCTAGGAAATGACATCTAACCTAGTGTAATGAACATAGGTTCTAGCAACCTAGAGTCATGTGGATCTAGGTAAAGAACAGTGAACCTAGTGTCAAGGACATAGGTTGGTTAAAGATGATAATGGACCTAGTGTGAGTAAACATAGATCGAGTTGGAATGACATTGAACCTAGAGTTAAGTCAACCTAGGTTATGTGACAAATAGTGAACCCTAGTGTCAAGTGGACCTAGGATGCAAAGAACAATGGACCTAGATAGGTCGACACTATAGGGTTAAGACCATCCCTTGAGTTATGTGAAATGGCTTCCGGAATCCCTAGGAATGAATCTTTGCTAGTGCGGCGAGTGCTAGTGCGACGAGTAAGTGAATGGCAAATGCGGTACGTGTGGTTCACCTCGCACAGCGGTGACTCATCGGGTACGTGTGGTTCTCCTCGCCGGTATGAGTATGAGATTGGGGACGCGGGTACGTGTGGTTCTCCTCGCCCGTGGGTCCATTGAGCGACTTGTGTTCCGGGGGTTGATGATAGTTCTCACCCTGTGCGTGGACCTATAGTCGAGAGAATCTAAGGCTGAGGTGCATATGAGACATCATTCGCCTCGAGCCTGACAGAGCGCGGAATATCCGCAAGCGATTGACTCAAGACCGAGTCGGGTGGCATAGTGAGGCCAAGTGACCTTAGATATGTTTGCTAAATAGAAAAAGTGCCATGAGTATAGAGTAAAGAATGAAATTAGCTAAATCTTGTAGATAGCTAATATTGGAATGGAAAAGCTAAAGTAAAGAATAGCAAGGACATAATGAGAAGCTAAGAATCAAGTGAAAGTTGCATATTGCATTTGTGAGGCAGGTTTTTATGTTAGTTGCAAGTTATATATCTATATATGTTTTTGGACTAACATATCTGCAGTGCCTCCTTGGACCTATTGGTCGAGCTTTTCTCTTGGGTGACCGTACCCACGAGAACTATGGACAATAGTTCTCACCCCCGTGTTGCGTTACGGGGTGCAATTACACACGCGACGGCGCAAAGATCGGCGCGAGGCAAGGGCGTAGCTCAGTAGATAGCGCCCTACCCAGAGACTGAGATAGAAGTACCCCAGTCGGCTAACTAGGGGTTTGAAAGTGAAAAGAATATGTTGTAATAAAGTTGTAAACCATATTGTAATAACTAGATTGTATTGGGAAGTTTAAAGTTTAAAGTTAATGTAAAATTGTAATATGGGTTGAATGGTTGTAATAGCAAGTAGCTGCATTTATGTTTATGATACTTCCTTATTCAATCTGTTTGTAATATATGTTCCTTTTTGGAACCTCTTGTAATTGTATGGATTGCGACGCCTTGAACGTACAGGGGAAACTCTATCCGTTCGGCGGTCTGTCGGCGCGCCCGAATCCGACCAAATAGGCAGGCTCGGGGCGTGACAGTGGACTCCGGAGTTGTCACACGAGCGGGGTAGCTGACCGGGTGGGATACGAGCGGGGTAGCTCCTCACCCATTGGACTGGAAGTGAGTCGGGCGAAGGGCGGGCTAGCTCTTCACCTGTGAGATTTGAGCGGGGTAGCTCTTCACCTGTGAGATTTGAGCGAGGTAGCTCTTCACCTACGAGATTTGAGCGGGGTAGCTCTTTACCTATGAAATCTGAGTCGGGCAAAGAACGGGGTAGCTCTTTACCTATGGTATTCGAGACATTTGAGTTGTGAGATGGGTGAGACAAGAGCGGGGTAGCTTTTCACCTATATGATTTGAGATCTTAGGCGGGTTAGCCTAATGGATTGGGTAATGACATGAATTGCATAAGTGGATTTGCATTCATACCATGAGTAGACATAGTATATGTTAGAGGATTGCATAACTATGTTATGTTTGTATTCATTACATCGTTGACATGATAGTAGGCTTGTTGCTAGATGATATTCCATGCATACTTATATTGTTGGGCGTAGTAGAAGTATTGAACAGCATGATTTACTGCTTTCCATATCTATCTATCTGTATATCTACCTATGCCGTATGGACCTAGTGGGGAGATCGGTGGAGTCGGTGGCCGAACCCACTGGGAACTATTCGTAGTTCTCACCCCACCATTGTTGCAGGGCCTAGCGCGAGTGCCCCGGGTGAGGACCGTGGCAAGGGCTTGGCGCCCTAGACCGAGATAGCAGCCACCTTTTTGCATTAGAGACACCGAGGTTGGGGAGTATAGATGATGTATAGATGTGAGGCTGTGAGATATATGTATATTTTCATTTTGCAAGTAAAGATGAAAACTTGTTGTAAATGGTGTATGAAACGTGAATGTAATAGTTAAGTATTTCTCTCTTGTATACTTGTATGAATTTACTTGTATCACTTGCTCTTGTATGGTTGCACTTTTTGTGCCTTGTTTAGTCATGTATGAAATGTTATTACTTCATGGGAATAATCTTGTACATGACTTGTGGTTGAGCCTAGGGCGGCGGGGAGGAGGCGTCGTCCGTCAGCGTACGTTCGACGATGCCGTGCTTGAGCCAAATTGGCGGCCGCGGGGCGTGACACCCTCGCTCTCCCTCTCTCCCCCTCTCTCTCTCTCCCCCACGTGCGCGGGACCCGTGCCCCGCGCCCTGCTCGCGACCCGCGCCGGTCTGCGGCCTCCCTCTTTCCCTCTTTAACTCCGCCCCCACCCACCGCTCTCCTCTCTCTCTCCTTCTCCCCCTGTGCGCGGGGCGAGGTTGCGAGCGGCGAGCGCGGGCGCGCAGCGCGAGCAAGGGGGTTGGGAGAGGGAGAGAGAGGAAGAGAGAGATAAGAGAAGAGAGGGAGAGAGAAAGAGAGAGGGAGAGAGAGAGAGAGAGAGAGAGAGAGAGAGGAGAGAGAGAATTTTAAAATTTTATATTTTATATTTAAATTTTAATTTTACCATATATATATATATATATATATATATATATATATATATATATATATATATATATATAGAGTCACTATCTTTATCAATAGCACGAAGCACTCGGTCTTACTAAGTTTTCCGTTAGATCCACCCTTTTGATGATTTTCACCGTTAGATCATCTTATTCAACCAACCACCCACTTAACCCTGGGGGCCACATCATCCTAACCGCACATCTCTCGATCCAACGGCCGAAATTTGGCACCAATGACTTGGTCTTATTAATAGTATAGTAGCCTAGTTATATATATATATATATATATATATATATATATATATATATATATATATATATATATATATATATATATATATATATATATATATATATATATATATATATATATATTTTATTTATAAATATATTTATTTATTTTTAATATATAATTTTATATTTTTATATAGATATATTAGTATATAATAATTTATTATATAATTTATTATTTATTTTTTCAAACTGCCCTCTTTTCTAAATTTTTTTTTATTTTTATGGTTGTCGTGGTTCCGTAGGTCTCTCTCCGCTCTCCGGTAGTTTAAATTTTAAATTTACCTTATATATATATATATAATTTTATTTATAAATATATATTTATTCATTATATATAATTTTATATTTAATTTTTTTAAATTTAAAATTTTAAATTAGATTTAAAATTAAAAAAATTAAAATTTTTTAAAAAATATTTTAAAAATTGTCTTAATTTTCCGCGAAACGCGGGCCTTCACTAGTTTATATATAACTTGATAATATTATCAATTTATATTAAAAATTTTGTTGATTTATATTTACAAAATGTCAATAATATTAAAATTTGTAAAATAAATACTCTTTGACGGGACGAATTCGGGGCGCCGGCGGGAGGCGGGTTATGAGGCGGGGCGGATCATGGAATAATTATTTTCAACTTGTCACGGATTCGGGGTGTGAGGCGGGGCAGTCTTTTTGTAGTCGGGGGTGGAGGTGGGGCGGGGCTCTCGCCCCAGATCCGCCCCGTTTAAAAAAAAAAAAAGAAAAAAAAGAAGAAAGATGAGAGGGAAAAAGTAATAAGGATATTTTCTTTAGTCGTTGAAAATCTGGTTTGAAACTGCAAAATAAAAAAAAATGACACATTTTTACAAAAACTCAAAATTAGTAAATTTTTTATGCAAATTAGCCTTCTTTCTTTGAACAACCAAATATGCAAATTAGTCTCCTTTCTTTGAACCAAATTATTAATTAAACAAAGTCTCTCCTATTTTTATTCTTTCTTTGGCGCGCAGAGGCGATGGAGTGTGGAAACCCTAAACCTTCTCTGAAGCGCTCACGCGGAGGTGGAGCTCCTCCGTGCAAAACCTCTTCCTCCTCCTCCTCCTCTATTCCTCCTAGGGTTCGCTTCGACCCTCCCTCAGGTAAACCAGACGATGACCTCAATCTCCCTTTCCTATGCTCGATCGTCTTTTCTTCAGTAGAAAACCGAGTGATTCGGAGGGCGAAGAAACAAAACAAAACAAAACAAATCTCTAGCTAGATTTTTTTATACGAAATTGTGAATTAGAGCGAATTAGCTTGTTGGGTCGATCTTCTTTTGATGCAATCGAACATCTCTGTTGGTTTGATGCGGCTTTAGCGAGAGATACGCGTCGCATTTGGAAATATTCAGATTTGTTATCGCTCTTGTGAATAATTTGGGGGTCGTTTAGAGGGATTGTAAGAGACGGTGGTGATTTTTAATTGCTTAAATCTTTTCTCTTTTTCTTTTTCTTTTTCTTTTTCTTTTTTTTTTTCCTTTGGAGAATATATCTTTGTGTTTGAAGTGGTGAGAAATGTGACAATGTTACATTTAGTTTAGGGGCCATTTGATTCAAGGCTTTATTGTATTCGAAGTATGTCATATATTTAATATTTGTAATGGCAAGTTTGTTTTGGACTTATCAATCCATTTGGGTTGGGAAGTCATTAAGGACTAGTATATTTTTATTAATGGACTACTAATGATTCCTATCAAGGATAAAAAGGACAATACCTCCTAATTCATGATAAATCTTATATTCCCGCCATTAGAATTTGTCCACAGGACTTATCTAAAATATTTCTAATCCATATGGGATAAGAAATAAATATTTGTAATTATCTGTTATATTCCTAATCCACATGGGATAAGGATACATCTAACAGATAAATCCTAATCTGCTTAAATATCTATCTATGTGAGATTTAGTTAGAATATGATTAGGATTAATGTCTCCCATTATGGCCTATAAATACATGAGGTATTGACCATATACGACATACGAAAAAAACGGGAACAAAAAATTAGAATCATCTCTCCACAAATATTCTCTCTCTTGGGTTCACTCTAGGGCATCATCTAAAAACCCTAGGGATTTGGGGCGGTGTGCGGCGATCGACTCTAGTAGCCCGATTGCGAAGAGTAAGAACAACGTGCCGTTGGCGCATTAACGAGTTCATAGAACAAGACGAAATCGGATCCTGGTAATCGCAATATTAATTCCGCATCAAATAGAGGTATGTAAAATCTATATGATTTTTGTGATTTGTTTTTCTTGGATATTTAATTATTTTTATCCAACAGTGGTATCAGAGCCATATAGTGCTTGTTTTCGTTGAATAATTTGTTTACATCAAATACATTTTTATTTTGTTAAAAATATAATATCAAACCGGTTGGTTGAGGCAATCCGCATGCTGCCCTCTTTGGGCTTTGGAGGCTAACTTGTGCCGGGCTTGCGGGGCCCGCATGCGCAGGGCCTGCGTCCTGCCTGTGGGCTTCAGGAGCTGCACTCGTTGGGTTAGCACCGAATGCTTCGTGCTATTGATAGCATAGCAGCCGGACTCTATATATATATATATATTGGCTGCTGTGGGACTTGAACCTACAACTTAAGCTTCAAGCCACTAGCTCTTACCCATCCTGGCTAACAAGTTTTTATTAAAATTATGCATGTCTTTCTTTTATATATAATATTATGATATGCAATCGTTATTATTATATATTGTTTCTTGCTATGATACATGTGATGATACTTTTCAAGTTGCAATGTGTTATTTTGATTATATTGCATAATGTTCATCATTTATTTTGTGATGTGGATTTATTCTTAATTAATTTGATATATTATTTTTATCTGCATTGGATGAGATGATTATTAGTCTTTTTCAAAGACGCAATTTTCGATTTGAAGATGCAGTGAGAAATTTTATTATCAAATTAGATTGAGAATAATATTGTGGATGTTTGTGCCTAATTTAAAATTATGTGCATTATTGTAGTGATAAATAGCTTCCAAAAATCTTTCCATCGCGGATTTGTTAAATCAAGATAGGCTTGATGGAACGAACTATGACATGTGGCATAGAAAATACAATATCTTCTTAATGAGAAAGGGATACTTAGCCATTTAACCAACACTATGGTTCAGCCTGAAGAAGGCACGACGACTCAGCACCGTCGCGATTTGCAAGCCTATAACGAGTGGCTTGAGAAAGATCGTAGTGCACGATATACAATGTTGAGCTGCATGCACGATGATTTGATCAAAGAATTTGAGAATTATGAGACTGCTAAAAATATGTGGGAGCAGCTCAAAGTGACATATGGGGGCACGTCGACCACAAGACTTTGTGCCTTGAATCTCAAATTCAATCAATACATGTTGGACCTGAAGCATTCTATGGCAGAACACTTAAGGGTGATGTCTGCTATGATAAGAGAGCTTAAGGCAGCCGGTTGCGAGCTCACTGATGAACAACAGGTTCAATCAGTTATAAGGTCCTTACCAGATTCATCTTGGGATCAAATCAAAGTAGTGCTGACTCATAATGAGGGTATTAAGACCTTCAATGATATAGCTCGACATCTTGAGTTGGAAGCGGAGCGCAGAGAGGCGAACCGTGCCAATGCACTCGTTGCCCAAGGTGGACAGCGCAAAGGCAAATGGCTTAAGCATAAGCGCCGAAATGGAGAAAATAAATATGCAAAAACTGGGAATCGCGCATCAAATGAGGGTGGAATTGAGAAGCGCCGCAAAGGCAGGCGCGGAAAGAAAAACTTAAATAAAGTAAAATGCTATAACTGTGGAAACATGGGACACTTCGCCCGTGATTGCAGTAGAAGAAGGTAAATCGATCACGACTCTCTTATTTATGTATGTACGCATGTTTTTGTTGCTCACGCTCTCTCTGATTGGATTGTAGACACAGGAGCAACAAAGCATGTAACAAGGGATCGAGCATGATATGTGGATTATCGTCGGGTGTCTGCTGGCAGCCATTATGTCATGATGGGAAACGGCACTGAGGAAGAAGTCCTTGGAATTGGCGCGTACCAACTTAAATTGCGCAATGGTCGTTATTTGATATTACATGATGTGCTGTATGCACCGAACATCCGATGTAATCTACTATCAGTTTTAGCGTTACTTAGATTAGGTTTTTCTTTTCAATTTACGGATACTCAGCTATTTATTTGGGCAATGACTTTTATGGTAATGGTTGTTTAAAGAATGATTTCTTTGTCTTAGATTTGGACTTGGATTTTATTAATAATTATAATTCTGCTTTATTAGTTTCTTCTGATATTGTGTCTGATTCTATCAACTGGCATGCGAGATTGGGTCACATTGGACAAGAAAGAATGGCTCGACTAGCTAGAGAAGGCCTGTTGGGGTCACTCGCTAAGCTTAGCCTACCTCTTTGTGAACCATGCTTAGCAGGAAAGGCCTGCAAAAAGCCTTTTGGTAAGGCAAGTAGAGCAACTCATCCATTAGAACTAGTTCATTCAGACATATGCGGACCTATGAATGTGAGAGCACGTCATGGTGCGTACTATTTCCTCACTTTCATTGACGACTACTCCCGTTATAGTTTGGTATATACATTATCTCGCACCGTTCGGAAGCTTTGAATTATTTTAAACGCTTCTTAGTGGATGTTGAGAACCAAACAGAAAGAACTCTAAAAGTTCTACGTACTGATAGGGGACGAGAGTATTTATCAGACCAGTTCAAGGAACTATGTGAGGAAAGAGGAATACGCAGACGATTAACTATTCCGTACTCATGACAAAATGGTGTTGCAGAGAGGAATAGGACACTATTGGAAATGGTTAGGTCTATGATGGCGCAAGCCAACCTCCCAATTAGTTTTTAGGGTGATGCGTTGTTGACTGCTGCCTATATACTTAACCGAGTGCCCTCTAAGTTAGTTCCTTCAACTCCCTATGAGCTATGGCATGGTATAAAGCCTAATTTGGAAGGCTTACGACCATGGTGATCGGCAGGATATGTGCATAATACTTCTCATAAATATGGAAAGTTAGGCCCTAGAGCAAATAAACAAATTTTTATTAGACATTCTGATTGCTCGAAAGGTTATGTGATGTATGGCAAGCATCCTGATGGAGGAATGACCGAGATGAGTCACGCGATGTGGATTTTCTTGAGAATGATTTTCCAGAAATTGGTGAGATTAAAAAGGATCTTGCACTATACGAGTTGCAAGAACCTAATGGAAATGCCCCATTGTTAGGCGAGAATGAGGCACTGAGGCCACATGAAGAAATAGCCCAAAACAGTGGGAGTGATCCTATGGTCAGTGGGAGTGTGCCGATTGACCATGGCTCACTAAGTCCATCATTACGAAGAAGTAAACGTGGAGGTGTTCCCCGTCGTCGATTTGAGATCGAAGGGGAATCATTCATGTGTGCTTCTATGGATGTTGATGAGCCGGCTTCTTATGCTGAAACTGTGAATTCACTAGTTTGTGATAAATGGCTAGCTGCTATGGAGGATGAGATGAGTTCTATGGCTAAGAATAATGTGTGGGAGTTAGTTGATCTTCCGTCTGGACATAAAACTATTGGAAATAAATGGATTTTTAAAATAAAATGGAAGGCGGATGGATCAATTGACAAATATAAGGCCCGACTAGTGGCGAAAGGATACACCAAAAAGGAGGGAGTAGACTATTCAGAGACATTCTCCCCAGTGGTGAGGTTTGTCTCGGTCCACTGATTACGCTATCGTCGCACATTTGGATTTGGAATTGTTCCAAATGGATGTGAAGACTGCATTTCTCAATGGAGAACTAGACGAGGAGATTTATATGAATCAACCTCCTGGTTTTATAGCCGAAGGACAAGAGCGCAAAGTGTGCCGCTTAAAACGTTCCATTTACGGCTTGAAACAATCGTCTAGGCAATGGTATCAACGTTTTCATAGAGAAATTATTTCAATAGGCTTTGTGATGATCGAAGAAGACCATTGCGTGTACGTTAAAAGAGAAGAAAAAAGTTTTCTTATCCTTTCACTATATGTAGACGATATCTTGTTAGCCGGAAATAATATGGAGTTAATTATCACCACACAGAAGTGGTTGTCCTCTACTTTTGAGATGAAGGACATGGGACAAGTGGATTATGTATTGGGAGTCAAGATCCATAGGGATCGATCTCGAAAATTCTTAAGTTTGTCCCAAGAGACTCATTAAAAGAATTTTGGAGCGATTCCGAATGCATAATTCGAAACCTATTGACGCTCCAATGGAAAAAGGGTCATTATCTTAGCCTTGAACAATGCCCTAAAACAGAAGAAGAGAAACGGATGGAAAAAGTCCCGTATGCGAGTGCGATCAATGACTTGATGTATGCAATGATGTGTACTCGGCCGGACATATGTTTCGCTGTTGGTATGGTTAGTCGATATCAGAGTAATCCTGGTGCCGCACATTGGCAAGCAGTTAAAAGGATTTTCAGATATCTGCAAGGTACTGCGAACCTTGCTCTATGCTATCATGGAGGAGAGCTTAGATTGACGGGATACACAGACGCTGATGGATCCGCAGATAGAGACGAACGCAAATCTACATCGGGATATGCGTTTATACTTAGAGGAGCTGCTATTTCATGGTGTAGCAAGAAACAACCATGTGTCTCCTTGTCGACTATGGAGTCGGAATACATTGCATGTACAACAGCGGTACAGGAAGCTGTTTGGCTAAGGAGATTTATGATAAATTTAAGTGTAACAGCACGTGCAGATGATGCTATTATTATCTATTGTGACAACAAAGCAGCGATAGCTTATGCAAAGGATCCAAAGTATCATGGAAGATCTAAACACATTGAGACCAGATATAACTTCATTAGAGATATAGTTGCACAGGGACAAATTGTAATTAAATTTGCATCTACTGATGATATGATTGCAGATCCTTTTACCAAACCCCTTGTTAGAAATGTTTTTTATAAACATGTTAAAGGATTAGGTTTGTGTAGGACTTGGCTCTTATATATCTTGTATTTATGATTTTACTAATAAATATTTTAGACATATTTTTTCATTCATAAATATCTTTTTGAATTCTAAATTAGTGCACAATATCCTTATGAGAATAAATGTCACGAGGCCTTTGATCAGCCCTCTCACACGGGTGATCGCCCTGTTGCTAGGAGAGCGAGCGGGATGAGACAAATAAGATCACATAAATGCAGTTAGTAATGCAGGTGATCCACTTTGCACTATTAGAGCTGGCGAGTGTTTGAATCTTGAATGTCGCCTTAGATAAGCTAACATGAGACTGTACGAACTCGACATCAGAGATGGTCCACGACTCTACTTGGCCTGTATGAAGCCGAATGTAAAGAAGACACCATGCGGGTGACTGTCTTGAGGTTTGTTGTCTTGAGTTACAACAAAACCGACATTCGTATGGTGTTTAGAGCATGACATGTCCTTAGAGGTAGCTCCACCATAGCATACGTTCATACCGTATGTGCAAGACGATCACTGTGTTTTATAGAGTGACGAAATTGATTCCCGTTGCGTCGCTGTGTGAGCTTTGCGTACCTTTTTGGGACTTAGAACCATGTTATGAAGTGGATACTTGATGATGCTACTTTAGCATGATATCCAAGGGCCATGATTGATTTGGTCCAGCGGAATATGTTGTTAGTTATGGGGTAGTCCCAAGGATCTATCTAGATTGTATCCAACACTTAGAGGGGGGTGAATAGGTGTAAAGGTCGAAAACCACAAATTTCGATGCAATAAAAATAAATGCGGAAAATAAAAAGCACACCGCGGTTTACGTGGGAAAACTCCAACTCAGAGTAAAAAACCCACGGGACCAACACGCAATAACAATCCACTAAGAATAAAAGATTACAAGGTGATTTACCGAATCTACGGACTCAAACCTCTCTTTATCTTCTTCGGATCTCGCGCACGCCGCCGGGTTGTCCACGCCCCACGTTCGAATCCACGAACGCCTCCACTTCGAATCCACGAACTCTCCGATCACGTCGAATCCACGACGCCCACTCGAATCCACGAGCGCACTCCGTCCGGAGCAAGAGCAATTTGATCGGTGATGATTTATTGCTTAGATAATCATTAAAGAATCGTAGAAGATGTTTCTAAGCAATAGTCGGATCAATTCTCCATGAAGAACGAGAAATTAGGGTTTCAAGAATTGATCCAATAGAAATTTGTTGTTGAAGAAAGAAAAAAAGCACCCAACAAGTTTCTAGGGTTTCATAATTGTCTAAATTCTAAGCATACGAATTAATGGAACCCCCATCGCTTATTTATAGATTTAGAAGACTTAGAAGTAGACTAGGATTATGAAAATCCAATTTTGAAAATAAAATTAGAGATAGACTAGGATTTGAAAATCTGTTTAAAATCAATTAGAAAACATAGAGATAGACTAGGATTTGAAAACCTGTTTAAAATCAATTAGAAAACATAGAGATAGACTAGGATTTGAAAACCTGTTTAAAATCAATTTTGTCCATATATTCAATTTAAAAACATCCTAAGTCTGCCAAACACTTTTAAATATTTATAAATCATCATCAATAATATTTGAACTTACCGAGCATTGTGGATTCATGTTTTGAGTCTTCGATTCTTCGATTTATTCCTTCTTCTTTAAACCTTCAAGACTCCGGACTAACTTCACGAAATATGCCAATATAAAATCCGTAACAATCCCCCTTTGGCAATTTCGTGACAAAACCCAAAATTACATCACAACGGTCAACTCACAAAAAAATAAAATTCATTGCCATCACCAGAACAATGAACTTCTCGCGTGAAAGATCCAAAGAAATACAAAGTTATAATTTAGCAACTCCTAAACAAATTCTATGACTTAGACGTAATTAGGAGTCTTGAAGTCTTCAATGATCCGCAATTAAGTTACTTTCTACACGTGAAAGATCACAAACAAAGTTAGTAGTAAAAATATGAAAATAAAAATCTCTCCCCCTTTGTTCATGTATCAAAAGATTGAAATTCAAACTCGAAAATCGAAAATTATCACGCGCTCTCCCCCTTTGATCTTAAATTCAAATTTTTTCAAATTTTCTCTTCTTCTGCCCTTTTTTGTCAAAAATTGCCAAAAGAAAGTATCAAAAAATGAGAGAGTTAATCAAATGTTAGTGAATGAGCATGATAAATTCACATAGATTTCTTTCGATTCACATCAATTTCATGGAAATTAAGAATTTCACTACAAGATCACCAAGATGTAGATAAAATATAATAAAATTTCTTTACCCATATATACTTCAAAATCAAGTCATAAAAAATAATCTAAAAGCTCATAATCTATCAAGATGTAACGGATTATAAAGATGACTTATGAAGATTCACTAAAAGATAGAAATTTGTCGCATAAACGTTCAAATTCGAGATTAAACAATAATGTATGAGGGGTGGCCATTTGAGCATTTTTTACTAAACCACCTTATTACACCGAAAAAAATTTTATATAAAATTTTCAATCTTTTCGGTTATTCAATCAATTACCATGTGGTAGCTTCACACACTTACCGGACGACCAGGGTGGTAGCTCTTTCCTACATGTAGTGGTAGTTTTCACACTCCCTTTGGGATGTAACTCTTTCCACATCTTTTAAGTACTTGAACTTTGATCACTTGGAGTGTTTTCTTTTTCTTTTTTCTTATATAACTCCCCCTTAATTATGCAATCTCTTTTATGAAAGAAAATTTGATAAGTTTTAGTCGATTAGCAAATTTTCATTCATCAAATTCAACACACACAACCGAGATAGGTTATGTGCCAGAAGATCACACATGATTACTCAAATTTGATGAATATAAGAATTAAGATATCCTATAATAAATTATCTTCATCAATACTGATAATGAAGTGAAACCGATAATTAATATGAAATTAATTCAAAATGAATGAATTGTAAATTATCGACGTTCAACACAATATTTAATGTTTAATCATCCAATTATTCTCAAAAATTTGAAGCATATACAATGATCAAAAGATATGCAATAAAACCGATCATAGCAAAACATAAAGTCAAAACAAATTAAGACTTAGGACAAGGAAAGATATCACCTTTTCGAATCCAAACTTGTCGAATTTTGTGTTGTCTTGGCTTGTCGACGTTAGGCACAATTCATTTTGATTTTTGATCCACCGTAGGTCGTTTCGTTACTTGAATCTTCGGTTGAACTTGTTGTTGAGGCTTAGAAACCCGATTTTCTTGTGGCTTTGGTTTAGAAATCCGGTTCGGTTGTGGTACTCGACTAACTTGATTTTTCTTTTGATTCCGTGGGGGAAGCCGAGTTTTAGATGATACCGATTGTTTCGAAGTTGCCGATAGATTCTTCTTTTCTTTATTTGGGCAACTCTTTTTGATGTGTCCTTTGATGCCACATCGATGACACACCTTCTCCTTCAAAGTTGTTGAGTCTTTTGATGTCGACTTTAAATCCTTCTCAACATATGTTCTTTCATATCCGAGACCAAGCTTGTTCGTTTGACCCAATCTGAGCATGTGATCCAATTTCTTCGATCCGGAAGAAAACTTTTGAATATCGGATTTGAGTTGACGAACATGATTTGTTAAGACTTGATTTGATGTGTGCGATTCCTTAAATTGATGCTCCAAAATTCCAACCTTGTCTTTATAGGATTTGATCGCTAAATCCGCTTCATCAAGCTTCTCTTGGAGGATTGTATTATTTTTCAATGTTGATTCCCTTTCCTCCTCAAGAGTTTTATTCGTGTTCTTCAACTTGTTGTTTTCCTCTTCAAGTTCAAGTAGACGCTTCCTCAATTTCTTATTGTGCTTCGCCATCTTTTTGGATTCGACGAGGAGTTGATAATACGCTTTTGCTAAATCCTCGTCGTTTGATTCCTCCTCGCCGGAATCCGAGTCCACGTCTTCTTTCTTTGATGTTTTCAACGCAACCACTGTACTTTTAGAAAAAAACTTGGAAGAAGATTGGTTAGTAGGAAAAGTCATCTCATAAGTTTGCAACGCACCTACTAACTCTTCGGCCATTAGATAGCAATATATCTAGATCCCGCTCTGATACCAGTTGTTAGTTATGGGGTAGCCCCAAGGATCTATCTAAATTGTATCCAACACCTAGAAGGGGGTGAATAGGTGTAAAGGCCGAAAACCACAAATGTCGATGCAATAAAAATAAATGCGGAAAATAAAAAGTACACCGAGATTTACGTGGGAAAACTCCAACTCGGAGTAAAAAACCCACGGGACCAACACGCGATAACAATCCACTAAGAATAAAAGATTACAAGGTGATTTACCGAATCCACGGACTCAAACCTCTCTTTATCTTCTTCGGATCTCGCGCACGCCGCCGGGTTGTCCACGCCCCACGTTCGAATCCACGAACGCCTCCACTTCGAATCCACGACGCCTCCGATCACGTCGAATCCACGACGCCCACTCGAATCCATGAGCGCACTCTGTCCGGAGCAAGAACAATTTGATCGGTGATGATATATTGCTTAGATAATCATTAAAGAATCGTAAAAGATGTTTCTAAGCAATAGTCGGATCAATTCTCCATGAAGAACGAGAAATTAGGGTTTCAAGAATTGATCCGATAGAAACTTGTTGTTGAAGAAAGAAAGAAAGCACCCAACAAGTTTCTAAGGTTTCATAATGGTCTAAACTCTAAGCAAACGAATTAATGGAACCCCCATCGCTTATTTATAGATTTAGAAGACTTAAAAGTAGACTAGGATTGTGAAAACCCAATTTTGGAAATAAAATTAGAGATAGACTAGGATTTGAAAATCTGTTTAAATCAATTAGAAAACATAGAGATAGACTAGTATTTGAAAACCTGTTTAAAATCAATTAGAAAACATAGAGATAGACTAGGATTTGAAAACCTGTTTAAAATCAATTTTGTCCATATATTCAATTTAAAAACATCATAAGTCTTCCAAACACTTTTAAATATTTATAAGTCATCATCAATAATATTTGAACTTACCGAACATTGTGAATTCATGTTTTGAGTCTTCGATTCTTCGATTTATCCCTTCTTCTTTAAACCTTCAAGACTCCGGACTAACTTCACGAAATATGCCAATATAAAATCCGTAACACATGTCTAGGAAAGCAGTCAAGTTGAAATGGATTGGCATGGGGCATTTAAGGAAAAATCATTTGATAATACACCTATGATTTGTGACTCATAGCTCGGGCGATTATGTTGATATTTGTTATCAATATAATCACGAGAACAAATGCATTAATGAGAGAGATCTAGCTTGCTCTATTGGATCAGAGATGCTATGATCTGGTGTAGTTCAATGATTTGGGGTATAGACGAGATTTGTAGTAGTGTTATGTTAGTTCAGATGGTGGGTTAAAATAACATTCCTCACTTATGATTCTTCTTGTTATTGATCGCACCAACCATCTCCCGTATGAAGAGCAGAACATGATGAGAATATATTTGGGATGAGAGAGTATGAATAAGTACCAAGTGTGTACGAGTGGGTTGGGAAGTCATTAAGGACTAGTATATTTTTATTAATGGACTACTAATGATTCCTATCAAGGATAAAAAGGAGAATACCTCCTAATCCATGATAAATCTTATATTCCCGCCATTTAGGAATCTACAATAATCCACTGCATCACTAATACCTATTACGACTACCCGACTTGAGTTGAATTGTAATGATTTGAATATTTCTAATAAAAAATATGAAGAATTTTCAGAATATTACAAACCACGAACCAAATGGTCCCTTAAGGCAATCTACTGGCTTGTGAATTGGTTCTTTCCAAATGGCAAGGTAGTTACAAGTAGGCAACTATTCTCCTATTTATTGTGAAGTGATGGTGAGTACCTTGTTATACTGATTCATTTCATGCAAGGTTAGATTATTGTTCTTTATAAATTTTTGCTTGCATTTGTGCTAACTGAAAGAATCATCCCTAATTGTTTTTCTTTATTAGTTTTATCTTATCTTGTGGCAAATGTATGAATAATGTGAATTTGGCATTTACTCTAAAGATGACTCTTTACTGAGTAGGGGCAAGGCAAAGGAAGAAGGTGAAATTTGCGGATTCAGTGGGTAAGGACGATATATGCCGTAAACATAATACGACTTTTCTTCAGCCTGTAAGGACTCAATCTCAAAGTAAGTTACCCATCCTCACTCAGCACTTTGGTTTACTTTTTATTGTTGTTGTTTTTTTTTTTTTTTGATGTCTTATTTTCGCATGGAGAAACATATGTTCTATGTTTTTCATGCCACAGAAAGTAAGTGTTACCAATTAGATGAAGCTGCTAATTCTAATTTTCAATAACACCTCTTAGCAAATAGAGCTAAAGAGATAAAATGGTTATTACCTTTCACTCTTTAGATATGGTTTGTTTAAGTAATAATACTGACTATGACGAGCGTTGTCATGTACCTGCCAGTTTTCATCAGAACTGGCCATACCTTGGCAATTAAATTCCTCGAGTAATGGCAGTGAGCTATTTGTAGTTGAGATGCACAACATACTATTTTTTATGTAAATTCGGTGTGTTTATTTGGTACCATTTGTTTCTTGTTGTCCTTGAATTAGCATAGAATTGCTTAGGCTTGTTGTCCTAGGGCATCTATTGTGAACCCTAATGATCCACCATGAGAGCACCATGAGTTTTCATGGGTTTCATGGGTTCAATGTCCCAACCAAGCTTCTAATCAAGAAAGAAGCTCCAAAACCCTAAGTTCTATGCTTTAAGGTCTAACCCTAGATGAGTTCTTGCATGAAACTCACCATAGTCCGAAGCTTTACTATCCAAAGGTCCACCTTGTAGGAAAGCTTCTTGCACCTTCAAAGCCACCAAAAGCCCTTCAAATCTCCTCCTCCTCCTTCACTTCCTTGCTCTAGGGTTTCCTTCTAGAGAGAGAAAGAGAAAAGTGAGAGGGAAGTAGGGTTGGCTGTGAAAAGAGAGAGGGAGGGGTGTTTGGGGATAATAACATGTTGTAACAATTACAACAAAGCCCTCCAAAGAGTCTTATTCGCAACAAACCTTAATGTTACTGCCAGACCAAAGTGTACCGGTACACTTTGACCTGTCACTGGTTGTACCGATGGCGCAGAGGCAGACCCGAGAGCAACTTTCGGTTTTTCGCAGCATTTGTACCGGTACACTTTGAAATTTGTACCGGTAAACTTCAGAAAAACTCTCAAATCCGAGAGTTGCCCCCTCTCGGTTATAGTGGCTGTACCGGTACAACCATCACTGTTGTACCCACTTTGCCCAGACTTGTGTTTTTCGCGTTGTTTCGACTCTACTTCGAGCCAAACAACAGCAAAACCTTTCCAACTCTTTTAGACTCTCTTTTAACCTTTCCAAAATTATTGGAATGGTAATTGGAGCTTGTCCAATTATTTCTTTCGCGTACTTTAGACAATTTGGCTAAAGTTCGGCTCATATTACCGGAGTTTCGGTACGTTACAGTAAGTATGCATGCAATAACTGCTACTATAGACATATGCGTTAACCGGACGTATAGACCAAATATACCCAATCTGGAATCTGCTGCTCTGTCGGTCCGCACCGCAAACCTCAAGCTTGTTCCCACTATCACTCTACCATGCATATAACCCCTCTTAGGCTCACGGGTTGACACCTGCAACCACTTTTCCGAAAAAGAACACCCTCTTGCGGTGGATCAGACCGCTGGTGTTCGTGAAATGCAAACGAGTCTTGGGCGATCAATGCTGATATGCTCAAAGGCCAACCGCCAGCAACTAGCCGACAATCACTGCCCCTTGGAGCAAACCGACCAATAGGTCATCAAACTGTAAGGAAGCATCAGAACCGACCACTCAGGTCAACTAGGATGGAACAACTCAACATCCTCTCAACATGTGTAAGCACTTCTCAATGAAGCACAAAAATCGACCACTCAGGTCAAGTAGGATAGAACAACTCAACATCCTCTCAAATATATGCAAGTACTGACTACTCAAGTCAACTAGGATGTATGCACAAGGAACCGACGAATAGGTCACTAATACGAAGTACGAGAACCGACCAACCAGGTCACTGATATCACATATAGAAAAACTACTCTACTCCTACACATGATCCTAAGCATGGAAACATCTGAGTAGAGTATAATGGAACAATATCGGTGCAAGGCTCAATACTATGTATAAAAATATATATATGTCAGATGACAACGAGAAAGTAAGGGTAAGAAACCATCACCGAGCGTGCACTACTGTACCGACTTCGGATCGAAGTACCCACCTGTACGAATGTCGCGCCTGTCTCCTAACTACGAAGGAAGAATCAACCGAACCTACGAAGGGTCCACCGGGTTAGCATCTAACCCACAAATACAAACCATTAACCCTTACTTGAAACCTACAGGAATCGGTTTCCCAAACCGATCGCCGTAATACGCTGGAAGTCTCGTAGTCGTACCTGGACTCCGCCAGGACCCACGAACTATCCCGGAACTCACCAACTCAAGATACGAGTCGCCCGCTGCCCCTAAACACAAATATTCGTGCGACATGGCAGCAAACACAAGATCTCGCCTCCAAACAATTATCGTCGGATAATCGTTCGAATTCGGGTTCCCGGAAGTGTTCAATTCGACACCGGAACCCGCCGTCGCTCACCCGTCATTCTCGAACCCTCAAAATGACGCGAGTGACCAGCCAACAAGGCTCAGCGACTACCTAATTCATCACGAAGCACCGTCGGAAGAATTTCGAACCGAACACGTGTTCCGTCAGCGGATTTCGCCGAAATACGCATGGAAAATCAATTTTCGGTCTCCGCAAGGGCATGGGACCTTTGACAATCAGTCCAGAGATTCTATTCTGCAACGACCGGCTACGGTACGACCAACATATTGGCATAAAAGCCCTCCCGATTCCATGAAATCACAATATTTCATGTGATTTTCAGGCTTTTATGGTCCGACAGCACAAACCAGGGGTCATTCAGAGCCGAGACACTTGCTGATAGGTCTCAGTGTGCCGGAGGCCGTGCTCACCTTTCGGAGCACTGTCGGCCACTATGGCACGCGCACGAGCGACGTGAAAATCAGCGAAATAGCACGCACAGCAGGAAAAACATGCTTATCTCGCTAACTAGGGGCTCGTTGACCCTAAATGAGGTGAGCACTGTGATCAACACAGACAGACGATCACTCTGCTCACCTCCAGAGGCATCGGAACAGCCTTGGGTCGTTGGAACAGTGACCAGAACAGGAAACTATGCGCAGAAAGGCTGAAATCAAGCTTATAGGCTAAGGGAGAACTAAGGGTGACGCCGTGACGACGGCGAGCGCCGGCGACGGGGAGGTTTAGGCGATGCGGGGAAACCGGGGATGCGTCGGCCCGGCGTCGGAAGGCGACGGCCACAACGACATTTGATGCCCTAGGCAACCCAAACCCGAGGAGAGCATGGGCTCGTCTCGGTTGACGAGGAGCTCACGACGGTCGGGCGGCGGCGGCGGACGGGTGCGGCGAACCGAGAAGCGGCGCTCGCGCTGCCGCGGCGGAGAGCGGCGGCGGAGCGTTGGATCATCTCGAGACCGCGTGGGCTCGGCTCGGGCTCGGCTAGCCGCGGTGGCCTAGGCGGCGGTCGGGGGAGCAACGGGACGACGACGGCGGGTCGCCGGAGTCGAGAAAGCGGCGAGGTCGATCCAAGGCGGCGGCGCGCAAGACGGCGGCCTTGGCTCGGCCCGCACGAGACGATGGCGGCCGCATGAGCCAAGGCGGCGGCGGCGGCTAACGGGGACGGCGGCGATGGCTCGCGGAGGGTCGCCGGAGACCACAGGTCGGCGCGACCGAATGCGGGTGTTGGCGGTGCGCGGGCCACGGTGGGCTAACCTCGGTCCTAGCCGGGTCTGGGCTGGCTGCAGCAAGCACGAGTGGCTCCGGCGGCGCGCGTAGGCGGTGACGGCCGGTGGGGACGGCCCTGGGGAGGAGCCTGCTGCCAAAGGTGAAGTCTGAGGGGGAAGGCACCTGGGTGATCCACGGCAAGGAGGTGGTGGTTAGGTGAGGTAGAGTTGATGGAAGGTAGAGGTGGAGGAGCAGCAAGCTCCGGCGACCGGCGCATGCTCCGGTGGCCGAGGTGGTGCGGGGCTACGGCAGGGAGGTGGTGGTGTCGGCTAGGGTGTTACCTAAGCTAGGCGACTACTAGGGTTAGGGTTTCACCTATGAAACCCTAAAGCCTACGATATATATACCGTGTGTAATTTGCAAGAAAGCCCTCCGAGACTCAGTATTTTAATCTAAGCCCCTGGCCAAGCGTGTATTTGCACATACGCACCTCCATGACCGATCTCTCGCGATTCGGTACATAAAATATTACGACTTTTGCAAAGTTTCCGATTTGTCACTTTCATTCCCTCGATCAACGCGCGATATCTAGCGATCCGTCCGTCAGATTTGCGAACGGACCGCACTAGTGCGATCAGCACGACGGAGACAACAAACTCATGATTTTGATGCACCCCGTTTGGTCACGGATTCGCGACGAAACTCGTCCTCTCTCCAACTAACTCACATATTACACATAGACCTATGCGTAAACCCAAAAACCTTTAATTCTAATCCGAATTTGGACTCCCTACCACCAGTAGGTACCAGAAACATCCTCTACCCAACTCTATGTCACATGCACAGAGCACGAGGAGCTTTACAATGCAAGAAAAACAAAGAGCGAAAACCCTCTTTTTGATAAAACTCCTTTTTCTCGAAAACCGTGCATCAGATCTGAAATCCATTAGTGCCATTGGTTCCAGAATAGCTGAACCGATCGAAACGAGCTATTGGATCGCTATGAACGGAGTTCGTTACGCGCCAGAAACCAACTCTACACCGTGGGTTCTCCGGAAAACCGGAGTTACTATTCACTTTAAGTGATTAGTAATAATCGCGTAATTTCTCCTTTCTAACTCGTTTTCTCCTGAAACTTGACGAGTGTTTATGTAATTAAATTACACACAAAAATATCGTCAACAAAGAGTTTAGATACGCTGCCAAAATCTCAGTCCTTACAAAAGAATAACAAAGGAATAAAATAAATTATGCTTGAACTTCTAGCCTTACCTTAAAAAGAAACAGCTAATTTGTTACATATTCATCTTTTTGGGGAAAAGTCAGCTTCCCACATTCTATATGTACCAATTGCACTAATTTCAGCTTTTCCAATGTCTAAACTTTTGCCAACAAATAATATATCAGTTTCGCTGACTACCAATTATCTTCAATTATCAATTAGTTGTACACTTTTTGCTGATTTAGGGTAATATTACGTCACTGATGTCCAATTACAGAACCTCCTAAATATGATTCTGTATGCTGTTTTTTCTAGTGTCTTTAGATCACAGTCGGTGCGAAAATGCTTTTTTTTCTGGTGCTGCAAGTTGAAAGATGGCATTTTCTTTCCCGTGGTTTCAAATAATAAAATTTAACATCTGTTATGCTTTCGTTAAATTAATCTCATCTTCTCTTCACTATGCAGTTGATGGTGCAAAAACGTCAGAGTTCAAATATTTCAAGAAGCTGTTGGAAGGAGCCAATTATAAAGTTTCATCACGTGATATTTTTTCAAAGGCAACTAAAGAACGTGATGGTAAAAATTGATATTAGAATTGTTTGCTTTTCTAATCTGAAGTCTTATGTTGCCGTGGCTGCCAGCTTTGTGCATTACAAGTCAATGCTGCCTTGTCATTTAATATTTGTATTACAACTGATTTATATATCAGCCATGTTTCCCTCTTTTTTCTTTTCTTTTCCTTTTTTCCTTTTGTGTGTGTTTTTGTGTGTGTGTGGGTGTGTGCGCGCGCGTGTGCAGAGTCACATAATGCAATGATAGACGAATCTGGCATAAGAAGTTTCTCATTGCCTACTCAAAATTGCCCGCCTATTACAGATGGGGTCTCTGGTTCATGTGAAGGATCTGGTACATTTAGATGTTCTTTATGGTAGATTTCCTTTGAACTTGTAGAACTTAAATTCTTCACTCATACTTGTCAATCTTTCGCAGCATTGACCCACACAGCACTGTGCAAGTCTGATTCAGGCAGGTGCTTATCGCCCATTCGCAAAGTCACTCCACAAGCTCAGCAGTCCTCATTTCTGCTTTTAGAAAGTGCAAGGAGCTATGGTGAGCATTTATATAAGTGCCTTGTACTCAAATGTATCTAATAACACCAAAGAAGGTTGTCATCGACGTTGATGACAATGTTTCCCATGCCATGGCATAGGGGGATACTGGTGATGTGACTGCTTAATACATTCTGTGTCAATACTTCAGCACCAAAAAAAAAGTGTCATTTTCATTTTCCTGTAAATGATATAGTTTGCATTTCAAAATAGTGTAACAAGTCATAAAACGATAATTTTATTTTGAAAGTAATCAAACTTTCGATATTATTCCACGTAGAAAAGCATAGGACATTGTATGTGTTCATTGGTTTTTCTGAAGTACCAAAGATCTTTTCTCTGCACATTTGATGTGTCATGGGATCTCTGCATGCTTCCTCCTCGCCTAGATGTCCTGACAAGTAGAAGGGTCCAAAAGCAGCATCTTGATGCACTTGATTCGTCCAACACGTAATTGACACTTGAAAGGGGCTACTGATGCATGTCCGGACTCAGGCACCTCTTTTATTATTTGTCACAACCCAGGAGCTTACTTTAAAGGACTACCCAGAACTAATTAATGGGCTCCGTGTTCGTATGTGTTTCATCAATGTACAATTTTATAAACAACTTTGCAAGTATCTCGTCTTGAAGTATTATTCATTTTCTTTGTTCGAGTGTTTTAGCATTTATGAATATTCATCAGTCGTCATTTGTTCTTCTCTAGTTCTTTTTCCCCTGCCACTTACCAATGCGAGAAGGTGGATTTTGCTGCATTTTGTAACTATGTCTTTGCCTCTCAGGAAGAGTGTACGAGCATGGAGAGGTATTCTCAGAAAAGAGGAACAAATTAATGAAGTTAGCAGCCAAGACATTGTCGCTTGAAAAAGATGAGTTCTTACTGAGGTATGGTTATATCCTTGAGAATCTCCATTAGTTTAGAAGTTCCTCGTGTTCTTATCTAATGCTTTACTATCTCAGATCAGATATAACTTCCGATTTCATGGAGAGGCTGCACATTAAGAAAAAGTCAGACAGTGTATGCTGCTTCAACTTTTCCATAGAATTTGGACTTATTTCATGCCTTTCGGCACTATTCTGGTTATCGATTTCAACTATCAACAGTTCATATGAAATTGTGACTAGATTTCTTGAGAAAATAACCCGATGCTGTATTGCAGCATAAAAAGCTTTCAATTTCTTGGCAGAAGAAAGCATATAGCTGGCAGCATTCACTAGCAGTTTCTTCCAAGAGTGATCCCTTAACGAGATTGCATGACTTTGAATCCACTGATATTGAGTCAATGACTTCAAGGAAAAGCTCAAGAAAGGATTTGCTTTCTAAAGAAGCCGGTGAGCTCATTGCATTACCATGGGACGATAAGATCCGGGCTTCTAACTCACTTGTGGTTGAACCAAGCTGCCTTCAGCATCACAGGCGATCCAACTGGGTAGTAGATGATCCCGAAACCTCAGAACTCCATACCAAAAATAAAACAGAATTGTCTCATTTACTCGTACCATATTCCAATTCAACATCGTTGGAGTTACGTGATCTTCGTACGTCAGTAGAGAAATTTAATTCTCAATTAGTTGAATGGGACGATAACTTGAGAGAAGATAATATACTGCTTAACAATAATTTGCCCTTGACAATTTATAATGGTTCGAGATTTCCTAATCTTACGAGCAAGTGTGGAAGTCTGAATGATTACATCAGTGGAAATGTTTTTGACTCTCCTATCAACAGCTGTGGTGTAATACTCCGAGATAGAGACCAGCAGAGAAAGTATGAGTTATTTTCATCTTCGGCATATGGTTATGAGCTACAAAAGAAAGACATGCCTTTTCTTGCTATGGAATTTTACTCACCAATCCCTATGAATATCCAATTTTATGATCCAAAATTGAGAAACCGAACTGGCAGCATGTTTACTGCAGATGGACATGATGAGAGAAGCCTAGTGTTGGGCCCACAAAATTCATCTCATGATGTTTCTAGTATCACCAATTACCGGTTCTTGGATCCGAAGTTTTCTGTGGAAGGGTTAGAAAGGATATCCCCACTTATCTGATTGACCAAGTTGGTAATGGTATCAAAGAGAGCGCACTTTCTGATTGACCAAGGTGGTGATGGTATCAAAGAGAGCATGAGCTAATTCAATCCCTTGTTCTAGTGAAAACTGACCATTTCTCCCATTTCGCCAAATCGAGGAATTAAGCAGATAAATCTGGGTATTTTTATTAGAAGATCTTTTACTTTCTCGTGATACGACAAGCAAGTTATCTTCTGGATTTTAGAAGCGAGGCGTTCCAGGCATAAGCTGATGCGGCTGCATTTTGATCTCTGTTAGCTTATTATCTTGTACCATCACCAAAGTTTGAAACCTGTTTAATTTTACTTGCAATAGTGCTAATATGGTTAATAAACCCCTCACATGTACAAAAACATTGGTGACTTCCTGCCACCACGAAGCAATGTGATTAGATACACATTTACATCCTTCACTTGTGTAGTTAGTTAGGGCAAAAGGCGATCTGTTGGCGGTTCATAAATTTATATTTTGCAGTTAGTGTTTTTTGTCGGCTTGAAGAAAGAGTCGTGATTGTAAGAAAATCATGATGATACCACGAGACAAACTGGCCCTGTTATGTTAAGCTGCGTCATACTTGGCTGTAACTTCAGTTTTTAATTTGATCCAAGCTCTGGATCGCAGTTGAGTGAACATCTGAAAATCAATTTGTACCCATTTTTTTCAGTTTAAGGGCCCGTTTGGCTTGGATTCTAAAAAGGTTGAGTCCGAAAGAAAAATAATTTTGCTGAAATGATTTTAGAAAGCCGTTTACCAAAATTTTTTGCTGAAGTGATTTTGTAATGCTGATTAGTATTATTTTATTAATTTATTTTGTAATGAAGTGATTTTCTAGGTTTATTATATTAAACGTAGAAAATTTAATGTTACAGACAATATATTATAATAAGCATCAAAAATTATTTTGATGTTTATTATAATAAACATCAAAGAAGGTTACATACAATATTTTATAATAATTTATTAATGTTAATAATTAAATTTTTTAAAAATTATACTTTTTTTATATATATAATATATTTTTAATACAAATTTGATTTTAAGTTTCGTTAACATATAAATAAAAATTTTAATCGATCCAAATCAGTCGTATTTTAATTTTTTATAATCATATTTCCATTTATCGTGCTAGTAGCGGGCTTTTTTTGAAAATGCACCTGTAGAATTTCGTATTTGGCAAAATAACCCTCCTAAAATTTTATTTGTAAAACTAATCTTTCTTTCGCCACACGAGCGCCACATCAGGCATTCCTCACAAAGACGGTGAATCGTTCACCGTTTTTTGTATATTTCTTGTGAAGGTGGTAAATAATTCACCGCCTTCTAATGGCGGTAAATTATTCACCTCCTTTAATACAAATTCCCGCCTTTAGTGCAAATCCTCCTTTCCAATTCCCTTTTAGCCCTCGAGAAACCAATTCTATTTTAGTCCTCGAGAAAGCGGTAAATGGTTCGCCGCCTTCTCGAGAGCACAGGGAAAGGAATGGAAAAAGGAAAAGTTGGGAATGGGGCCTTAAAAAAGAAGCGGTAGGGCTTTGCACTAAAGGTGGTGAATGGTTACCATGCACTACCTTCACCATAAAATCACAAAGACGATGAACGATTCACCGTCTTTGTGAGGAACATCAGACGTGGCGCCCACGTAGCGAAAGGGGACTTTTTTCGAAAATGACCCTGTGGAATTTCATATTTGCCGAAATAACCCTGTGAAAATTTTATTTGTGAAACTAACCCTGCTCGCGCCAGCTCGGCTGCCACGTCAGATTTTTCTATGAAGACGGTGAATCGTTCACTGTCTTCTGGGTGCCTCATGAAGACGGTGAACGATTCACCGTCTTCTCTAGGTCCCCGAGAAGGCATGCCCGCTCCCCCCTTCTGCCCAAAAACCCGTGCGAAGACCCCTGCTTGATGCCACAGAGAAGGCGGTAAACGAATTACCGCCTTCTCAAGGTCCGAAGTGAAGGCGGTGAATTGTTCACTGCCTTCTCTAGGCGTGAACCATTCACCGCCTTCTCTGCAATCCCCGCCGAGTGCTAAGTCCACAGGGCATATAGAGAAGGCGGTGAATGGTTCACCGCCTTCTCTGTAAGCACTAAAGACGGTGACTCGTTCACTGTCTTTAGTGTAAACACTAAAGACAGCTCTGTAAGCACTAAAGACGGTGACTCGTTCACTGTCTTTAGTGAATGTTCACTGTCTTTAGTGTTTACACTAAAGACAGTGAACGAGTCACCGTCTTTAGTGCTTACAGAGAAGGCGGTGAACCATTCACTAAAGACAGTGAACGAGTCACTAAAGACAGTGAACATTCACTAAAGACAGTGAACGAGTCACCGTCTTTAGTGCTTACAGAGAAGGCGGTGAACCATTCACCGCCTTCTCTATATGCCCCAGGGACTTAGCCAAATTTCGTCAAAAAACCAATCTAATTCCAAAACCAGCAGCAGCAGCAGGCAATAGAATCCAACAAGAAACCAATCTAATTTCATCGATATCAACTAGCTCAACTTTGACGCAATATTTTCCAATAAGACATAGAATCCAACAAGATACATACCATCCCGAGTGGATTAACAAGAGAAACTCAACAGGAAGAAAATTTCGTCAAAAACCCAATCAAAATCGAACAAAATACAAGGTGTTCATACAAGAAATCCAACGAGTCACAATATCATCGAGAAAGTTCAACTTTGACGCAATATTTTTCAATAAGACATAAAATCCAACAAGGAACATAAAATCACGAGTGGATTAAGAAGAGAAACTCAACAGGAAAAAAATTTCGTCAAATATCCAAACAAAATGCAACAAAATACAAGATTTTCATACAAAAAATTTAACGAGATATACAATATCACCGAGAAAGTTCAACTTTGACGCAATATTTTCCAATAAGACATAGAATCCAACAAGAAACCTAACATCACGAGTGGATTAACAAGATAAACTCAACAAGAAAAATAATTTCGTCAAAAAGCCCCAGAAATATACAAATATGATGTAAATGAAGTATTATATAAAACAATACAAAGCATAAGCGAACTAAACAAAAAATATACAATCATCAGTCTCAGCCTCTCGATCTGCCTCGCCCTCGCCCTCGACGTCCTCGGCCACGTCCACACCCACCCTCAGCAATAGGTACCTCATCAAGCGCCTCGATACCGGCCATCTCATCAAGCTCTGCAATCATAATGCCCTCTGAATGCTCCGGTACCGCCTGAGGCTCGTCGTCGTCGGTAGTGGCCGGTGTAGATGTACGCCCGGACTGTGATGATGACGCGGGAGGACTCGAGAATAGACGAATCTCAGGTTATCTCTAGAGGCTGGCGGCGGCAACAAGGACAAGTCCAACGGCCGTCGCGGTAATCTCTCAGGGGCGGGTGGCATATTAGGGGAGGCGGGCATATCAGCATCATCAGGAGGAGATGGGGATCGTGATACTCGCAGGCCCGATGGTCCAGGCATATCAGCATCATCAGGAGGAGATGGGGATCGTGATACTCTCAGGCCCGATGGTCCAGCAGATGTCGAAGCATCACGGTGATGATGACCCGATGTCGA
This sequence comes from Aechmea fasciata, assembly GCA_025177825.1. NCBI lineage: Eukaryota > Viridiplantae > Streptophyta > Magnoliopsida > Poales > Bromeliaceae > Aechmea > Aechmea fasciata. The sequence continues at coordinate 16,054,266 of CM045926.1, read as the reverse complement.
TGCTCCTCCATAATCTCGACCTCTGACATCGGCGGCGTAGTAGAATGTACTCCGTCTCAAGATCCATATCCATGTCTATCGTTGCCTGTACCCAACCATCTACGGAAGGTGGATCATCAACCAGTCGTCTCATCCTGGACTGTGTCAGGCGTATAGCGTCCACCTGCATTTGACACAATATAATAACCTTAGGTAATCTATATTATACATAAGAGTTTATAAAATATTGAATTGCCCGATTGATCGTACCAAAACTCTCTCGGTCTGGCCACGAGGCTGGTAAGTCAACGGTGGACGCTGAACAGGACGAGAAATCCATCGTCTAGTGATCTGCCAGTACCAGTCCATATAAATCGAGGCCGCCTGTACCGGGTCATCACCGACAATTGGATGCTGGTCTATAATGGCCTCTAGTCTATGCCCCCATCTCTCGATGTGTGCAGCATGAAACTGTGCCCAATCTTCATCATTCCGCCCCTGAGAAGTAACACGCCTGATGGCCTCCACCTGAATCGGTATATGCTGTAGGAGACCAAACTGGCGCAAGACTCGATCTGGCACGTGAAGCTCGATGATATGAAATGAAATAAGTGTCGTCCTAGCTCGCCAAACCTCACTGCCCTGTACACAGAATGGTGGCAGCACAGCTATAATCTCATCTGTGTACGGCCGCCACGTCATCTGTGAATAAGACAAAATAACTCAGATGAATGAATTAATACGGTATTATATCTTAAATTTGTTTGACAATATCGTACGAGTCTCTCTCTCGCCGATCCAACTCATCTCGATAGAAATCAATATCCGCCGTCCTAACGTTTGCTCGAAAGCGTAACCCGCGGCGTTCGCCACCTAATATTTGAAAAGTATGCGTGATAGTTAAAAAAATGTATACATAGAGCGTGTAAATTCTGTTGAAAATTTAAATGTCATACCGGCACGCCATAAGGCGATCAGCCATGTCGGCATCAAATCGAATGCCAGTAGGTCGGCCGACATGCAGATGGTCCCACGCCCAGATTTATAAATAAATAAAGGGTCAAATGCATACAGGTCCCTGCAAACATAGTCAATTGCGGAAATATCCCTGCAAAAGCGAAACTAGGTGAGATGTCCCTGCAAAAGTCCAAAAGTATGCGAGATATGTCCTGCCGCGCCTTTTGCGGGGATATATACGAAAAATATTTTTGCAGATATGTCCTTGCAAAAGGCGCGGCAGGGACATATCTGCATACTTTTGGACTTTTGCAGGGATATCTCACCTAGTTTCGCTTTTGCAGGAATATTTCCGCAATTGACTATGTTTGCAGGGACCTGTATGTAAATAACCCATAAATAAATGACAATTGTTAGATACTAATGATAATAGGAGATGCAATGTCATACCAGTTAATATATATTACTAATTATATATGGACTAAGGTCGCGAAGCAACAGCATTCGACTTTTCCATTGATTGCAGCTGAGCCGAGAGCCCGATATAGATACGCCAGTGATGCTGCTCCCCATGCTAAACCACCGCATACATCAAAATCGGCCAAAAGTGGAAGCCACTTCAGATGAACTCTGCTACCGGTGGGGTTTGGAAAGAGACTACAACCAATCTGATACAATATGTATGCGCGTGCAGTGGATGCAAGTAATCCCGCCGGAGCACCTGGTGGAATATGATGAAACTGTTGGTATATCCAATCAAGCCGAATCTGCCCAGCTCTGATATCATCCGGCACGACCCCTAACAATGCCTGGCAAATCTCGGCCCATGGATACACTACCGTTCCCGTCACCGGCTCTCCATCGACCCGAAGACCAGCAATAACCGCCACGTCCTGAAGTGTAATCGTCATCTCCCCGTGGCAAAAGTGGAATGTCTGGGTCTCCCGTCTCCATCTCTCCGCCAACGCTCCTAACAAGGCCTGATCGAGCTGTAGACGTCTGACTCGAGATATATAATAAAATCCGGCCTGGCGGAGCAGATCAAGCACAGCTTCATGCGATAGCTCCCAATCGTTTAGTTTGCGCCCATGCTCTGTGAACTGCACGGCGCGATATCCCTACAGTGACAACAAAGTTAGTTAGAACAGTGCTGATATATGATAAGAATAACCATGTAAAAAATTAATTTTGGTGCTCACCTGAGTAGTGATAAATGATGACCTATGGATATGCTGCTCGGTCAGGACGGTCTCATCTACTGGTCCCGCCTCCTCTAGCTCTGCCATCTGCACTTTACAAGAAATTGTAATTAGTAACATATTAAAAACCACACATTGAATATTGAATTATTGCAAGATTAATAAATACAGTAAGATATGTATCAATCCTACGTCGGCGGCTCGATGTCGATGCTCTCTCGGTGTTCTGAGGACACGTATTTCTATAATGGCCTCTCTGCTTACAAATACCACATGTGGTTCGTCGCCCACTAGTTTCGTCCATTATATTACGAATACGTGTTGATCGTGGTCGACCTTTCTTCCTTCGCACAGGAGGCGGTACAATGGGTGGGCCACAGGGTCGTGGCCGATGGCATCATGCAGGCCGGATGGAGCAATGTGCGTATGACTGGCGATAACACTCTACAGTATACCAATGGGAACAAAGACTGTGATAATCTAAACTTATTTCTGAATTACTGCAAACTGCTAAAATATGCGAGCACGGTATGCCCGCTAGCTTGAATTCGCCGCAATCACAGTCCGTCTCTGATCCATTCATGTTTACAGTGTAATTGGAGTATCCTGTTTGTACTTCGAACTTTAATGGCCCGAATCGGTAAACCATGTGTCCCCGCGCCATCATCATATTTATTGTAATCCTATTTTGTATTTTAGGTGTGATTGTGGCCATCATACTTTCACCGTTTTCACGACGCTTTACGAAATAGCTATTCAGCTTGTAAAAGTGCCGCGACAAATGCCGTTATAGGCGAGCACGCGATCCCTTAAGTACCCCATTTAAACTCTCCGACATATTCGTGGTCATCAACCCGAAGCGGCGGCCACCATCAAATGCCCAAGCCCAATACTCTTTGTAAACTTCGAGTTCGTCGACCCACTTCCATGCATCCTCATCTAGCGCTTTTAACTCTTCTTTCAACTTATAATACTCTACCGGTGTTGGAGCACATCCAATGCTATAAAATTTGTCTAATATTGAATCATTTTTAAAACGTTTATTCATATTTGCTTTCATGTGTCGAAGACACCACCGGTGCACATGGCCCTGTCTCGGAGGATATATCTCAGCCACTATTTCCTTTAACCCACTAAATCGGTCAGATATAAAACAAACCGCTCGATTGCATGTAACATAATGCTGCAAGTTTTGTAAAAATCACCGCCAACTTGCACCATTTTCTCCTTCGCAGATTGCAAACGCTAAAGGAAAAATGCTATCATTTGCATCGACTCCAGTGGCTATCAATGCGTGGCCTTCGTATTTGCCATATAAGTGAGTGGCATCAATACTCACGACCGGCCGACAATGTGCGAATCCACGAATAGAAGGACCAAATGACCAAAATAATCGACCAAACTGGAATATTCCCGACTCTGGCCACCTATGATCAAGCCGCCAATAAGTTCCACGATTACTACTCTTCAACATTGTAAGATACCGGGGCACGTCTGTGTATGACTGCTCCCAACTCCCATAGATGATCTGCAGTGCTTTGCTCCTTGCTAGCCAAGCCTTCCAATAATTAATTTCAACATGCAAAGTGGCTCGCACTGTTTCCTGCACTTCTTTTGGCGTCATATTAAGTCTTGCCTTCATTTGGGGGAGAATCAATTGGCATATTAGATTTGAAGTACAGTTACGGTGCACCGCATTTAGAATGGGAATAACACAAGTGTGTGGCCCAGCATATGTCTTGACTCTGAAATATGTTGCATCTTTAGGGACCGAAGCGTGCAATCTCCAAGGACATCCCTCAACTGTGCATTTTACAGTATAAGTTGTTTTAGTGGATTTTACAACCTTCATTTGACAACATACTCTTGTATCCAATTGTTATCTGTTGGATATAGCTCCGGGTGGTCAATGAAATCAAGTTCTTCGTCTGGATTGTCTACATACTCGTTGCTTACTTGCGGGTCATCATTCAAACTGTATATCGCATTCGCCAGGCAATTTAATCCACCATCGTGATCGTCCTGAATGTCGTCAGCTAGATCATTCCAATCCTCGTCCTCATTAATGGATTCATCATCGTCATTACCATCATCGTCATTACTATAATCCTCATTACCACCAAAAGGATTATGAATAGGGACATCATTCCAATCCTCATCGCCGTTATCATCTCTTTCCTCGACTATATTATCAAGAACTTCATTCCAATTAGCATAGGAAGTAGATAGCCTGCAATAGCGCACGAATGTTTACTACAAGACGGAGACATTTCACTTACTATCAATTAACAAAAGTAAAGCGAAATTTTCTTTACCCCCAATCGTAATTGTCAGTTGGTGTATGAAATATCGCGATTTCGTCACGTGAAGTCTCGGGTTGCGCACGGGACGTCGAGGGTTGCGCGTGTGACGTCTCGGGTCGCGCACGGGACGTCGAGGGTTGCGCGTGTGAAGTCGAGGGTTGCGGACGGGACGTCAAGGGTTGCGTGTGTGACGTCGAGGGTTGCGCACGTGATGTCAACGATGGCGCATTTGGAGAATGACTATGTCACAAGTAATAATGATTGGCATTTTCCGAAATCTACATATTTAAAGCAAATATTCACGCAATGTTCAGTTATTACTGACCTTGTGATTAAATGCGCTCGGTCACAACCAACTTGTGGTCACCAATTGGAGCATCCTAACACCCACATCGATAGCATTATGTAGCAGGCTTGTGTAATAACCTTGCGACTGATATTGGGTATCGGACGGATATAACTCTTTCTCGATATATAACGACACACATCCATAATGTTCAAACAATCCAATTAAACCCTCCAATGATTCATCATCTACTATATCATGACCAATATATTCATTCGGTCCCATAGGGCATCGAATTTTGTATTTAAGATAACATTCTTCTCTATTACAATTTGCTAAACGATACATTCGCCTATCAAAATTCGTATATGTCGTATTTGAATGAATCGCGATCAATTTCTTTCGACCACCCAAATATCGAGGACCATTCTCATCCATAACTAACTCTCCATCCCAATGAACACTAAGAGACATCCGACGACTATCCATTTTAACTACACAGGACAACAAATGCACCAAGCAGTAAAGGGGTTATGAACTATGAATTATAAAGAATTTGAACAGTCGACGATCAAGTTTAATGCAACCGTCGACGATCAAGTTTAACGGAACCGTCGAAAAACAAGTTTAACAGAGCCGTCGACGATCAAGATTGACGGAAGTGTCGACAATCATGTTTAACGGAATCGTCGACGATCAAGTTTAACGCAACAGTCGACAATCGCAATTCAAGTTTACCGCAACCATCGACAATCACCATTCAAGTTTAGGGTTTAGGGTTTATGGTTTAGGGTTTAGAGTTTAGGGTTTAGGGTTTAGGTTTAGGGTTTAGGGTTAAGGTTAAGGTTTAGGGTTTAGGGTTTACGGATTAGGGTTTAGGTTTAGGGTTTAGGGTTAAGGTTAAGGTTTAGGGTTTAGGGTTTACGGTTTAGGTTTAGGGTTTAGGGTTAGGGTTTAGGGTTTAGGGTTTGGGTTTAGGGTTTAGGTTTAGGTTTAGGTTTAGGTTTAGGGTTTAGGTTTAGGTTTAGGTTTAGTGTTTAGGTTTAGGTTTAGGGTTTATTTAGGTTTAGGTTTAGGTTAGGTTTAGGTTTAGGTTTAGGGCTTAGGTTTAGGTTTAGGTTTAGGTTTAGGGTTAAGGTTTAGGTTTAGGTATATATAGGTTTAGGTTTAGGGTTTAGGTTTAGGTTTAGGTTTAATCGACAAAGAGATAGAGAGAGAGGGAGTGCATTACACTTACAATGGGGTTTAGGGTTTAGGTTTAATCGACAGAGATAGAGAGAGAGGGAGTGCATTACACTTACAATGGGGTTTAGGGTTTAGGGAGTCTTTGCGACGTCGGTGGCGGACGTGGGTGCGGCAAGCTCGACAATGGCGGGGGAGGAAGGCGACCTCGGCGGCGGCGGCGCGATCGGTAGGGACGGCGGGCGGCGACCTCGGCGGCGGCGCGAGCGCGATCGGCGAGACGGCGGGCGGCGACCTCGGCGGCGCGGCTCGGGCGGCTCGGGTGAGAGTGAGAAACGAGTGAGAGTGAGAGAGTGAGAGTGAAAGAGAGATACAGAGTGAGAGTGAGAGAGTGAGAGTGAGAGAGTGGGAGAGAGACAGAGTTAGCGAAGGGAAGGAGGCTCTGTTGGGTTCGGGGCGAAGACGGTGAATGGTTCACTGCATACAGAAGGCGGTGAACTATTCACCGTCTTCTGAGATTGCGAGAAAAGGCGGTGAATGGTTCACGCCTAGAGAAGGCGGTGAACGATTCCGCCTTCACTTCGGACCTTGAGAAGGCGGTAATTCGTTTACCGCCTTCTCTATGGCATCAAGCAGGGGTCTCCGCGCGGGTTTTTGGGCAGAAGGGGGGAGCGGGCATGCCTTCTCCGGGACCTAGAGAAGACGGTGAATCGTTCACCGTCTTCATGAGGCGCCCGAGAAGACGGTGAACGATTCACCGTCTTCATAGAAAAATTTGACGTGGCGTAGAAATTTGGCGCGACGGTTAGTTTCACAAATAAAATTTTCACAGGGTTATTTCGGCAAATATGAAATTTTACAGGGTCATTTTCGAAAAAAGTCCAGCGAAAGGAGGGTTAGTTTTACAAGAAAAAATTTGACAGAGTCATTTTGCTAATTACAAAATTGTACTGGGTTATTTTATAAAAAAACCCGCTAGTAGCACCCATCCGGCCTGACTCAGCCTTTTTGAATCCCACCGGCGATGATCTGTTTATTAAATAAAAAAAAAGGATGGAGGGAGAGAGACGGAGAAGTTAGTGCGGAGAGGAGGGTGAAAAAAAAATTATAGGCGAGTTGGGAAGAGAGTTGTGTGTGAGAAGAGTGAGTGGGAATAGTAAATATAAATAGAAGAGAAAAGAGGGTAGTAAAAAATATTAATTAATTGAATATAAAAGGATAGAGTAAATTTATGTTATTTATTTAGGGGTAGTTGGGTATTTTTATAAAAATTTTAAATGGAGAAATTAATTTTGCGAGAATCAATTTTGGAGAAGTAGCCTTTTTTGCTTCTGATTCTGAAGCTTGAAAATTCTATTTTCTTATTCTAAAAAGAAGAATCAAAATTTTCGACTTTTGCTGCCAAACTCTCTACTAAGCCGAATTACTTTTGAGCTCAGAAATCAAACACCCCCTTCATCATCTCGCAACTTCGAAAGGATGTTTGTACGGTCAACGTTGCCTTATGTGATGCTAACTAACTAAAAAGTGGAGTTAACGCTTTTTGAAAGATACCAACCGTCCCTAGTGCAAATGACAAAAAGTTTGGTGGTTGGTACCCGAGGTTCCAAATTCGAATTCTAATTGATTCACATTTCAGCTAAGTTTATTTCTAAATGAAAAAAAACGAAGCAGGTAACATGCTACCTATCTCTCTCTAAAAAAAAAACATTTTTTGAAAGATAAATTTGTTACTGTAGCCATATGGTGTGTCCACATTGGCGGGTCTTAATTGAACCCGATCAACTTAAGTTGTGGATTGAGATTTATCCTAATAAGTTTAGGATAAGAATGAATCATATGTTTCTTATCAATTAAGAAACATATCTATTAGTGGGTATCTATTAAATATTAATAGATATTCTGATCCTTATCCTAATCTATATGGAATTCAGGATATTTAGGGGTTAGATTATTTCTATATATACGTCTCCTCTTCTCTCCGATCAGAGTGACGATTGAATACGAAATCCACTTTTTCTCTCTTCTTCCTCTCTGGGATTTCCACCTAAGTTCTCGGAGTTTTGGAGTGTGGACATTGAAGAGGTGTCACGCCCCGGGGTCCCTTTGGTACATAAAACACAGCGAAATTTTTTTTTTTTTTTTATATAAACCTTGATCCCCCAAGGACATGACAGACCTGCCACAAATACAGGGAGGCCACTGTACACACGGACAGAGTCTCCCCTGTATTTGCACGGCATCACACAAGTACAGAGTATATACAATCATACAGGAACACAACCACAACAAAGTGTATATGTAAAGAATTTAACTTACATCCATACACAAAATACACCATTCACCACAGGTTACATTCAGTAGTATATATTCACAAATCCACATCTATCAGTTGAAGTGTTCCCTACTCGGGAACTGGTTTTGAAACTCTAAATTATAAAATCCTTTTTGAAAACCTTTTACAAACTGTTTCCCACACGGAAACCTTTTCTTTTGAAAACACTACCACGAGGGGTAGAAAACCTTTTTATCACATAAAATCCACAATCTTTATTACATTATAAAATATCTCATATTCAAAAGTAAATACTGAACTGAACCATAATGTAAGTCTAAGTCAAGCAAAGGATAAGGTAAGAAATAACCAACGAAGGGACGGAGCTATGTCGCGTACTAGACTCGCTCCTCACCAGCTGTCCCACTAAGACCTGCAACGTCACCTGAAAAGAAGGCGAGGGGTGAGAACATGTAAACATGTCTCCCCATCCCAGTGGATACCTCGCGGAGATAGACACAAGAGGAGATAACGATAGTAGTACGGTAGCTATGATAAACAAGTAAATGGAGAGAGATATATAGATATGAAACAACGACTGTAAGTATGCATCGAAAAGCTGATAAAGTAAAATACCCAATCTTGAATCTGCTGCTCTGTTGGTCCTCAGACCTCAAGCCTATGCCCCCTGTATCTCAAAGCCTGCATTCTACCCATATCAACCTGTGGTTGCCTATGGGCTCACGGGTTGGGCAAAGTCCCGTAGACAGTCCCAAACCACTTTTCCGGAAAAGAACACCCTCTTGCGGTGGCCAAACCGCTGGTGTTCGTGAACTGCGCTGGAGTCCTGGGCGATCGATGCTGTTATGCTCAAAAACCATACGTCAGCAACTGGCTGACAATCCCGTCCCTAAAGGGACATCGACCCCTTTGGGTCATTAAGTAAACTCGCCGACCACGTAGGTCACGAAGCCTTTGAAACAAACCGACCGAACAGTCACAATCGAAGCAAACCGACCGAATAGGTCACTGAGAAACTGAAACAAGCCGACCGAATAGGTCACTGAAAAATTGTAAGAAAGTACCAGAACTGACCAATCAGGTCAACTAGGATGGAACAACTCATCATCCCCTCAACTGTATGCGAGTACTACTCAAGGAAACACAAGAACTGACCACTTAGGTCAACTAGGATGGAACAACTCAACATCCTCTCAACTGTATGCAAGTACTACTGAAGGAAACACGAGAACTGACCAACTAAACAACAAGGTCACTGAGTATACTGAAGTAGACTGACCGAACAGGTCACTGATGTCATAGGCTGACAAGAAGCAAACTACTCTACTCCTACACATGGTACTAAGCATGGAAACACTGAGTAGAGTAAAACTGTAACACAAAGGTGCAAGATATATCAACGATAAAAGATATGAATAGTAAGGTGGAAGGAACGTCACCAGTGTGTACCACTGTACGGACGTCGAATCGAAGTACCCACCTGTACAACTGTAGAAGATCTGTCGACTGTGGAAACGAAGAAACCGGACCTACGAAAGGTCCACGGGTTAGCGTCTAACCCACCAACACAATCTTGACTCCACATCCCACAAACTAATCCCACGGAGATTGGTTTTCCGAAACCAATTACCGTAACTCACGAAGTCCCGTAAACCACACCGGGACTCCGCCGGTACCCACGAACCGTCCCGAAAAGCACCGACTCGTGTCACGAATCACCCGCTGCCATAAAACACTCCTAATTGGATGTTTTGGCAGCAAACCCAAGAACCTACAATACAATTATCGGCGGATAATTATACGAATGCGGGGTTCCGAAAGTGTCTATTTCGACACCGGAACCAACCGTCGCTCACCCGTCATTTCTAAACCCTCGAAATGACGCGGGTGACCAGCCAACAAGGCTCAACGACACCGTGAATAACCACTAAGAGTTGTCGGAAGAAATCCGAACCGTAAACACGTTTTCGTCGGCGAATTTTGCCGAAAAACGCTCCGAAAATCACTTCTGATTTTCTGTAAATATTTAGGACCTTGGACGATCAGTCCAGAGGTTACCCGCAACATTCCTACGCTGTCTACAGCAACCACGAAATTCTAAATTGCATAAAAGTCCTCGAAGCTCTATAAAATCGCATTATTTCATGCGATTTAGGGCTATTATGGGTCGTGCACGCAAACCAGTGCACCGTAAATTCTGAAATCGCACTCGCTGTAAGTCTTCGACATGCTGAAGACCGTGCTCGCCTTTTGGAGCACAATCGGACATCGTAGTGCGCGTACAAGCGACACTAAATTCAGTAAATAGCGCGCACAGTGCGTAAAGTACAAATTTCCCGCTAAACGAGGCATCGAAATCTTAAGCGGAGGTGAGCATCGCGTTCGAAGCCTTTGTTGAAACATAAAAAAAAAAAAAAAAAAAAAAAAAGGGAATTTGAATGTGGTGATCCATGCACTTGGTGCATAGAAAAAAAATTGGATTCAAATTTAAAAAAAAAATGGTGCACAGATTAATCCCCGCACCAGGTGTATGAGCACTATTTGATAATCAGTCCTTCCCCTTTATGTATTTGCAAAATACTCTAACGCAAATGTATAAACGCAATATGAACAAAGTGGAAGGGTCATATTGCGAATATTATCCCATTATTTGCAAAACTAACATCCCATTACCCATTGTCGCATGATCTTCTCCACAACTACCTACGGTCCAAACCCATATCCCCATTACCTTCTTCACAACTACCCACGTCTCCTATTCCTTGTTCAACACAATTGAAAAGGGAAGGAAAGAGAGGACTTTTACCAGAGAGACCCACTTCAACCCAATTAAAAAAAAAGGAGAGAAACTTAAGCCCATTCTCTATTTCCTGTTTACAGAAGAAGAAGAAAGAAAAGGTAATTAGTCCCCCCATTGATGCAGCTTCTCTCTCCCTCTCCTTCTCTCTCGTAAAAAAAAAAGAAGAAGAGAAACACAGTTTCTCTTCTCTCTCTCTCTCTCTCTCTCTCTCTCTCTCTCTCTCGTAAACAAAAAAAAAAAAAGAAGAGAAACATTGTTTCTCTTCTCTCTCCCTCCCTCTCTCTCTCTCTCGGTGAACCCGAGCTCCGACGCTCGGAGCTCCGCAATCGCGGTCCCGGCGCCCCCCCTCTACTGCGGCTCTCCGTCGCGAAGTCCCTCGGCAGCTCCATCATCCTCGGCTCGCATCTCCTCGGCTCGCGGCCCCACCGCTCGGCTTCTCCGTCGAGCCCGAGGCCCTCCTCCCGAGCCGCGCGTCATCTCCTCCGTCGAGGCCCAACCTGTCGTGGACCTCCTCGAGCCGCGCGCCACCACCTCGACGCGCCGCCGCCCGTGCCGTCGCCCTCGGCCACCCGCCGCTCGTGCCGCGCGATCGGCCACCCACTTCAGCCCTCGGCCACCGCAGCGTCCCCAGCCGCAACGCCGCCGCCGCCTCCTAGCCCGCACTCCTTCTGCAGCCCCATCCGCGCACTTCCCCCATCGACGCGGACCTCCTCTAGGCGGCCTCCACCGTCGCCGACTTCGTCCGGAGCGGCCCCCACTGTCACGACCTCGTCCGACGCCTCCCCGGTCATCGCGGACCTCCTCTCGGCGTGCCCCGTCATCGCGGACCTCGTCGCCGCGGCCTCCAGCGTCGTGGAGCTCCTCGGCTCGCGAGCTCCTCGGCTGCGCCGACCTTTGTCGGCGGGGACTTCGTCCGGCGCGACTCCCTCGTCGCCTCCTTGCTCCGCGAAGGACACCGACGGCTTAGTCGGCGCTCGGTCCGCATCGACTCCGCGGCTCACCCCGCGGTGCTCGTCAGCGACCCCGTCCACTGCTTCTGCCCGCCGCTCGGCCTCTCGAAGCCCGCCGTCCGCGAGCTCCCTCTTCTTCGTCGAGCCCAAGGCGCCGCCGAGTTCGCCGCTCGGCCTCTCCCTCGAAGCCCGCCGCCCGCGAGCTCCTCTTCTTCGTCGAGCCCGGCGCCGCTGCGAGCTCCTTCTTCTCCGTCGAGCCCGAGGCGCCGCTGCGAGCTCCTTCTTCTCCGTCGAGCCTGAGGCGCCGCCGCGAGCTCCTGCTTCTCCGTCGAGCCCGAGGCGCCGCCGGCTCGCCATTGTCCGAAGCTCGCCGCCCTTGACCGGACTCTGGAGCCCGCGCCGCCTTGAAGTTCGGCATCCTTGAAGCCCGTGCCGCTCTGGATACCGCCGCCGTTCTGAAGCCCACGCCGCCTAGAAGCTCGCCGCCCATGAGCCCCGCGAGCTCCGTCTTGATGATCGCGCCAAACCCCCAGCCACTCGCCTCGATGCGCTGCGCTGGACTTGGATCCCCCTCGGCCGCGCGCGCCTCAGATCTGCACCGCGCCGCTCCACCTTGAAGGCCGTGCGCGCTTCAGATCTACACCGCGCCGTTCCACCTTGAAGGCCGCAGGACTCGGATGCTTGTGCGCACGGGACTCGGATGCCGTGCATGGCTCTGCTCGCTCCGACGACGGCGAGCGTGGTGCTTCGCCACCCGCTCGGCTCCGTCCGACGACGGCGAAGCCGATCCGACGACGATGAAGCCGCTCGACGACGGCCGAGCGTGGTGCTTCGCCACCCGCTCGACTCCGTCCGACGACGACGAAGCCGATCCAACGACGCAGCGAAGCCGATCCGACGACGATGAAGCCGCTCCGACGACGGCGAGCGTGGTGCTTCGCCACCCGCTCGGCTCCGTCCGGCAGACGATGAAGCCGCTCGGCTCCGTCAGACGACGATCGAGCCGCTCCGACGAAGACCGCCCGCCAAGTGCTCGACGGCAAATCTGAGAGAGAGAGCGGTGCTCTCCTCTCAAATGAAGATCGCCCGCCAACCGCTCGACGGCGAAATTGAGAGAGAGAGCGATGCTCTCCTCTCAAATGAAGTCAAATAAAGCACGCCCGCCAAGTGCTCGACGAGGAATCTGAGAGAGAGAGCGGTGCTCTCCTCTCAAACGAAGACCGCCCGCCAAGTGCTCGACGGCGAATCATAAAGAGAGCGATGCTCTCATTTGCCCACCAACCGCCCGCCAAGTGCTCGACGGCGAATCTGAGAGAGAGAGCGGTGCTCTCCTCTCAAATGAAGTCCGCTCGCCAACCGCTCGACGGCGAAATTGAGAGAGAGAGAGCGGTGCTCTCCTCTCAAACGAAATCAAATAAAGCATGCCCACCAAGTATTCGACGGCGGATCCGAGAGAGAGAGCGGTGCTCTCCTCTCAAATGAAGTTAAGTCCGCCAACCGCTCGACGACGAATCCGAGAGAGAGAGAGCGGTGCTCTCCTCTCAAACAAAGTTCGCCCGCTAACCGCTCGACGGCGAATCATAAAGAGAGCGATGCTCTCATTTGCCCACTAACTATCCGACAAAATGCATAAGACGGCGAAGTTATCATAAAGAGAGCGATGCTCTCCTCTCAAACACCAAAAGAGAAAGAGAGATCATTTTACTTCCAAATTAAAAAGAGAGAGGAAGCTTTTAAACTCTTTAATTCTATTTAGAATTGAAGTCATCAATTTAATCAAATTACACTAGATTGGGACTTAATCATATTGAACGAATTCCATTATGAATTAGAATCAAAATAAGAGATTCCATACACTTGATTTTAAATTTTTAATCTCAATCCAAGTCCAAAGAGAACATGGACTTAATTCATATTGGCTCAAAGTCATATGGGCATATACGCTCAAAGTCATATGGGCATATACCCATTTACCCATTAACCCATATTACCATACCCATTAACCCATATCATAAAACCATTTAACCCAATAACCCAAAACCCATTATCTATACCATACCCATTAACCTATATCACAAAACCATTTAACCCAATTAAACCCACTTTGACCGAAATGTCGTTAAACTAATCCAAACCCACTTTGACCGAAATGTCGTTAAACTAATCCAAACCCACTTCGACCGAAACGTCGTTAAACTAATCCTAAGTCTAAAACCCCGACTGAAATGTCGTTAAATCCAAACCCAATTTCGACCGTAATGTCGTTAAACTAAACCTAAACTCAATCGACCGAAACGTCGTTAAACTAAATCCAAGTCCAAAACTCAATCGACCGAAACGTCATTAAACTAAACCCAAATCCCAAAGTCTATAAATAAAACCTAAAACCCAACCCCGACCGAAATGTCGCTAAACTAAATCCAAACCCAATTTCGACCGAAACGTCATTAAACTAAACCCAATTTCGACCGAAACGTCGTTAAACTAATCCAAATCCCAACTTTGACCGAAATGTCGTTAAACTAATCCAAATCCCAACTTTGACCGAAATGTCGTTAAACTAATCCAAATCCCAACTTCGACCGAAATGTCGCTAAACTAAATCCAAACCCAATTTCGACCGAAATGTCGTTAAACTAAAACCAAATCTCAACTGACCGAAACGTCGTTAAACTAAACCCAACCCATTTTTCACAAATCATCTGATCCTCTAGCATATAAAACTAGAGCCAAATCACAATCATATTCAAATTCGATCAAATTCTAATTATATGCTTAGAATTGATCAAATCATTTAATCAAATTAAACTTGTTGGACTTTAATACATTTGCTCGGAGTTCAAACAAACGAAGTTAAATTAGATTCCAATACATATACTTGGAGTTTAATTTAAATTTGACTAATCCTAATACATATAATTAGGATTTAGTTAATATTTCATCTTGAGATGAATCAAAATCAAATGTAATTAAGCTCTAATACATAAACTTAGAGCCTAATTATATCAGACTCTAAAAATATAAAATTAGAGTCTAATTCAAATTTTTGAGCTAGTCCTAGTACATACATGGGATTAAAGCTCAAATCAAACTCTATTGGACTTTATCATATACAGTTAAAGTTCAATAAACCAAATCAAACTCTAATACATATAATTAGAGTTTAATTTGAATCAGATTCGATTAAATCCCAATACATATACAGGAAATTTAATCAATCTTTCATCTTAGGGTGAACAGTGTTGAGCTCCAAAATATATAGAGTCCAACAAAATTAATTTGACCATCTTAGAACATATAACTAAGATGAAATTAAACATTTTCTTTTATGCTCCACTTATGTACACCGAGGGTATGCCCTTGGTTAAAGCCATGTAACTGGACGATATATTATAAAAACTTTCTTTTGTTCAATTCTAGCATTTCAGAGGTCTCTTAATCGAAGGTACCCTAACATTTTATAGGGGTAATTAACAATAGACGCTTGCGTTTATTGGAAGCCATGGATCCGCAATACCTGATAACCATACATATTTAAATATTAATCTGAATCATGAATACTATCCCACGGGAAATTCAAGATAAATTTCACCGTGCGAGGTACGTCATTCGTGGTGGCAGACAAAATGGCACACCCGGTGGGACTTGGCTTCTCCTTCCATCTTTGAGACCGATGATATGCTAATAGAATTGGACGATAGATATTTAACCTATATTCATTATTTCCTTGCAGAAGAAATGGCACCAAAGAACACTGCTGCTGCTACTGGTTCGATGCTGATCAACGCTGGTCAGGTTTACCTACCAGCATCCGTCCTCACCATTGGAGCAGCTGAGCCTGCAATCCGATTCGTCACCATCCCCGAGGAGGCTAGGGTGCGGCTATGGCCCCTTCAATGCTATCACCACGGCACCAACAACGACAACGCTGCGGCTCCTGCCAAGAGCAATGCTGTGATTCCTCGCCTTCCTTCTCGTGGGAGGCGCCCGAACGTCATCATCCCCAACCCTCCTCGCGTTCCAGTGAAGGAGAGGATGACTTCCAACTTTCCTCGCGTCTCCGTGAAGGAGAGGATGATCCCCAACTTTCCTCGCGTCCCAGTGAAGGAGAGGATGATTCCCAATCTTCCTCGCGTCCCCGTGTAGGAGAGGATAACTTCCCTTAGCACTTCAAAGAAAATGGAGTTGCAGGGTAGGTTGGTGTTCCTAAACAGAAATGAAGGAACATCGTTGCTTAACATGGCCCCTAAAGCGTCAGTCTTCAATAGATTGACGTTCCCCAAGGATACTCTATCGCCCATGACGAAAGCATTCAAGAGAAATCTCCGCCGTACTTTGAAACGGCAAGAGTCGAACAAAGAAAAGAATTCTCGACAAACCCAAGTTACTAGGGTTGTCGCTGGACCTGACGTTTTGGTCCACAACCGCTACGCACCTCTGAGATTTGTGAGAAAGAACTCACCTACGGCCGTTCTGCGCCCAGAGTCAGAAATGGTCCATCTAAAGCCTTCCTCTGAATGTCCTCGTTTGAGAAATAATAACGAGAACTCTGTCTGCAAGCGGATATATAAAGCCTTTACGGCTGCAAAAGGGAGGATGAACATAGAGAAGAAGATTGAGAAGCCGAGATGGCAACAGAAATCAGCATTATCCTGGAAAGGAAGAAACACGGAGTGGAAGCCCAAAACTCTTGCTCAGATTAAAGAAGAGAATTTGGAGATTCACACCGTGAGAGTTATAGGGCATACGCCCTCAGGTGAGGCTGTTGATGAAGATGAAACTATCCAGTAGATTCTTACAAGAGCTGCTGCAAGAAAAGCAGCGGAAGAGAAAGCAAGAGCTAAAGAAGCAAGCTCTTCGCAAAATATTGTGAATAAAGATGATCTACCTGACGATCTATCTGATCCACGAGAGGAAGAAGAGGTTGTGTTCTTCCCGAGGGATCCAAAGGATGCTATGATTGCATCCTTGAAAAAGAAAGTTGATGAAAAGGATAGAGATATCATAAATCTCTATAAGAAGATGGAGGATGTTATGGATTTAATGTTAAATGTGCAGAAGCAACTGGAGGATCAACGACGTCAAACCAAGATCCTAACCCAGACAGAAGCACGCATGCCACAAGTCATCGATGAACAGGCTAAAACAACTGTTCCTAAAGAGACTACTACCTCTTTGACTAAAGAAGAGATTCATAATCTGATCACTTCTCAAGTTAAAGAGACGGTAGCGGGGGCAAATCCGAAGCCGAAAGGGAAAGGACACCCTTATCTATCGGAATATGACAGTATACCTTTTCCAGACGGGTATCAAGTCCCTAAATTTAAAATGTTCTATGGTGTTGGTAATCCTGATCAGCATCTAGCACATTTTAAAGCCATGTGTGGAAATACCGGGAGTAATGGACCTCTACTCTTGCGGCAATTTCCACAAAGCTTATCGGGTATAGCTTTTGAATGGTACTACTCTCTTGAAGATGAGTCCATTAAAACTTGGGCCGACATGGAAGAAGCTTTCAGAGCAAAATTCGCCACCGTTAGCGATAAGATTACTATCGCTGATCTAGTAGCTGCCAAACGAAGAAGAGATGAAACAATGCTAGATTACATTACAAGGTGGCGGAACTTAAGTATAAGGTGTGAGCAACCTCTAGACCAGCCTCAAGCTGTTGGTCTTGTTATGGGCAATATTGATAACTGGATGGCTCCTTTCCTGTGCACATCTAGTTGTTCCACCTTCCACGAATTGATATTAAACGTCTCTAGACTGGAGAGAACTGAGCCCCAAGTCTTAGTAAATGCACAAAAGACAAAAAGGGATGATAACAAAAGAGTCGAGACGAAAATGGTACAGGCTAGACCGACACAAGCTAGACCAGCCCGCACGAACATGATAGAGAAAGGTAAGAAGGCAATTACCTCTGCAGTCGAACAGACCCCTGTAAAACCTATGTTTGGGGGTAATAATCCAAAAGGGTTTTCGTTAGAGGAGCGAAGAAACAAAGTAGACCCCTTCAAGCGGGAGAAAGTGAAGAAAATTTTTACGATCTTTGTTAAAAATGGTCTTCAAGCCCGAGAAACCAAAGAAGCAGATGAGGTAGGGAAAAGCGATAATCCAAAATATTGCCTATATCATAGGCTAATTAGCCATCCAATCGAAGACTGTTGGATTTTCAAAGACTGGGTTGAAAAACAATACAAAGCTGGCGAAATCACTCTTTCACAGTCAGTATTGTTAGAGACACCAGTCGAAAAGACCAATTTGATTGGTGTGGGTGCTGAAAATACAGAAGGAATTGAGAATGAACTTCCTCCCGAGTTTTGGAATATATTCTTATCTAAGAAAACTCGGAAGATTTTGAAATATTTAAAGGAAGTTCCAGGAATAAAGTGGCGAGGCCCTTTAAACCCAGAAGTGCAGTCTGAGGGTAAGCCCATGCCTCCAACCAAAAAGTTTAATACTCCAGCCAAGTAGAGGCACAGAATAACTCGGGCGAAGAAGAATAAGAAATTTGTTGAGCCGGCTGAACCTCAACATAAAAAGCGGCCTATCGAGGAACACATTGACTCGATGGAAGAATATAATCAAGTTGAAAGAGAGCCTCTTCTGATTCATGATTTTATTTCCAAAGCAATAGAAGAGGCTAAGAAAAAGAAAGACTCTGATAAGAAAGAAATTCCCGTCGAGGAGTGTGAAGAAAAAGGAGAGCCTTTTTGGGGAGAGACTTGCAGAGTCATCACTGCACGACGAGATGATGAAGAAATTATCTTTTCTGCTAGCCACCTTAGGGAACAAGAAAGGAACCTCAGGGAAGTTCATGACCAATTAGCAGAGATAAAGGAAATGACACGCAACTTTCACAAGGTGAATGATAAAATATTGGACATGACAACACAACTGAATTTGATGTTCTCTATGATGATCGGGATTGAGGCTAGAGTAGAGCAGTTGATGAAGATTACTCCCCCTCCGCAACAGTCTCAGTCGCAAAATGACAGAGAACGAAAGGTCGAGCTGTTACCAAAGCCTATAACTCGATCTTCAAATCAGCATTCACCCGAAACTTCTCAAAAAGATAAAGGAAAAGCCCCTCTTATAGAAACCAGAGGGGAATGCCCGAGAATGGTGCCAACAGAAGGAGTTAATTCTCAGTCTTCTAACAGCAAAATTACACCCATGTATTGTCCTTTTCATCAAGTGAAAGGACATAACTTAGAAAACTGTCGCACTTTTCAACATACAAGAAGACCAAAAAATCAGTTTTCTCAAAAGGCTAATATCGGGCAAAATGCCAGAAGCACAACTTTGACAATCCAGGAGAGACATAAGCACAAGACTATTCCTTACACACGGGAATCATGTCGTGTCATTACAATAGCTGATGACGTGTCAGAAAGCTCTGAGCCGACCCTGGAGGCAAATCAACAGACATCCACTCCAAACGATGATACTTATGTTGATCCTTTGGAATTATACGACACTTCAACTCATCATGATCCAATGAAGAAGTTGTATAGAATGGAGTGTCGCTTAATCAGAATGGAGGGAGAAATGAGGAGGCTCCACAATGAAGTTAGCCTTATAAAGATGAATGTGAAACGACATGGTGGCGATATAAAAGGCATAGATATTCAAATGAGAACTATAATAGACATGCTCAAAACGGATGCTACTGAAGCATCAAAAAGATATCGGGTCGAGACATGCCGAGTCATAACTACGCTAGCTGATCCGTAGCAATCAAAGTCGACAAAAGCCGAGTACGATGCAAGTTTCTATGAAGCACACATAATTGCTCAAGAGCTTAAAAGAATGTCGATGAGAGGAAATGCAGGGCCATCTTCACTGAAAAAGAAGAAGAATCCAACCTCAAACCAGCAGTCAGAGGTTCACCAGAATAATGAAGCTCTAATCAAGGAAGGAAAAAAGAAAATCATCTCGACAGAGTTCTGTTCCTATCATAATATATGGGGGCACACTCTAGAAAATTGTCGCCAGTGGAAAAAGATGCAGAATCTACCTATAAACAAGGTGAAGCCAAAGATCAATCAACCGACAGCTCCCGAATCAAAAAATCAACGATGGAAGAAACATCTGCCGCGATTCGAAAAACAACAATCCATGACTCTCGAAGAATTCAGAAAAGTATGTTATGATGCTTTTGATGATATGAAATTACGTTGTTTTTGGTGTGGAACGAGAGGTCATGCTTATGATGTATGCGTGAAACTTCGGGACCATAGAAAAAATAAATTACAACTCAAAGAGTCATGTCGAGTAATAACAATCTCCGAAGAGCAATCTGAAGACTCTGTGAATCAAAGAAATAGGGTTAGACAATCTGTTGATGCACTTGAAGATGGTGATAGTGCCTGGGTAGCATACAATACTCCGAGCAGGGATTGTGGTGCAAGGAAAATGGAGTATCGCCTTCTTGAGATAGACAATGATTTGAGGAGAGTGCAAATTGATGTACGCATTCTGGCAACAAACGTAGACTGTGTTGTCATGGCAATAAACAGCATGAAAGAGCAATTAAAAGAGATACTCAACAAATTGAATACTCTTGAAAAGACCAAAGTCGAAACATGCCAAACTATTACCTGTGGTGTTGACTCTAATACCAAGGAAAATAAAGAAGCTGAGGATTCTCTCCAGATTACATTGAAGTCTGGAAAAGTATTACCTGAAAGGCAAGGGCAGCCACAAAATAGTAAGGATAAAGAAATTCAGATAAATCAAGAGGCACCGACTTCATCAAATCAAGGGAGATTATCGAAGATTGAGTATAACATACTTTCTCATCTAAGAAAAGTGCCTGCTTTGTTGAGTGTATATGATGCCCTGATGATGTCTAGAGAACTACGGGACGTACTCATTTACGCTTTACAAAATCCCGAGCCCTTTTATGCTCATTTTGCTGAGGTGAATATGAAAGAGGCATTATACTCCAGACATATTGCCAATGCCATTTTCACTGATGAGGACATGCTGCTGGGAACTGCTCATCACAATAGGCCATTATATGTGACTGGGACAAGCGATGGAGAGAAGATTAATCGTATTCTAATCGATCCTGGATCCTCAATCAACATTCTGACTTTACGAACTTTGAAAAGTTTAGCTCTGAATGTCGATCATTTGTCCTCAGAAAGAATTTTGATTCAAGGCTTTAATCAACATAGCCAAAAAGCTCTCGGGTCGATCATTCTTCCTATCAAATTTGGAGCATTGCGGACTGATGTAAAGTTCTATGTCATAAATGCAGATACTTCGTACAAAGCATTATTGGGACGGCCTTGGTTGCACGAGTATAATGTTGTCCCCTCTACTCTTCATCAATGTTTGAAATATATCAAGGATGGAGAAGAATTCAGAGTTGATGGTGATATACGTCCATTTGGAGTGCATGAGATACGATATGAAGATGCAAGATATTTTGCGGAATCTGAAAAAGATATAAAATTATCTCACGAACTTGAAGAGGGTAAAGTTCAGGGTGATAAAAAATCCTCAAAGGGAAAGATAAAAATTGAGGATAATAAAGAAAATGCGATTCCACACTTCGGAAGTGATTCAGAAGATTCTGATGATGAGGAACAATTAAGAAAAATGTTGGAAACATTTTCTTCCAAATTAAACATGCCACAGGGAGAAGACTCATCGAGAGGATGAAGAGATTTTCTTGACATCCGAATCAAATATGTTCATAAGAACTCCTGAATTGATTGAGGATTCCTTAACTATTACTAGAGTTCCAGATGGACATATAAAGTCTCTTCATATAAGTGAGCCAATAAAAGTGAATGATCTAAAAACTTTCTTTGTACCTCCTCGAGTTGAGAAAGTCAGGGGAAAAGAAAAAATAAAGAAAGGGATCCTCTTTTATAAGTCAAATGATTACAAACCCTCTGATCTTATCAAGCTCGACAACTCTGATGAGGAAATATATGAAGACGTCAACATACCAGCATACTTTTCGAAAAATCTCAAGAAAATGATGAATAGCTCAGGATTTCCTACAAGAAGGTCACGAGCTAATCGAAATTTTTTTCAGAAAATGTGGAATCCACCGCAAAAAAGAGTTGTGCTTCCAAATGGGCGAACAGTACACACAAGAGGGCTAGGATATCATCAACCTGCTCGGGTGTCTTACAAAGAGAGCGTTGGAATAACGGCTTCTGAGAAAGCTCAACTCAATCTCACACCTCCGACGACAGAGGTAACCCATAATGATTCATCTGTCATACGACATACTTGCACCATGATTACAATAAAGGATATGGAGCAAGATGAGGACATCGAGCCAATAAAAACAGAGCTTCTGGATTTAAAAGATGCTCCACAAGAGCTTGAGGACGGGGGCAAGCCACCGTTGATGAGCTTTTAGAAATAAATTTGGGAACCGAAGAAGATCGAAGACCCACTTATATCAGTGCACTGCTTTCAGAAAAAGATCAAGATATGTTGAAAGCATTGTTGATAGAATATAAAGACTGCTTTGCTTGGACATATAAAGAAATGCCCGGTCTAGATCCGAATGTGGCTGTTCATAAACTTGCTCTTAGCCCAGATGTGGCTCCAGTTAAGCAAGCTCCAAGGAGGACAAGAGTTGACTTAGAAGAACAGATCATAGCAGAAACTAAAAAGCTTATTGAAGCAGGGTTCATCAGAGAAGAAAAATACGCTGATTGGATCGCAAGCATAGTCCCAGTAAAGAAGAAAAATGGTCAAATTCGCGTATGCGTCGACTTTCGAGATATAAACAAAGCATGCCCAAAGGACGATTTTCCACTGCCAGTCACTGAACTAATGATCGACAACACTTCAAGTTACGAGATGTTTTCTTTCATGGATGGTTCCTCTGGATATAACCCAGATAAAGATGGCACACGAGACGAAAAACACCTTTGCTTTTAGAACTCCAATTGGCATATACTGTTACAAGGTTATGCCCTTTGGTCTAAAAAATGCAGGAGCCACTTATCAAAGGGCTATGATAGTAATTTTTGATGACTTGCTCCACAAAACTGTTGAGTGCTATGTTGATGATTTGGTTGTCAAAACTGTAAACAAAACAAATCATTTTGAAGACTTAAGAACAGTTTTCATCAGGTAAAGAGAATATAATCTGAAAATGAATCCTCTTAAATGTGCATTTGGAGTTTATTCGGGCAAATTCTTGGGGTTTATTGTTAGACATAGAGGAATCGAAATAGACCCTGCAAAAATTAAGGCCATCATGGAATTGCCGCCTCCAAAGAATTTGAAACAACTGCGATCCTTTCAAGGAAGATTGGCATATATTAGAAGATTTATATCAAATCTATCTGGCAGAATTAAACCATTTTCTAAATTGGTGAAAAAGGATGCGCCTTTCATATGGGATGATGATTGTCAAATAGCATTTGACGATATTAAGAGATATTTATTAAGTCCACCAGTGCTTGCTGCCCCTATTCACGGCAGGCCATTAATTTTATATACGGCTGCACTTGAAGGATCGCTGGGTGCACTTCTCGCTCAAAACAATGAAGAAGGAAAAGAAAATGCTTTATACTATCTCAGCAGGATGTTAGTGGGAGCAGAAAATTCCTACTCGCCAATCGAAAAGCACTGTCTAGCCCTTATATTTGCCGTTAAGAAATTAAGACATTATATGCTGGAACATAAAATTCACTTAATTTCGAAGGTGGATCCGCTTAAATTCTTAATGACAAGACCAGTTTTGACTGGAAGATTGGCGAAATGGGCTGTTATACTCCTTGAATTTGACATCACTTATGTGCCACAGAAAGCCATCAAAGGTCAAGCACTTGCTGATTTTCTGGCTGCACATCCAATTCTAGATGACTCACCTTTGATCTACGATTTGCCCGATGAGCACATCATGTTTACTATGGAAGACCAACCCTATTGGAAAATGTATTTCGATGGCGCGTCCTCAATTCAACCAGCTTTCAGTCCAAATATCCCTCAAATTAAGGCAGGAATATGGTTAATCTTTGTAACACCTGAAGGAGGCATTTTGAGATACTCATTAGCCCTTTCTGAGCCTCGCACAAATAACGAGGCTGAGTACGAAGCTCTTATTGCTGGTTTAGAAATTGCAATCCAGTTGAATATTCAAAAATTGCATATTTATGGAGACTCCCAATTAATCATCAACCAAGTGGAAGGGGAGTTTAAAGTACATAAACCAGAGTTGATCAAATATCAAACGAAAGTGAAATGTCTTATAAAGAAAATCCCATGGATAAAAATAGAAAAAGTGTCCAGGGCTATGAATGGAAAAGCCGATGCCCTAGCTAAATTGGCTAAAGAGCTTGCTGATCCTACCATGGATGAAGTCCAAATAATTATACGGAATCGAAAAATATTGTCTCCAGCTGACTTAAATCGAGAAGAAGATACAAAGGAAGCTGAAGTTGCAACCATCGATACAGAAGATGATTGGAGAGAATCTTTCATCGATTTTCTCAAATTTAATAAACTGCCAGAAGAAAAGTCAAGACGGGCACAAATTAAGAAAAGAGCAATGCGATATGTATTCGTTAATGATCAACTCTATCGCAGATCTTATGATCAATTATGGCTTAAATGTTTATCACCAGATGAGATTAAACAAGTCATGCATGAAGTCCATTCAGGCATTTGCGGTGCGCACCAATCAGGGCCAAAAATGCGCCTTAAAATCAAGCATTTAGGGTATTATTGGCCAACCATGATACAAGATTGTATGATGTATGCTAGAAAATGCCATCAATGTCAAATCCACGGTGACTTTATTCATCGACATCCAAATCCCTTGCACCCTACAATCGCTTCATGGCCGTTTGATATGTGGGGAACAGATGTGATAGGACCGATTAATCCACCATCTTCCAGGGGGCACAAGTTTATTCTCGCTGCTACAGACTATTTTTCTAGATGGGTTGAGGCAATCCCGCTAAGAGAAGTCAAAGCAGATGATGTCGTCAAATTCTTTAGAGAAAATATTCTATATCGATTTGGAGTTCCAAGACGAATCATATCGATAATGGAACTGCCTTCAAGAGTTTCAAAGTCAGTAGATTTGCTACTCAACATAAAATTGATTGGAGGTACTCTTCGATATATAATGCAAGGGCTAATGGATTGGCTGAAGCCTTTAATAAGACTTTGATAAAGCTATTAAAGAAAATTATCGGCAAAAATCAAAAAGAATGGCACATGCGAATCATAGAAGCTCTTTGGGCCTATCGGACCACATACAGAACGCCAACTCAAGCAACACCCTACTCTTTGGTGTTCGGTGTTGAGGCAGTATTACCACTAGAAGTTGAATTGCCCTCATTGCGGATAGCAGTTCAACACGAGTTAACAAATGAAGAGAATGCTCTACTAAGGCTTGATGAGCTAGATGCATTAGATGAAACCCGGTTAATTGCCCAACAAAATTTGGAACTCTATCAAGCCTAGATGGCAAGAGCATATAATAAGCTCACTCGATACCGCACCTTTAACATTGGGGAGTTGGTGCTCGTTCTTCGTAGACCGATTATAATCAATAGACACACTGGAAGGAAATTTGATCCAAATTGGGAAGGCCCATATGCAGTGGAAAAAGTCTATGAAGGCTGCGCTTATCAATTAATTGATGCCAAAGGTGAAAGACCAATGCCACCTATCAATGGCCGCTTCTTAAAGAAATATTATGTATAAAAAAAAAAAAAAAAAAAGAAAAGAAAAAAAGTGGATGACATATTGTCTAATTTTCTAGATAATATGGGTAAAATATAAGCCACCAACGGACTTGATTTGTTCACATCGAACTTCAAGGGTAAAATTGTAAAATTCCCGGTTGTGGTATAACCCCACAGGCAAAATTGGGATCCCATTGTGAGAAAACCTTTCGAGGCTCACAGGCAAAAGTTAGGGGAAGATATCTGGTGAAAACCCATTTGGGCGCCAGACTACCCAAGATATATTTTGCCTATGACGGAATGCTAACTCACCTTAGGGTCGGTTACGCGCAGCAATTTCGATTGCTTCTCGAGGCAAAATAAACAAAAATTAATCCATGTCCCCTATCACCCAAGATATATTTTGCCTATGACGGAATGCTAACTCACCTTAGGGTCGGTTACGCGCAGCAATTTCGATTGCTTCTCGAGGCAAAATAAACAAAAATTAATCCATGTCCCCTATCACCCAAGATATATTTTGTCTATGACGGAGTGCTAACTCACCTTAGGGTCGGTTACGCGCAGCAATTTCGATTACTTCCCGAGGCAAAATAAATAAAAATAATCCATATTTCCTAATCCGACCGTCATGTCGTTAAACTGAATAACTGAGTAATTTGACCGCCATGTCGTTAAACTGAGCGATTTGATTAATTTTGACCGCCATGTCGTTAAACTGAGCAATTTGATGTAATATGACCGCCATGTCGTTAAACTGAGCATCTCATATAATTTGACCGCCATGTCGTTAAACTGAGCAATTTGAGTAATTTGACCGCCATGTCGTTAAACTGAGTATTTGAGTAATTTGACCGCCATGTCGTTAAACTGAGTATTTGATGTAATTTGACCGCCATGTCATTAAACTGAGTATTTGAGGTAATTTGACCGCCATGTCGTTAAACTCAGTATCTGATGTAATATGACCGTCATGTCGTTAAACTGAGCATCTTAATTTGAAATTTCAGTTACCTTGGACTTTTGATATTGGACCTCGGTGGCGATCGGAATGTTGAAATCGAGCAAGGAAATTATCACGTTTTCTACCTTGTTTAAATCCACAAGCTTGAAAAGGTGGGGGGCATTTGTTGAAACATAAAAAAAAAAAAAAAAAAAAACGGGGAATTTGAATGTGGTGATCCATGCACTTGGTGCATAGAAAAAAAATTAGATTCAAATTTTAAAAAAAATGGTACACAGATTAATCCCCGCACCAGGTGTATGAGCACTATTTGATAATCAGTCCTTCCCCTTTATGTATTTGCAAAATACCCTAATGCAAATGTATAAACGCAATATGAACAAAGTGGAAGGGTCATATTGCGAATATTATCCCATTATTTGCAAAACTAACTTCCCATTACCCATTGTCGCACGATCTTCTCCACAACTACCTACGATCCAAACCCATATCCCCATTACCTTCTCCACAACTACCCACGTCTCCTATTCCTTGTTCAACCCAATTGAAAAGGGAAGGGAAGAGAGGACTTTTACCAGAGAGACCCACTTCAACCCAATTAAAAAAAAAGGAGAGAAACTTAAGCCCATTCTCTATTTCCTGTTTACAGAAGAAGAAGAAAGAAAAGGTAATTAGTCCCCCCATTGATGCAGCTTCTCTCTCCCTCTCTCTCTCTCGTAAAAAAAGAAGAAGAGAAACACAGTTTCTCTTCTCTCTCTCTCTCTCTCTCTCTCTCTCTCTCTCTCTCTCGTAAACAAAAAAAAAAAGAAGAAAAGAAGAGAAACACTGTTTCTCTTCTCTCTCCCTCCCTCTCTCTCTCTCGGTGAACCCGAGTTCCGACGCGCGGAGCTCCGCAATCGCGGTCCCGGCGCCCACCTCCTCGGCTGCGGCTCTCCGTCGCGAAGTCCCTCGGCAGCTCCATCATCCTCGGCTCGCATCTCGTCGGCTCGCGGCCCCACCGCTCGGCTTCTCGTCGAGCCCGAGGCCCTCCTCCCGAGCCGCGCGTCATCTCCTCCGTCGAGGCCCTCGTGGACCTCCTCGAGCCGCGCGCCACCACCTCGACGCGCCGCCGCCGTGCCGTCGCCCTCGGACACCCGCCGCTCGTGCCGCCCTCGGCCACCCGCGAGGCACGGCGCGACGCGCGGCCGCGCCGCGCGCGCGCGATCGGCCACCCACTTCAGCCCTCGGCCACCGCAGCGTCCCCAGCCGCAACGCCGCCGCCGCGGCCTAGTCCGCACTCCTTCTGCAGCCCCGTCCGCGCACTTCCCCCATCGACGCGGACCTCCTCTAGGCGGCCTCCACCGTCGCAGACTTCGTCGGCGCGGCCCCCGGTGTCGCGACCTCGTCCGACGCCTCCCGGTCATCGCGGACCTCCTCTCGGCGTGCCCCGTCATCGCGGACCTCGTCGGCGCGGCCTCCACCGTCGTGGAGCTCCTCGGCTCGCGAGCTCCTCGGCTGCGCCGACCTTCGTCGCGGGGACTTCGTCCGGCGCGACTCCCTCGTCGCCTCCTTGCTCCGCAGAGGACACCGACGGCTTAGTCGCTGCTCCGGTCCG
Source organism: Aechmea fasciata (assembly GCA_025177825.1). NCBI lineage: Eukaryota > Viridiplantae > Streptophyta > Magnoliopsida > Poales > Bromeliaceae > Aechmea > Aechmea fasciata. The sequence continues at coordinate 16,026,071 of CM045926.1, read as the reverse complement.
CATCGACTCCGCGGCTCACCCCGCGGTGCTCCGTCAAGCAGCCCCGTCAAGTGCTCGACGAAGACCGCCCGCCAAGTGCTCGACGGCAAATCTGAGAGAGAGAGCGGTGCTCTCCTCTCAAATGAAGTCCGCCCGCTAACCGCTCGACGGCGAAATTGAGAGAGAGAGCGATGCTCTCCTCTCAAATGAAGTCAAATAAGGCACGCCCGCCAAGTGCTCGACGAGGAATCTGAGAGAGAGAGCGGTGCTCTCCTCTCAAACGAAGACCGCCCGCCAAGTGCTCGACGAATCATAAAGAGAGCGATGCTCTCATTTGCCCACCAACCGCCCGCCAAGTGCTCGACGGCGAATGCGAGAGAGAGAGCGGTGCTCTCCTCTCAAATGAAGTCCGCTCGCCAACCGCTCGACGGCGAAATTGAGAGAGAGAGAGAGCGGTGCTCTCCTCTCAAACGAAATCAAATAAAGCATGCCCACCAAGTATTCGACGGCGGATCCGAGAAAGAGAGCGGTGCTCTCCTCTCAAATGAAGTCAAGTCCGCCAACCGCTCGACGACGAATCCGAGAGAGAGAGAGCGGTGCTCTCCTCTCAAACAAAGTTCGCCCGCTAACTGCTCGACGGCGAATCATAAAGAGAGCGATGCTCTCATTTGCCCACTAACTATCCTGTAACAACCCACTTCCCCGTAAAGCGTGTCGAGTTCCGTCAAAATGAGCGGGACCCGGAGTGGATGCGAGTAGGTGTGGGTTCTATGCGCTTTGGAGCGTGCGCACAGCGAAGTGGGGACGTGGAAAAGCTAAACTGCAAGTCTGGTGGAATTCCCGGACTTGGAGCAGCCGAGACCGGACATCCAGGGGATGTCCGGATGCCTAAGTGCCCCGGTGCGCGATGAGGAAATTGGCTAAGTCCGGAAAACCGGCGTGCGAGGCAGGACAACCGGCCAAGACCGGACAATCCGAGACAGGACATCCGGCCAAGACCGGACATTGGGCTGCGTAACATGCGAGAAAAATGGCTAAGTCCCGAAAAAGAGGGCTTGCGAGGCCAGGACAACCGGCCGAGACCGGACATTGGGCCAGCGCCGATTACGGCGGGATGTAATATTTAGAGTTGGGAGGGTCTAAATGCAATTGTGGCAGCATGATATATGCTTGGGCCCTTCTCTAATCACAGCACCCTCATTTCCTCTCCACTCTCACTCTCTTTTCTCCCTTTCTCTCTCTAGAAAAGCTCTAGGAGATCAAGGAGAACTTGGAGTAGAAGAAGAAGGAGAAGATTTTGGAGCTTTTGGTGGGCATTGGAGCTCTCCTACAACAAAGCTTTGGTTGAACTTGCTACAAGAGGTAGGCTTTTTGCAAGTTAACCTTAGGGTTTGAGTTTTCTCCTAAGTTTTGGAGCTTTCTAGCTTTTTGCTAGTATTAGAGGGACTTGTATGGCTATGAACACCATGAAACCTCATGAGAGCTTCAAGTGCTCTCATGGTGGTTGGCTAGGGTTTGTAGTAAACCCCAAATAAATGGTTCTAATGGCTTAGGAATGGTTCTAAAGAGCTTCTCATGGGTCTACAAGCTTTCTTTTGCTTGTGGTTGAGATCAATCCCATGAGAATGCCAAAATGGCATTGTTAGGGTTTGGAAATTGGGGCTTTTGCCCTAGGGTGTTTCCAAGGTAAATTGACCTTGTGAAAACCTAATTGGGGGTATCCCCGACGCGTGGGGCAACTTCGTTTATTTTTACGAAAAGCCGATCATAGAGTTGCTATGTAAAATGGCCTGATTGGGTCAACTTTTAACGTAACAGGTTTCAACCTAGGCACCGGTTGACCGTGAGATTTCTTGGGCAACTCCACAAAAATGTTCCAAGGTGGGTGGTGCATTCCAAGGACATCGGACTTCCCTCTATGTCTAAGTGTCACATTTTGAGCATATTTATATATTGAGCATGTTGCATAGTAGGGTTTAAAATACATTTCTTATTGCTTTTGTGAGTTCAAATGCATGAGGTAGATTTGTATGAGCTTGTATAGTAAAAGAACAAGAACCCTATGTATGCATGTTAAAGAACAAGAACTTAGTATAATTGCCAAGTGAATGTAACATTGGACATGAACTTAGAGATTGTGACAAATGTGAGTCTAGAATACTTAGACAACTTGTATGGCATCGAGAACAAGAACAAGTAGTGTACATAACACTAGTAGAGTTTTGGAATTTACATTATGACAACAACCTTAGAGTTAAGGGTCATATGAACATAGTCCCCTTGAAGTCAAGGAATGAATTGAAATTGGAATCCTTAGAGTTAAGGATTGATCGTACTCACCATATAGTCCTTGCTCGAGGGCGGTAGCTCCCCCTCGGGCGATGTGCTCCGGAGTTGTCATCACCGGGTTGTAGTGTTTCCCCAGAGGACGGTCCCGTCGGGTTGTAGTGTTTCCTCGACAATCGGGATTTGAGTTGGTTGAGTCTTGTTGAGGGCGAAACCTACAAGAGATTGGGTAATGAACATGAACTATGAACTTTCAGTCATCATGAGTTATTATTCGAGCATCTTAGTGTTTACTTTCAAGCGTATTAGCTGCATTTATTAGTTGGTTATTATCTTACCCTTCTTTCTATTACGCTTGAATTAGACCTAGTGGGAAAGTCGGCGTGGTTGGTTGCCGTTCCACTGGGAACTTCGTTGTAGTTCTCACACCACTATCTCCACAGGGCCGGGACCGAGCGAGCCGGCCGAGGACCGCGGTAAGGGCATCGCGCCCGAGACCGCCAAGTTATTACTTTTTTGTAGTTGCATTCCCTTTATATCATCTTTTGTATTTGATGATCATAGTTGCTTAACTTTGAATGTAATCAAGTTTCATTTTGAGGTAAATGTGATGTAAGAAAGAAATGATGCATGAGATTGTAAAGACTTTAAAGAATTCGAGTTGTGAGAATTATGCATGTATGTGATTGCAATTAATCAGAGTACTTGTATGTTTTAGTTTAGCTTTTCACTTTGGCTATGGCTTGCCCTCGTGCAAGGTGTTATGTATGCTTCCGCATGTGTAAAAATTTCATACTCTATCAGTACCTGTTGAGCCTTGGGCGGGCAGGGGAAGCTCTGTCCGTTCGGCGTCTGTTTGACTCGCTCGAACCGGCCAAATGGATCGGGCTCGGGGCGTGACATATCCGACAAAATGCATAAGACGGCGAAGTTATCATAAAGAGAGCGATGCACTCCTCTCAAACACCAAAAGAGAAAGAGAGATCATTTTACTTCCAAATTAAAAAGAGAGAGAGGAAGCTTTTGAACTCTTTAATTCTATTTAGAATTGAATTCATCAATTTAATCAAATTACACTAGATTGGGACTTAATCATATTGAACGAATTCCATTATGAATTAGAATCTGCAAAATAAGAGATTCCATACACTTGATTTTAAATTTTTAATCTCAATCCAAGTCCAAAGAGAACATGGACTTAATTCATATTGGCTCAAAGTCATATGGGCATATACGCTCAAAGTCATATGGGCATATACCCATTTACCCATTAACCCATATTACCATACCCATTAACCCATATCATAAAACCATTTAACCCAATAACCCAAAACCCATTATCTATACCATACCCATTAACCTATATCACAAAACCATTTAACCCAATTAAACCCACTTTGACCGAAATGTCGTTAAACTAATCCAAACCCACTTTGACCGAAATGTCGTTAAACTAATCCAAACCCACTTCGACCGAAACGTCGTTAAACTAATCCTAAGTCTAAAACCCCGACTGAAATGTCGTTAAATCCAAACCCAATTTCGACCGTAATGTCGTTAAACTAAACCTAAACTCAATCGACCGAAACGTCGTTAAACTAAATCCAAGTCCAAAACTCAATCGACCGAAACGTCATTAAACTAAACCCAAATCCCAAAGTCTATAAATAAAACCTAAAACCCAACCCCGACCGAAATGTCGCTAAACTAAATCCAAACCCAATTTCGACCGAAACGTCATTAAACTAAACCCAATTTCGACCGAAACGTCGTTAAACTAATCCTATTTCAAATTTGACCGAAATGTCGTTAAACTAATCCAAATCCCAACTTTGACCGAAATGTCGTTAAACTAATCCAAATCCCAACTTTGACCGAAATGTCGTTAAACTAATCCAAATCCCAACTTCGACCGAAATGTCGCTAAACTAAATCCAAACCCAATTTCGACCGAAATGTCGTTAAACTAAAACCAAATCTCAACTGACCGAAACGTCGTTAAACTAAACCCAACCCATTTTTCACAAATCATCTGATCCTCTAGCATATAAAACTAGAGCCAAATCACAATCATATTCAAATTCGATCAAATTCTAATTATATGCTTAGAATTGATCAAATCATTTAATCGAATTAAACTTGTTGGACTTTAATACATTTGCTCGGAGTTCAAACAAACGAAGTTAAATTAGATTCCAATACATATACTTGGAGTTTAATTTAAATTTGACTAATCCTAATACATATAATTAGGATTTAGTTAATATTTCATCTTTAGATGAATCAAAATCAAATGTAATTAAGCTCTAATACATAAACTTAGAGCCTAATTATATCAGACTCTAAAAATATAAAATTAGAGTCTAATTCAAATTTTTGAGCTAGTCCTAGTACATACATGGGATTAAAGCTCAAATCAAACTCTATTGGACTTTATCATATACAGTTAAAGTTCAATAAACCAAATCAAACTCTAATACATATAATTAGAGTTTAATTTGAATCTTCGATTAAATCCCAATACATATACGAATTTAATCAATCTTTCATCTTAGGGTGAACGTGTTGAGCTCCAAAATATATAGAGTCCAACAAAATTAATTTGACCATCTTAGAATATATAACTAAGATGAAATTAAACATTTTCTTTTATGCTCCACTTATGTACACCGAGGGTATGCCCTTGGTTAAAGCCATGTAACTGGACGATATATTATAAAAACTTTCTTTTGTTCAATTCTAGCATTTCAGAGGTCTCTCAATCGAAGGTACCCTAACATTTTATAGGGTAATTAACAATAGACGCTTGCGTTTATTGGAAGCCATGGATCCGCAATACCTGATAACCATACATATTTAAATATTAATCTGAATCATGAATACTACCCCACGGGAAATTCAAGATAAATTTCACCGTGCGAGGTACGTCATTCGTGGTGGCAGACAAGCACGAAAAGGCGATGACCGTGCTCACCTCACAAGGTCAAAAAGACCTACTGTAGCCTCGGGAATCATGCACAAACCCTAGACTAGCATGCTGTTTACAAAATACACGACTTACGACCGAGGGAGCTAGGGTTGGCCGCCGGCGATCGGACGGCGGGCGGACGGTCCGGCCGGGGAAGAGAGCACCAGGTCGGAGAGGTCCACGGCACACGGTGGCGGCGGCGAAGGATGGCCGGAGCGCGGCGGAGGAGATCAACTTCTTCTTCTTCCTCTCGGGTTAGGTGGCGCCGGCGGCACGACGGCGGCCGGACGCCGGAACGACGATGGATCGGCGCCGGAGGTCAAGAGGAGGGCTGTGCTCCCTCTCGCAGTCTGCTGCTGCGCCAGGAAGCCGAGGGATGCAACCCTCGGTCTGCACTAGATCCGAGCGGCGGCGGGGAAACCTAGCGGCGGCCGGCGGTGTACGGGAAGGTCGGGGGTCGCGCGCCGGAGGTGACCCGAGGCCAGAGAAGGGTGATGCAACCCTCCCAACCCGATGGCGACGCGCGGTTCCACCTCTTCCCCAAGCTCGGTCGCACTAAAGATGGCCGCGACTTCCTCCCTGCGGTTCCGGCGACGCGCGGCGGGGCACGGAAACGCCGGACGGCGATGGCCGGCAACGGAGGCCGAGGGGAAGCCGATGCTCCCGCCGTTGGGCGGCGGCGACGCCCGGAAACCGAGGGGCTCGGTCTCGGTGCACCAAACCCGAACGGCGGCGGGGACTTCAACGGCGGCCGGCGACGTACGGGGAAGCCGGGAAGGCGCGCGGGGGTGACTCGTGGCCAAGGAAGGAGGATCCAAGCCTCCTTAGCCGAAGAAGGCGCTCGGATCAGCTTCTTCCCCGAGCTCGGCCTGGGTGGAGCAACTATAGCCGCAGGCGGCTCTTGCGGCTCCGGCGACCCTCGGCGACGACAGGGATGGCCGGAGGGGCGCGCCGCGGGGTGCATCTTGCCGCGGAAAGGTCAGATCCAGACCTAGGAGTCTCCCCCTTGCCTTCGTGGTTTTCTCGGCCAACAAGTGGAGAGGAGGAGGATGTAGAGGAAATCCGGACTCGGGGATGCTCTTCGGCGGCCGGAGCTCCTCGCCGCGGCGGCCGCAAGCACGAAGTGGGCGAGGGGGTTCTTGGAGGTGGTTAGTGCGGCTGGGGGAGGTGAAAAGGCCTTTTAGGGTTAGGGTTTCACAATGAAACCCTAACACACACTGTCACGCCCCGCAACCCGCCTATTTGGTCGGGTTCGGGCCACGTCAACAGACGCCGAACGGACAAGGCTTCCCCTGTCCGCCCAAGGCTCAACAATTACAGATAGGGTATAAATTTTAACACATGCGGAAGCATACACAATATCTTGCTCGAGGGCAAGCCAAAGCCAAAGTGAAAAGTTAAACTAATGTAAACATACAAGTAACATGATTAATTTCAATCACTTACATGTAAATGTCTTTACAACTTTGAAATCTTTAAAGCCTTTACCTTCCTTGCATCATTTCTTTCTTACATCACTTTACCTCAAAATATAACTTGATTACATTCAAAGTTAGGCAACTACGATCATCAAATACAAAAGATGATATAAAGGGAATGCAACTACCAAAAGTAATAACTTGGCGGTCTCTATCTAGGGCGCGATGCCCTTACCGCGGTCCTCGGCCGGCTCGCTCGGTCCCGGCCGTGTGGAGATAGTGGGGTGAGAACTACAACAAAGTTCCCAGTGGGTTCGGCAACCAACCACGCCGACTTTCCCACTAGGTCTAATTCAAGCGTAATAGAAAGAAAGGTAATATAATAACCAACTAACAAATGCAGCTAATACGCTTGAAAGTAAACAATAAAATGATCGAATAATAACGCATAATGATTGAAGGATCATAGTTCAATACCCAATCTCTTGCCTAACCCGTAGGTTTCGCCCTCAACAAGACTCAACCAACTCAAATCCCGATTGTCGAGGAAACACTACAACCCGACGGGACCGTCCTCTGGGGAAACACTACAACCCAGTGATGACAACTCCGGAGCACATCGCCCGAGGGGGAGCTACCGCCCTCGAGCAAGGACTATATGGTGAGTACGATCAATCCTTAACTCTAAGGATTCCAATTTCAATTCATTCCTTGACTTCAAGGAGACTATGTTCACATGACCCCTAACTCTAAGGTTGTTGTCATAATGTCAATCTCAAAACTCTACTAGTGTTATGTACACTACTTGTTTTTGTTCTTTGATGCCACACATGTTGTCTAAGTATTCTAGACTCGTCGTTATCACATTCTCCAAGTACATGTCCAATGTCACATTTACTTGTTATTCACACTAAGTTCTTATTCTTATTCTTATCATGCATATATATAGGGTTCTATTTCTTTATCATACAATCTCATAACATTCTACCTTATGCATTTGAACTCTCAAAGCAATAAGAAATGCATATTAAACCCTATAATACAACATGCTCAATATTAAATATGCTCAATAGAAGTGACACTTAGACATAGAGAGAAGTCCGATGTCCTTGGAATGCACCACCCACCTTAGAATATTTTTGTGGAGTTGCCCAAGAAATCTCACGGCCAACCGGTGCCTAGGTTGAAACCTGTTACGTTAAAAGTTGACCCAATCAGGCCATTTTACATAGCAACTCTATGATCGGCTTTTCGTAAAAATAAACGAAGTTGCCCCACACGTCGGGGATACCCCCAATTAGGTTTTCACAAGGTCAATTTACCTTGGAAACACCCTAGGGCAAAAGCCCCAATTTCCAAACCCTAACAATGCCATTTTGGCATTCCCATGGGATTGATCTCAACCACAAGCAAAAGAAAGCTTGTAGACCCATGAGAAGCTCTTTAGAATCATTCCTAAGCCAATAGAACCATCTATTTGGGGTTTACTACAAACCCTAGCCAACCACCATGAGAGCACTTGAAGCTCTCATGAGGTTTCATGGTGTTCATAGCCAGACAAGTCCTCTAATACTAGCAAAAAGCTAGAAAGCTCCAAAACTTAGGAGAAAATCAAACCCTAGAAGTTTACTTGTGAGAACTTACCTCTAGTGCAAAGCCTCTCCAAGCCCTTGGTGTAGGAGGGCTTCAAAGTCCTCCAAAAGCTCCAATGTCACCTTCTTGTTCCTCTCCTTCTTCTTCTCCTCCAAACCCTAGAGCACTTCTAGAGAGAGAAAGTGAGCAAAAGAGAGTGAGAGGGATGAAAAGAGAGTGTGTGCTGTGAGGGAGAGGGGTTAGGGCTAATAACATGTTGTAACATTTACAACTAAGCCCCCTAAACCCAAGTATTTACATTCTGCCAGACTAGGCAGTTTTCGGGCCCAATATCCGGTCTCGGCCGGTTGTCCGGTCTCAGTAAGCCCTCCTTTCGGGACTTAGCCAATTTTCTGCATGTTACGCAGCCAATGTCCGGTCTTGGATGGATGTCCGGTCTCGGATTGTCCGGTCTTGGCTGGTTGTCCGGTCTCAGTACGCTGGTTTTCCAGGACTTAGCCAATTTCCTCATCACACTGGGGCACTTGGCATCCGGGACATCCTCTCGGATGTCCTGGTCTCGGCCGCTCCAAGTCTGGGAATTCCACCAGACTTGCAGTTTAGCTTTTCCACGACCCCACTTCGCAGTGCGCATGCTCCAAAGCACATAGAACCCACACCTACTCGCATCCACTCAGGGTCCCGCTAATTTTGAGAACTCGACACGCTACGGGAAGTGGGTTGTTACATTCTCCACCCTTAAATTTAGTTTCGTCCGCGAAACTTATAATCTAGATTCATACCTCAATCCATTGTCAAATAGATGGGGGTAACGCTCCCGCATCACGCTTTCAAGCTCCCACGTAGCCTCCCGGTCGGCGTGGTTACTCCAACGGACTTTAACATACGGAATTCTTCGGCTCCGTAGTTTTCTTTCTTCCCGATCGATAATATACGCCGGGAACTCGTCGTAGGTCATATCCTCTTGAATCTCCGATGGTTCAAACGCAAGGATATGGTCGGGATCATGAACATACTTGCGAAGGTTAGATACATGGAATACATCGTGTACCCCCGCAAGCCTCGGTGGTAGTTGTTTGAAGAAAAAAAATTCAAAATTCAAAACTCAAGTTGGAAATATAGAAGGAAAAAAAAAGAGAAGGAAAGTATTCAAAATGAAATGAAAAAAAGGTATAATTAGTTAATTGAGGTTTGTTTCCTCAATAGACTAATTTTTTGAATTATTCCCAAGTGGGAATTATCTCGAATCTTATATAAAATAAGATCCAAAGTTTATAAAGGGGGGGAGATTTCTTTAACAAAAAAAAAAGGAGGAGAAGAAGAAGAAGAAAAAGAAGAAGAAGAAGAAGAAGGAAAAAGAAGAAAAAGAAAAGGTAAAAAAAAAAAAGAGAAGAAAGAAGTTTTCTTTTACACTCTCTCTCTCTCTCTCTCTCTCTCTCTCTTTCTCTCTCTCGGGTACAAGTTGAGGAGCCTCTTTTGGGTCTTGCTCCCAGAGAGGGGTGCACTTGGCACCCCTCTCCAATCCGTCTGTGAAAGAAGAAAAAAAAAAAGAATAAAAAAGAGAAGGCTTTGACTTTTTAACCACGATTCGACTTCGACGACAACCTCTACACATGCATACGAACGTTGCAAGTACGATTCGTTTGTTGGTTTGATCAACCCGACCATCTTCGTGATAGGTTTCGAACCGATCAAATCTAACATCGAATCGTTACTTTCGCCGTACGTATACATGATCAATCTCTAAACCGTGCGGCCATCTTCGTGATAGGCTCGACACAGTCGAACAAGCATCGGATACATTGTTAACTAAACCGTGCGGCCATCTTCGTGATAGGCTCGACATGGATAAAAAATAATAATAATAAACCGTGCCATCTTCGCGATAGGCTCGACATGGTTGAAAACAGAAAATCGTGCGGCCATCTTCGCGATAGGCTCGACATGATCGAAAGGATAAAATCGTGCGGCCATCTTTGTGATAGGCTCGACATGAAAAAAAAAAAATGATGATGAAAACCGTGCGGCCATCTTCGTGATAGTCTCGACATAGTCAAAAATGAAAATCGTGCGGCCATCTTCGTGATAGGCTCGACACGATTAAAATTTTGCGTATTTAAATAAAACGCAATGACGATAATAAAAAAATTCTAACTTATCACTTTCGATCATATTGCGCGACGTGATCAATTTCGTGTAAAAAAAAAAAAACAGGAAACAAAAAAAAAGAACGATGAATAAAAAAATAAAATAAAATAAAAGGGGATAAAAAAAAAAGGAATTGCACATCTCTCTCTCTTTCTCTCTCTGTCAGTCAAAAAAAAAAAGAAAAGAAAAAGAAGGAAAGAAGAAAACAAAAAAAAAACAAAAAAAAAAAGAAAAGGGGAGGGAGCCCCCCCTCCCTCTCTCTCTCTCGGTTTCGTACAGAGAGAGAGAGGAAGTTGACCCCTCCCTCTCTCAGCAAAAAAAAAAAAAAGAAAAGAAGAAAAAAAGAAAAGAAGAAAAGAGAGAGAGAGGAACTAGAGTTCCTCTCTGACAGTGAACAAAAAAAAAAGAAAAAAAGAAAGAAAAGAAAAGAAAAAAAATGGAAAATAAAAGAAAAAAAAAGAGAGAACTCTCTCTCTGACAGTAAAAAAAAAAAAGAAAAAGGAAAGAAAAGAAAAGAAAAGAAGAAAAGAGAAAAGAAAAGAATTGAGATTTATTTTGAGAGTGGTTTAATTCATCATGGGCCCAATTTCATAAGCAATCAAAATGATGGGGAGCCCACATGCATTGGACCCGAAATTCAGCCCATGTACAAAATTAATTTAAATTCTTAACACTAAAGCCCAAACCCGTCTCACACATGCAGTAACTGGGCCCAAACACAAGATTTATTTCACACTGCAGATTTGGGTCCAAGGCCCAAAACGTGTAGAGATCCAAAACCAAAATTTCAAAGTCCACAAAATCCACAAACAAAGACCCAAAAATTCCAAAATTCCAAAAGTCCACAAATAAAGATCCAAAAGCCCAAAATTTCAAAACCCACATTTCAAAATCCAAAGTCCACAAATAAAACCCAATAACCTTATGTCATCCAAATACCTTCAAACCAAACCAAATTCATGGGCTTTCCAAATGGGCCCTTTATTATGATTAATTCTATGAATTAATTTTTTTGGGCTTTCCAAATGGACCCATCATCAATTAATTCTACGAATTAATTTCACGGTTTGCAAAATGGGCCCATTATCAAGAATTAATCATGAATTAATTCTATGAACCGATTTCTGCACTCCTTGTCATAAATTAATTTCATGAACAAATGGGCCTTCCAAATGGTTTGTTGTCATAAATGAATTTTATTCAATGGGCTCCCCGAATGGCCCTATCATGAATTAATTCAATGGACTTTATAAATGGGCTCCTAGCATGAATTAATTTTATGAACCAACTTCCATGAACATCCCAATTCCAATCGACCGTAAAGTCGTTAAACTAATCCCAATTCAAACGACCGTAAAGTCGTTAAACTAAACAATCAAATCTAATGACCGCAAAGTCGCTAAACTAATTCAGTCGACCGAAACGTCGTTAAACTAAACCCAAGTCCAGAACCTCCGACCGAAACGTCGTTAAACTAAACCCAAAATTCAGTCGACCGAAACGTCGTTAAACTAAATCCAAATTCACTTCCGACCGAAACGTCGTTAAACTAAACCCAAATTCAGTCGACCGAAACGTCGTTAAACTAAACTCAAGTCCAAAACCTCCGACCGAAACGTCGTTAAACTAAACCCAAAATCCACTTCCGACCGAGACGTCGTTAAACTAAACCCAAATTTCAATCCAACTCCGACCGAAACGTCGTTAAACTAAACCCAAATTCAACTCCGACCGAAACGTCGTTAAACTAGACTCAAGTCCAAAACTTCCGACCGAAACGTCGTTAAACTAAACCCAAATCCACTTCCGACCGAAACGTCGTTAAACTAAACTCAAGTCCAAAACCTCTGACCGTAACGTCTTTAAACTAAACCCAAACTCCAATGACCGTAACGTCTTTAAACTAAACCCAAACTCAAATGACCGAAACGTCGTTAAACTAAACTCAAATTCAAATCGAGCTCTAATACAAAATTTTAGAGTTCATCCGACTAACCCTAATACAAATACTTAGGGTCTAGTCAACCTTCTGCTCTAGCACAAATATCTAGAGTAGAAGTCAAACCATGCTCGACTAGCCCTAGTACATGTACTTAGGGTCTAGTGTGCTTCATACCTGATCGAGCTCTAATACAAAATTTTAGAGTTCACCCGACTACTCCTAACACAAATACTTAGGGTTTAGTCAAACCTTCATTCTAGCACAAAAACTAGAATGACACTCGGTTAAGTCCGATACAAATACTCAGGATTTAGCCACCCTCGGGTAATTCGACCACCTCAATACAAATACTTGGGGTTTGGTCACCTTTCCACCTTGGGACAAATAACCAAGGTGAATCCGACCGCCACGTCTTCAAACTGAGCACCAGACTACCTCAATACAAATACTTGGGGTTTGGTCACACTTCCACCTTGGGACAAATAACCAAGGTGAATCCGACCGCTCTGTCATTAAACTGAGCATCACAACTTCTATCGACCAACAGGTCGCTAGGTTGAGTATCCTAGTCTTCTGAAATTCATGTACAGTGGGGGTATGCCCCTGCTTAAGCCATGTACTCGGCAAATCATATCAATAAAATTTTATTTGCCCGCTTTGTCTCTTTTATTATCAGCATTTATATTTGGTCTCTTAATCGAGGGTTCCTTAACACTGAAAGTGTGGGGTAATTAACAGCAGATTCTTGAGTCTGTTGGAAGCCATGAACCTAACATCCTGATTTCAAAACAAAATTCAAACAAACTTAAACTCTACCATTAATGCTCAAGGCCTGGCTGTCGCGGCAGATAAAATGGCACGCCGAAGGGACTCGCTTCACCCCCCATCTTTGAGACCTAATTAATAAATGCTGATAAAATAAAAAAATATATTGATGTTTATGCATGACTGACATTTGTTGTCTTGTGTATGTAGTGCAATGGCGTCGAACAACACCGTGGCCAACGCAGCACAAATCCGCTTTCCCGCTTCAATGATGAAGATCGAGGCTGCCGGTGTCACCATCCAGTTCGGCACCATCACTGAGGACATCCTAGCTACTGTCATGCCCCAACCAGTCACTCAAATTGGTGGGGGCAGGACTTCGACGAACGAAGCTACTCCAGTTCGCGACAGCCATGTGATTTCTCGCCTTCCATCACGTGGGAGACGCCCAAATGTCATCATCCCGAATCCTCCTCGCAGGCCTGCTAAGGAGCGACTGGTTGTTCCCTCTGCCGCAACCAGGATGGTGAGGGAGGGTCGGCTCAAATTTCCCGATTGCCAGCTTGCAAGGACATCCGTCTTTAAAAGATTGGCCCCTGTCAACCATAAGACTGCTAATCCGGAGGCATCAAGAAAATCAGTTTTTGATAGACTAAGGACCTCCACGAGCGAAATTGTCGAGACGGCACTTCATCCAAAATCCAAATCTTTTAAAAGAAACGCTCGGCGTTCCTTGAAGAGACAACAAGAGAGGGAGAATAATGGAGCGAGAACACCACCGCCAGTCAGAGTGGTAGTCGAACCAGCAAGTCTTATGCGTAACAAGTTCGCCCCACTCAAGTTTGTCAAAAAGAATTCACCCACTGCTGTCCTCCGTCCTGAGAAGGAAATAGGCCATCTACGACCTATCAATGAGATGAACAACCCACGACCTGTTGGCGTGGCCTCGCCAAAACATAAAGAAACAACTATATCCCGACGCATCTATGAAGCCTTGAAAGAGGTTAAAAGGCGTCGCGAGAATGAAAATGCATCTGCAATTAGGGGGCGGAAGCAGCCATTGCAGCCGAACAAGAAAATTACTAAGCAATGGAGGGTGAAGAACTCTGTCATTCCAGTTGATAATCCGGAGAAGCAAAAGGGAAGCTCCAAAAGGTTGACCATTCATACAGTAAGGATGGTCAATCATGTGGAAGAAGATAATGATGAAGGCAATACGACACTGAGAGAGATAGCTACGAGGGCTGCCCACCTGCGCAAAGGGAAGAAGGCCCCTGAAACAAGAAGAGGTGGTCCTTCTCAAGGGATAGCAGAACATCCCAACACTGACTTACCTCAGCATCCTAATACTGACTTACCTCCAGACCCATTTAACATAGAGGAGAATGAAGAGGAGCCCGCTTTTCTTCCTCGGGATCCTAAAGATCTCCTAATCGACTCAATGAAGAAGAAATTGGAGGAAAAGGACAAGGATATATCAAACCCGAAGAAAGTTGGACGAGGTTTTAGAGATGTTCACCAACATGGACACACATGGGAATGCAACTACGTAGCCCTGAAGTTCAAGTTACGCCGCCGACCTTGAATTTATCCATGCCATCAACTGAGGAAAATCGAATAAATCGAGCTACAACACCTCGCATCCAGAGGGACACTCATAATATGACCAGAGATGAAATATCAGAACTCATTGCTCTTCAACTAAAAGAGTCAATGATAGGGTCAATACCCAAACAGAAGGGAAGGGGGCATCCATATCCCGTAGAATATGACGATATACTCTTTCCTCTAGGGTATGTCATTCCTAAATTCAAACAATTTGGTGGGGTAGGCAATCCGGACCAACATTTGGCGCATTTCAAAGCCACGTGCGGTAACACCGGAGGCAACAATGCGTTATTGTTGCGCCAGTTCCCTCAGAGCTTGACTGGGATAGCTTTTGACTGGTATTATTCTCTCGAAGATGACTCAATCCGAACCTGGAGTGAAATGGAGAATGCCTTTCGAGCAAAATTCGCTACAGTTAGCGATAAGATTTCAATAGCCGATATGGCAGCGACCAAAAGAAAGAAGTACGAGTCAATGCTAGACTACATAACCCGATGGCGAAATTTGAGTATAAAGTGTGATACAACCCTAGAGCAATCTCAGGCGGTAGAGTTGCTTAAAGGGAATATAGACAATTGGATGGCCCCGTTCCTTTGTACCACCAGTTGTACTACGTTTCAGGATCTCATACTGAACGTCTCGAAGTTAGAAAAAACTGATCCACAAATTTTGGCAGGTTTTTATCCTTCTAAACCTCGGAGGGAAGATGTAAAGAAAGATGAAGCTAAAACCATTCGTTCAAGGACAGCCTATGCTAATAATGTAGAAAAAGGAAAGAGGCCTATTACTTCAATGGGGATAACATCCAAGCCAACGCTAGGCGGAGATGATTACAGAAGGATGATAGAGGAGAAAAAGAATAAAGCCTATTCCTTTAAGAAAGACAAGGTGAGGAAGATATTCAATGATGCTATCAAAAGTGGCTTACAGTGAGTCAAGAGACCGAAGATATTGGCAAGACCGATGACACGAATTATTGTCTCTATCATAGAATAGTCAGTCACCCTATTGAAGATTGTTGGGTGTTTAAAGATTGGGTGGAAAAGCAATACAAAACTGGTTCTATTACTCTCTCACGTTCGGTCCTAATGGATCCACAAGTGGAAGAAACCAATGCAATTAGTGCGGGGACCGAAGAAACAGGAGAGTTCGATAACTCTTTTCCTTCTGAGTTTTGGAACACCTTTCTGACTAAGAAGACACTAAAAATGCTCAAACAATTGAAAGAAACTCCGGGAATTATATGGCGAGGCCCATTAAACCCAAAAGTTCAACCAATTCCACTTGAGGATCAGCCTTCATCATCTTCCAAACCACATAATCCTCCTACTCTATCTAATCGGAAAGTAATCAAGAAAAAGAAGGTTAAGAGGCCCGTAGATCCGAAACCATACGAGTCTAAGAAGACGGAGCTTGAAGAATATATTGACTCTCTAGAAGACTACATACAGAAAGAAAGGGAGGCGGTTTTAATCAAAGACTTCGTAGTCGGGGCAATGGAAGGCACAACCGTCCCGATACGAAAGATTGATGAGGGTGTGAAATTTAAGAAATATGTTGAGCCCCCTCTTCCACCCAATAAAAAGGTTTATATAAATTTGGAAAACAAATTTGAAGAGATAGAAAAGGAGTTCTATGAGGAGGCGGAGAATTTCTGGCGAGAAGTATGCAGAACCACTTCTGCTTATAATGTGGACAGTGAAGATGAATTCACTTCCGCATTAGAAGACAACGCCGATGATGATGTTGAAGCAGGCGATAGCGAAAAAGAATTCTGGCAAAAATTAGAAAGAAAGAAAAAGGAGGAACAAGGTTCAGTTGCATATGCACAAAGGGTTATGAACTATAAACTAGATTCGGTCAACGATGAGCTCTTTAATATAAGAGTCGAACAAAAAGAGATAGCGAAGATGGTGATCGGGCTTGAAGCAAGGATTGAGCAGGTGTTGCGATTGATGGCCCCAGCCCCTCGACGAGTTCGGCCGCTGCCAAAGAACAATCGTCTACAAGAGATGATGGAACGCATTGAAAGAATGATGGCCCCCGATATCAATCAGGAGCAAGCAACAGAGAATATATCCTCTCAGGACTTGAGAATCGTAAAAAATCAAGATCTATCAATTCGAAGAGAAAAACAACGATTGTTTCGAGAGAATAAAAACAATCAAGTTTTAAACTCCAGCTGGCACCAGTCGACTGATAATCAAAAGAAAGACTCAATTGTGGGGAAAAAGAAAAAGCCTCATGGTATCAAGATCAATGACGAGAAAGTGATAGAAAGGTCACGGCACCAAGATGTGCATGTTTATGAAGGAAAAGGAAAAGCTCCACTCATTGAAGACCAAGGTATGAAGAAGGTTTGGAAAAGGGAGAGCGAGAAAGAAACGCGACTCCAATTTTATCCGAGCCATCAGGAGCGGAGGCACAACCTAGATGCAAGGAAAGATCAAATGCAACCCTCGACCAGTAAAGGTTTCAAGAAGAATCAAGTTACAAGGAGCGCAAGATCCCTGAAAACACATCTACCATATGATGAGAATGAGCCTATCATCTGCGACTTCTGTGGAGCTAATGGCCACTCTTATAGAAGTTGTCAATATTTAAAAGAGTTAGAGGAGAACACTCTCAACAAGGAGTCCTGCAGAGTGATCACCATTTCTGAAGAACACTCTGAAGAATCTATTAACAAACGGAAGCGAAAAAGTAAGCAACCAGCAATAGTGAATGAAGAAGGTGATAGTGCATGGCTAGCATATGAACCTCCCTCCCAAAATCAAGAATTAAAAAGAATGGAAACTCGTATCTTGGAAGTAGGAAATGACGTAAAGAGGTTGCAGCTAGACGTCCATTCTTTAAAGTCGAATCTAGGCGTGTTGCTACTGCGATGAAGAATATGAGGGTGTCAAACAAGAACGATAATGGACATACTTCGCTCTCAAGAAGGCAAGAGCTCAAAGAAAACTCGAAACGAGATTTGTAGGGCAGTCGACATCAGTACCGATTCAGAAAATGACGAAGGAGATGCCCTGCAAATAAAATTAAGATCTGGAAAGGTACTACCAGAAAGGCAAGAGCCAATTCAAAAGGAGAGAGATAGAGAAGCTCAAGTTAACAAAGAACTTCCAACTTCTTCAAATCAAGCAAAGCTGACAAGAATAGAGTATAATGTACTCTCTCATTTAAGAAAAGTACCAGCACTCCTGAGTGTTTATGACGCCCTCATGATGTCTAAAGAACTCAGAGAAGTGTTGATCTATGCTCTCCAAAACCCTGAACCCTTTCATGCATTTTTCGCCGAGACAAGTATGAAGGAGGCGCTATACCTCGTTCACACGGCCAATATCACTTTCAAAGAAAAGGATTTATTAATGGGGACGACGCATCATAATCGACCATTATATGTGACCGGCACAAGTGACGGAGAAAGGATGAACCGCATTTTAATTGACCCTGGATCTTCTGTGAACTTAATGGCTTTAAGAACCCTAAAGAGTCTTGCAATGGATGTCGGCTATTTAAACTCAGAAAAAGTCGTAATTCAAGGGTTCAATCAACACAGCCAAAAAGCCCTCGGGTCTATTACCCTTCCGATAAGGTTTGGGAAGCTGCAAACTGAGGCAAAATTTTATGTTATCAATGCAGATACTTCCTATAAGGCATTATTAGGAAGGCCTTGGTTGCATAAGTATCACTTAGTTCCATCCACCCTTCATCAGTGCCTGAAATACATAAAAGATGGGGAGGAACATAGAATTGATGGGGATATTCGGCCATTTGGAGTTCACGAAATTCGATATGAAGACGCAAGATACTTTATAGAATCCGAAGTCACGGAAGAAAATCGTACTCGATCAAGCGAACGATCCCCTAAAAAGAAGAAACTTATAGATGAAATTAAAAGGGAGTCAACGGTGCCACATTTCGGAAGTGACTCGGACAGCTCCGATCTCGATGAAGATGAGTCATGTTGGGCCATGAAGCTTCTTTCAAGCAATTTGAATACCCTCGAAGGCGAAAGCTCGTCGGAAAGCTCGTCAGAAGACGAACATCATTTTACGGCTTATGTTAGGGTTGATAGAATGATTGCAAAAGCCTCTAACCTGGCGGAGGATACATTGGCAATCCTCAAGGTTCCTGAAAAATGTCACAAACTCATTTCTGCAAAGCGGGTCTCTGTTGTAGATCACCTAAAAACTTTCTTTGTCCCACCAAAGATAGAAGATGTTGAAGGAAGGAGAATAGTAAAAAGAGGAATCCTTTTTTATAAATCAGACGATCAAAAATCCACTGATATCATCAGACCAGAAGATTATGATGATGATACATACGTGGATATAGAAATCCCAAATTATTTTTCAGCTAACCTGAAAAAGTTGATACACAAGTTAGGTTGTCCCACAAGGAGGTCTTGGGTGAATCACAAATTCTTTCGACGAATGTGGAACCCACCGCAAAGAAGGTTCATACTCCCAAATGGCAAATCTAACAGCACTAGAGGCCTAGGATATTACAGAAGTTCCACTCATCAGGATATCTATACCTGTAATATGATCAATGCAAATGAGGATATTGTTGAACATTTGGTCGATGAACAAAAATCTCTTGAACCAAAAGATGCACCTCAAGAGCTCGAAGACGGAGGACAAGCAACTGTAGATGAACTTCTCGAGATAAATCTGGGAACAGAAGAAGATCCCAGGCCTACTTATATAAGTGCACTGCTTCCAGAAGAAGAACAAGAGAAGCTAAAGGCATTGCTAATAGAATTTAAAGATTGCTTTGCGTGGAGTTATAAAGAAATGCCGGGCCTTAATCCAGATGTGGCTGTTCACAAGTGAGCTATAGATTCTCAAGCTCATCCAGTCAACCAAGCTCCTAGGAGAATGAGGGTGGATCTAGAAGTGCAAATAATTGTGGAATCCAAAAAGCTCATCGAGGACTTTATTAGAGAGGAGAAGTATGCTAACTGGATCGCTAGCATTGTCCCGGTCAAAAAGAAGAATGGCCAAATTCGTATATGCATCGATTTTCGAGACTTAAATAGAGCTTGCCCAAAAGACGACTTTCCGTTACCAATAACGGAACTAATGATTGACAATACCTCGAGTTGCGAACTATTCTCGTTTATGGATGGCTCATCAGGATATAATCAAATCAAGATGGCGCAGGAGGAAGAGAAGCATCGCATTCGAACTCCCTCTTTGGAATATATTGTTATAAAGTCATGCCTTTCGGCCTCAAGAATGCCGGAGCTACATATCAGCGGGCGATGACTAGAATATTTGACGATTTGCTCCACAAGACAGTGGAATGCTATGTCGATGATTTGGTTGTGAAAACGAAGAACAAAGAAAATCACTTCCAAGATCTAACTCTTTGTCTTCACCCGATTGAGAAAATACCAGTTAAAAATGAACCCGCTCAAATGTGCCTTCGGAGTCTTTTCTGGCAAATTTTTAGGGTTCATTGTTCGGCATCGGGCAGTAGAAATCGATTCCTCAAAAATCAAAGCTATTATGGAGATGCCTCCCCCAAGGAATTTAAAACAACTTCGATCCTTTCAGGGAAGATTAGCGTATATCAGAAGATTTATTTCAAATCTCTCCGGTAGAGTCAAACCTTTCTCCAAACTAATAAAGAAGGATGCACCATTTGTTTGGGACACGAGAATGCCAAACGACCTTCGAAGACATAAAAGGGTACTTAATGAATCCACCGGTACGCCGCCCCAATACACGGCAAGCCCTTGATATTGTATACTGACGGCTCTCGATGGGTCACTAGGAGCACTTTTGGCGCGAGAATAATGAGGAAGGAAAAGAGCAAGCTCTGTACTACCTCAGCAGGATGTTAGTGGGGGCAGAAAACTCATATTCGCCAATAGAAAAGCATTGCTTAGCTCTCATATTTGCTGTCAAGAAGCTGAGGCATTATATGCTCGAGCACAAAATTCATTTAGTGTCCAAAGTTGATCCGCTCAAATTTTTAATGACAAGACCCGTCTTAACTGGTAGGCTAGCAAAATGGACAGTTATCCTTCTAGAATTCGACATCACCTACATGCCACAAAAGGCTGTTAAGGGGCAAGCACTCGCTGATTTTTTAGCAGCACACCCAGTACCTGATGATTCACCTTTGGTGTGCGATCTACCAGATGAAGAAGTATTGCTTGTTGGGGTTGAACAACAATCGGGACATGTATTTCGATGGATCATCTTCTATTCAACCTGCATATAGCCCGAACATTCCGCAAGTAAGGGCAGGCGTCGGTCTTATTTTTGTGACGCCCGAGAGAGGAATTTTGCGGTATTCTTTAGCGCTTTCGGAGCCCCGCACGAATAATGAAGCAGAATATGAAGCCTTGATTGCGGGATTAGAAATAGCCATCTTCATGAAAATACAGCACCTACACATCTATGAGGACTCTCAATTGATCATTAATCAAGTGAGGGGCGAATACAAAGTCCACAAGCCTAATTGACCAAATATCGAAAAAGTGGCGCAAGAACTCATGAAAGAAATACCAAATGTCACGCTCGAAAGTGGTCTCCCGAGTCAGAACGGAAAGCCGATGCCTTAGCTAGATTGGCTAAAGAACTAGCCGATCCGAACCTTGACGAAGTCCATGTGACTATCAAGAGTAGAAAAATCTTGTCACCTACGACTTAAATCTCAAGAAGAATCAAAAGAAATTCATCGTGCAAATGCGCTAGAAATTGAAATGGAAGATGATTGGAGGAGCCTTTCATTAATTATTTTAAACACAATGAACTCCCTGAAGAAAAGCCAAAACAAATTCAGTTCAAAAAGAGGGCGATGCGGTACGCTTTTGTGAATGATACCCTCTATAGGAGATCTTATGATCAGTTATGGTTAAAATGTATATCACCAGAAGAAATCAAACAGGTTATGCATGAAGTTCATTCGGGTGTGTGCGGCGCCCACCAATCTGGTCCCAAGATGCGCCTCAAGATTAAACGCTTAGGCTATTATCGCCCGCAATGGTTCAAGATTGTATAGAATACGCTAGAAAATGTCACCAATGCCAAATCCATAGCGATTTTATTCATCAACATCCAAACCCTCTGCACCCAACGATTGCTTCTTGGCCGTTCGACATGTGGGGAACAGATGTCATAGGACCAATTAACCCTCCTTCATCCCAAGGGCACAAATTTATTCTCGCCGCAACAGACTACTTCTCTAGATGGGCTGAGGCTATTCCTTTGAGGGAAGTGACGGCGGATAATGTCATGAGATTTTTTAGAGAAAATATTTTGAACCGCTGCGGAGTTCCTCGTCGAATCATTTCTGACAATGGTTCGGCCTTCAAAAGTTTCAAAGTCGGCAGATTCGCCTCTCACCACAAAATCGATTGGCGATATTCATCAATCTATAATCCAAGAGCTAATGGTTTGGCCGAAGCTTTCAATAAGACCCTGATTAAACTTCTGAAGAAAATTATTGGTAAAAATAAGAAAGAATGGCACGATAAGATTTCAGATGCACTCTGGGCTTACCGAACAACTTTCAAGACCCCTACTCAAGCCACACCGTATTCTTTGGTTTTCGGAACGGAAGTCGTCCTTCCTCCGAAAGAGTAGAGCTACCATCATTACGGATGGCGGTTCAACACGAAATGACCGATGAAGAAAATATTGTTTTGAGACTCGATGAATTGGATTCTACGGATGAAGTGCGGTTGAGCGCGCAACGTAACCTAGAGCTTTATCAATCTCAAATGTCAAGGGCTTACGACAAACTAGCACGTGTTCGAACTTTCCAAAAAGAGATTTGGTACTAGTTCACCGACGGCCTATAATTATAAACAAACATGCCGGGGCAAATTTGATCCAAATTGGGAAGGTCCCTATGTTGTAGAAAAAGCGTATGAGGAGGAGCTTACCAATTAATCGACGCAAAAGGAGAAAGACCGATGCCGCCGATCAACGGGCGATTTTTGAAAAAATACTATCCGTAAAAAAAAAAAAAAAAAAAAAAAAAAAAAATTCCGGCTGTGAATAAATCTCAGAGGCAAAAATGGAATCCCCGCTGTGAGAAAACCTGCGTTTGGCTCACAGGCAAAAGTTAGGGGAAAGGTCTCGGGCGAAAACCCTCACAGGCGCTAGCTTCCTAAAATCCACACTTCCCTCCGCCGACGATGGAATGCTAACTCACACTTTGGGGTCGGTTATGCGCAGCAACCTCGCCATACCGAATTGCTTCCGGAGGCCAAATAAACTCAACAATATTCTTTGTTTCTCGCCGACGACGGAACGCTAACTCACCCTTTGGGGCCTGCATGCGCAAAGAATCTCGCCATACCGAATTGCTTCCGGGAGGCCAAATAAACTCAACAATATTCTTTGTTTCTCGCCGACGATGGAATGCTAACTCACCCTTTGGGGTCGGTTATGCGCAAAGAATCTCGCCATACCGAATTGCTTCCGGAGGCCAAATAAACTCAACAATATTCTTTATTTCTCGCCGACGATGGGATGCTAACTTTTATCTCCCACACCAACGAAGAAAAATGGATCCATTATGTGAGACTGAATGTGCAAACGGATACCGACAAACTTACTTTTCACCTTTTTCTGCTCGCCTAAAAAAAAAAAAAAAAAAAAAAAAAAAAAAAAAAAAAAAAACACTCGCAGCAAAAGGTGGGGGGCACTTTGTTTGAAGAAAAAAAATTCAAAATTCAAAACTCAAGTTGGAAATATAGAAGGAAAAAAAAAAAGAGAAGGAAAGTATTCAAAATGAAATGAAAAAAAGGTATAATTAGTTAATTGAGGTTTGTTTCCTCAATAGACTAATTTTTTGAATTATTCCCAAATGGGAATTATCTCGGAATCTTATATAAAATAAGATCCAAAGTTTATAAAGAGGGGGGGAGATTTCTTTAACAAAAAAAAAAGGAGGAGAAAGGGATCTGAAGAAAAGAAGAAGAAGAAGAAGAAGAAGAAGAAGGAAAAAGAAGAAAAAGAAAAGGTAAAAAAAAAAAAGAGAAGAAAGAAGTTTTCTTTTACACTCTCTCTCTCTCTCTCTCTCTCTCTCTCTCTTTCTCTCTCTCGGGTACAAGTTGAGGAGCCCCTTTTGGGTCTTGCTGCCAGAGATCCAATCCGTACGCAGCAGCAAGAAGAAAAAAAAAAAAGAAAAAAAAAGAGAAGGCTTTGACTTTTTAACCACGATTCGACGGCTTCGACGACGACAACCTCTACACATGCATACGAACGTCGTAAGTACGATTCGTTTGTTGGTTTGATCAACCCGACCATCTTCGTGATAGGTTTCGAACCGATCAAATCTAACATCGAATCGTTACTTTCGCCGTACGTATACATGATCAATCTCTAAACCGTGCGGCCATTTTCGTGATAGGCTCGACACAGTCGAACAAGCATCGGATACATTGTTAACTAAACCGTGCGGCCATCTTCGTGATAGGCTCGACATGGATAAAAATAAATAAATAAATAAACCGTGCGGCCATCTTCGCGATAGGCTCGACATGGTTGAAAACAGAAAATCGTGCGGCCATCTTCGCGATAGGCTCGACATGATCGAAAGGATAAAATCGTGCGGCCATCTTTGTGATAGGCTCGACATGAAAAAAAAATGATGATGAAAACCGTGCGGCCATCTTCGTGATAGGCTCGACATGATCAAAAATGAAAATCGTGCGGCCATCTTCGTGATAGGCTCGACACGATTAAAATTTTGCGTATTTAAATAAAACGCAATGACGATAATAAAAAAAGACGGGTTCTAACTTATCACTTTCGATCATATTGCGCGACGTGATCAATTTCGTGTAAAAAAAAAAAAAACAGAAACAAAAAAAAGAGAACGATGAATAAAAAAATAAAATAAAATAAAAGGGGATAAAAAAAGGAATTGCACTCTCTCTCTTTCTCTCTCTGTCAGTCAAAAAAAAAAGAAAAGAAAACGAAGGAAAGAAAAAAAAAAAAAAAAAAAAAAAAAAAAAAAAGGAAAAAGAAAAGGGAGGGAGCCCCCTCTCTCTCTCTCTCGGTTTCGTACAGAGAGAGAGGGAAGTTGACCCCTCCCTCTCTCAGCAAAAAAAAAAAAAAGAAAAGAAGAAAAAAAAAGAAAAGAAGAAAAGAGAGAGAGAGGAACTAGAGTTCCTCTCTGACAGTAAAAAAAAAAAAAAGAAAAAAAGAAAGAAAAAAAAAGAAAAAAAGGAAAAAAAAAGAAAAAAAGAGAGAGAACTCTCACACAGACAGTAAAAAAAAAAAGAAAAAGGAAAGAAAAGAAAAGAAAAGAAGAAAAGAGAAAAGAAAAGAATTGAGACTTATTTTGAGAGTGGTTTAATTCATCATGGGACCAATTTCCTAAGCAATCAAAATGATGGGAGCCCACATGCATTGGACCCAAATTCAAATTTACATGTACAAAATTAATTTAAATTCGGGTCCGTAACACTAAAGCCCAAACCCGTCTCACCACATGCAATTGGGCGGACACAAAATTTATTTCATCCACTGCAGATTTGGGTCCAAGGCCCAAAACGTGTAGAGATCCAAAACCAAAATTTCAAAGTCCACAAAATCCACAAACAAAGACCCAAAAATTCCAAAATTCCAAAAGTCCACAAATAAAGATCCAAAAGCCCAAAATTTCAAAACCCACATTTCAAAATCCAAAGTCCACAAATAAAACCCAATAACCTTATGTCATCCAAATACCTTCAAACCAAACCAAATTCATGGGCTTTCCAAATGGGCCATTTATTATGGATTAATTCTATGAATTAATTTTTTGGGCTTTCCAAATGGACCCATCATCAATTAATTCTACGAATTAATTTCACGGGTTTGCAAAATGGGCCCATTATCAAGAATTAATCATGAATTAATTCTATGAACCGATTTCTCGGGCACTCCTTGTCATAAATTAATTTCATGAACAAATGGGCCTTCCAAATGGTTTGTTGTCATAAATGAATTTTATTCAATGGGCTCCCCCGAATGGCCCTATCATGAATTAATTCAATGGACTTTATAAATGGGCTCCTAGCATGAATTAATTTTATGAACAAACTTCCATGAACATCCCAATTCCAATCGACCGTAAAGTCGTTAAACTAATCCCAATTCAAACGACCGTAAAGTCGTTAAACTAAACAATCAAATCTAATGACCGCAAAGTCACTAAAATAATTCAATGATCAAACGTCGTTAAACTAAACCCAAGTCCGTAACCTCCGACCAAACGTCGTTAAACTAAACCCAAAATTCGATCAAACGTCGTTAAACTAAATCCAAATTCACTTCCGACAAACGCCGTTAAACTAAACCCAAATTCGATCAAACGTCGTTAAACTAAACTCAAGTCCAAAACCTCCGACCGAAACGTCGTTAAACTAAACCCAAAATCCACTTCCGACCGAGACGTCGTTAAACTAAACCCAAATTTCAATCCAACTCCGACCGAAACGTCGTTAAACTAAACCCAAATTCAACTCCGACCGAAACGTCGTTAAACTAGACTCAAGTCCAAAACTTCCGACCGAAACGTCGTTAAACTAAACCCAAATCCACTTCCGACCGAAACGTCGTTAAACTAAACTCAAGTCCAAAACCTCTGACCGTAACGTCTTTAAACTAAACCCAAACTCCAATGACCGTAACGTCTTTAAACTAAACCCAAACTCAAATGACCGAAACGTCGTTAAACTAAACTCAAATTCAAATCGAGCTCTAATACAAAATTTTAGAGTTCATCCGACTAACCCTAATACAAATACTTAGGGTCTAGTCAACCTTCTGCTCTAGCACAAATATCTAGAGTAGAAGTCAAACCATGCTCGACTAGCCCTAGTACATGTACTTAGGGTCTAGTGTGCTTCATACCCGATCGAGCTCTAATACAAAATTTTAGAGTTCACCCGACTACTCCTAACACAAATACTTAGGGTTTAGTCAAACCTTCATTCTAGCACAAAAAACTAGAATGACACTCGGTTAAGTCTGATACAAATACTCAGGATTTAGCCACCCTCGGGTAATTCGACCACCTCAATACAAATACTTGGGGTTTGGTCACCTTTCCACCTTGGGACAAATAACCAAGGTGAATCCGACCGCCACGTCTTCAAACTGAGCACCAGACTACCTCAATACAAATACTTGGGGTTTGGTCACACTTCCACCTTGGGACAAATAACCAAGGTGAATCCGACCGCTCTGTCATTAAACTGAGCATCACAACTTCTATCGACCAACAGGTCGCTAGGTTGAGTATCCTAGTCTTCTGAAATTCATGTACAGTGGGGGTATGCCCCTGCTTAAGCCATGTACTCGGCAAATCATATCAATAAAATTTTATTTGCCCGCTTTGTCTCTTTTATTATCAGCATTTATATTTGGTCTCTTAATCGAGGGTTCCTTAACACTGAAAGTGTGGGGTAATTAACAGCAGAGTCTTGAGTCTGTTGGAAGCCATGAACCTAACATCCTGATTTCAAAACAAAATTCAAACAAACTTAAACTCTACCATGAATGACCACTCGCCTACGGCGGGGCCGGTTTCGTTCGCGGCAGACAGTAGTGCTAGTCTGTAGGCCACCGCTCCAACTCGCTCCAAAACCTCAAATGGTCCGAGGTATCGAGGACTTAGCTTTCCCCGTACTCCAAAACGTTTGATTCCTCGCGTCGGCGATATCTTCAAGAACACATGGTCGCCAACTTCGAACTCTATGTCCTTTCTTCGCTTGTCGGCATAACTCTTGTGCCGAGATTGCGCCGTCGCAAGTCGTTGGCGGGCAAGGCGAACTTTCTCCTCTGCCTCCCGCACTACATCGGGGCCAAGAATAACTTTCTCGCCCACGTCGCTCCAATGAATTGGAGAGCGACACTTTCTTCCATACAGGGCCTCAAATGGCGCCATCGCGATACTTTCCTGATAACTGTTATTGTACTCGAATTCCGCCATTGGTAGATGGTCATGCCAATTGCCCTTATAATCAAGCACACACGCTCGGAGCATATCCTCAAGTATTTGTATCGTTCTCTCCGATTGACCATCACTTTGAGGATAAAATGCCGTGCTAAAATCGAGCCGTGTACCCAATGCCTCCTGTAGGCTCCTCCAAAAGTGAGAAGTGAACCTCGGGTCCCGATCCGATACGATAGACGCGAACCCCGTGGAGTCTCACAATCTCGTCAATATAGACTTGAGCCAACTTGTCCCCCGACCAAGTGATATGAATCGGTAGGAAATGTGCCGACTTCGTTAACCGGTCCACGACCACCCAAATTGCGTCGTGACCACCTTGAGATCGAGGCAATCCGGTCACAAAGTCCATAGCTATATTTTCCCATTTCCAAACGAGTATAGGTAAGCTTTGCAACTTTCCCGCCGGAAATCGCCGCTCCGCCTTTACTTGTTGGCAAGTAAGACACTGCGCAACAAATTCTCCAATGTCTTTCTTCATGCCCGGCCACCAAAATTGCAACTTTAGGTCTTGATACATTTTGGTGCCCCCCGGGTGGATACTATAAGGAGATTGATGCGCTTCTTGCATAATCGCCTTACGGAGATCCTTATTCTTGGGTACACACCAACGATTTCGAAATCGTAGTGTGCCATCGGTCCCAATGCCAAAGTCATCGCACTACCGCCTTCTACTCGCCGCGCACCTTCGGAGATACTCATCGGAAGTCTGCAATTCCTTGATCCTCTCCAATAAGGTCGGTTGCACCACTAAGGTAGCAAGTGTAACCGGCACTCCCGGTGCCACTACTTCCAATCCAAACCGTTGCATTTCCTTTTGCAACAACGGTTGAGGAGTAATTGCCGATGCTAAGTCTTCTCCAGATTTTCTACTTAGCGCGTCGGCTACGACGTTAGCCTTCCGGGTGGTATAAGATCGTGACATCGTAGTCCTTTAGTAATTCTAACCACCGCCGTTGTCGCATATTAAGCTCCTTCTGGGTGAACAAGTACTTAAGACTTTTGTGGTCTGTGTAGATCTCACAATGTTCTCCATATAAGTAATGCCTCCATAATTTTAGCGCGAAAATCGCCGCGGCTAATTCTAAGTCATGGACTGGGTAGTTCTGTTCATAGGGCTTCAATTGGCGCGACGCATATGCTATGTCTCGCCCATTTTGCGTCTACACACACCCTAGCCCGATGTAGGAAGCATCGTATACAACATATGTCTCCCGGCGGCGGTAGAGCAAGTACCGGTGTTGTCGTCAACCTCTCCTTTAACTCCTTGAAGCTTCGATCGCAATCTTCGCTCCAAACATACTTGACCCCCTTATGTGTGAGGCGCGTTAGCGGAGTGGTTATTTTGGAGAACCCCTCCACAAACCGCCGATAGTAACCCGCAAGTCCAAGAAAACTGCGGATTTCCGTCGCACTCGTCGGGCGGGGCCAATCTTTAATCGCCTCAACTTTCTTTGGATCCACCGAGATCCCCTCGCCCGATATCACATGTCCTAGGAAAGCGACCTCCGAAAGCCAAAATTCACATTTCTTCAACTTGGCATATAACTTCTCCTTTCAGAGTATTTCCAAAACGAGCTTCAAGTGCTCCATGTGTTCTTCCTCGGTCCGAGAATATACCAATACGTCGTCAATGAAGACCACGACGCATCGGTCCAATAGCGGACGGAAAACACGATTCATTAAGTCCATGAATGCCGCCGGCATTAGTAAGCCCGAATGGCATTACCGTGAACTCATAATGGCCATACCGCGTACGCACGCCGTTTTGTGCACATCCTTGGGCCGTATCTTCAATTGATGATACCCCGACTGTAGGTCTATCTTTGAATACACCTTTGACCCTTTCAACTGATCGAACAAGTCATCGATCCTCGGCAATGGATACTTGTTCTTCACTGTGACCTTGTTCAACTCGCGGTAATCCATGCAGAGTCGAAGTGTGCCATCTTTCTTCTTGACGAAAAGCACAGGAGCTCCCCACGGAGACACGCTCGGCCTCACAAAGCCTTTATCGAGCAAGTCTTCCAGTGTGCTTTAAGCTCCTTTAGCTCCACCTGCCATCCTATACGGAGCCTTCGAAATCGGCGCCGCCCAGAATCAAGTCGATAACGAATTCAACTTCCCGGTCTGGGGGCAATCCCGGTAACTCCGCCGGAAATACATCCAGGTACTCACACACCACCCGAATACCCTCAAGGTCTGGGTGTTCCTTGCGGCTGTCCACAATGGTCGCCAAGTAGGCTTTGCAACCACCCTTTATCATCTTTCTTGCCCTAACCGTGGATATGGTCGCAGCAAAGCGTGCACCCTTACACGCCCGATACACCATTACCTCTTGATTTGGCTCCCGAAAAGTGATTACCCTTCTCTCGCAGTCGATGGCCGCATAATACTTGGTAAGCCAGTCAAGCCCCAAGATTACATCAAACGACCACAACTGTGTCAGTACTAACATATTGATCGGCATGACCCAATCGCCTATCCGGACTGGACACGCCGGACACTCGTCATAGACGCTATAGGCATGCCCGGGGGATTTAATATCCCAACCTTCCTCATCATGTATAATCTCTAGGTCATGAGTTCTAGCAAACGATGCACTTATAAATGAATGCGATGCACCCGTATCGAAAACAGCTTGAGCTCTAGTACCATTGATAGAGACAATACCTGCCACGATGTCGTCGGGAGCTGGAACCTGCTCCTCCACCTGAGTGGCGAAAACCCGTCCACTCGGTGCTCTCGATGCCTCCGGCTGACGCGATGATGATGAGCGTCCAGCCGCCATAGGGGGTGGCAACCCCATCAGCTGCCTCGGTGTAGAAGGGGATGACGCCGCCGTCTGAGCGGACGACCCCCAACTAGGGCACTCTCTTATCATGTGCCCCGGTTGGCCACACTTGAAGCACTTTCCTTCTTGCTGCGAGCATAAGTTCGGTCGATGATCCCCGCCGCAAATGACGCAACGGGAGGGCTTCCCGCCCTTCGCCCGCCGTCGGGGGATACCGAGGGGTTTCTTTGCATTAGGTCGCCCCCGGCACCACCCGCCGCCCGTTTCTTGCCTTTCTCCTTGGACTCCGCCATGGCCTCGCTCTCCTCTCGCGCGTAAGCGCTGCCGTGCTCCGCACTTAACGCGCAATCAAAGACCTCCGCAAAAGTCTCGAGGTGGAAAAGTTGTACCGCCTCGTATATTCTCGGCCGGAGTCCCCGCAAGAACCAATCGGCCCGGTCTCGATCATCCCGTACAACGTCCGGGACACAGTCAATGATGTGGGAGAACTCCTGCTCATAGTCCGCTACAGAGCGGTCTCCCTGCCTCAGCTTGCGGAATCTCTCCTGCATCTTCCGCTTCACCGAGTGGGGGAAATAGTTCGTGTACACCGCTCTCTTGAACTCCTCCCACATCATAGGCGGTAGGTCGGGTGACCTATCCCGCTTGATCCGTTTCCACCATGCCTTCGCCGCCTTGTCGAGGCAGTGCGAGGCGAAATTCACCTTGTCTTTCTCCGGGGTGTTGAAGTCCTCGAAGATTGTTTCTAAGGAGTCGACCCAAGACTCCACCACCTCCGGCTCCACCACTCCACCCTCGAAGATAGGTGGTTTAAACTTCATAAACTTGATGAGCGCCGCAAACCCGCGCTCCCACTCCACCCCGTCGACACGGGTCCAAGTCCCCGATCCGCCCGACCGCCGTAATCGGCACGGCCGCAATCGGATCTGCGCCGCCGCACCCTGGCCACGGTCGGCATCCTAGCGAAGTGTAGGGTGCTCGGCCCCCGCCGCGTTGCCGCTTGTCGCCGCTGCTCCAACGTCTCCCGGAGCCGTCGGACCGCTCGCCTTGAGCCCTCACGGACTCGCCTTGTTGCCGCACCGCGCCAATAAGCGCGGCCATTTGCTCCTCTCCCCCGCCGCTGCCGGCAGCGGGTTGCACAGGCGCCGCACTGGGTTCCTCAGGCATCGACCTTGTTCGGGGTCGACCACGAGGTGCCATTGCTTCCTGAAATGAAGCAACTCACGTTAATACTTAAACACGTACTCGGATATACCCAATCCGGCGAAAGCAAATAAGCGCATTCATTAACATTCCATAGTATCATGTCGTCGGCTGCCGATCACAACACAAGGAATAGAAAACAAATAGCAACTTAAAGTTAGTCTCTAATCATCTTAGAGACATAAGACATGAACCCAATCACATGCTTTCGCTATACTCGTTCACGTCACTCACGTTTCCTTAGGTCCTTAGGTTCTTCCAATCCTATGGCCCCTAGGTCCATCCTAAGCTTTCACTTTTTGGCTTTATACCCGCTCTGATACCATTTTATCTGTCACGCCCCGCAACCCGCCAATTTGGTCGGGTTCGGGCCACGTCAACAGACGCCGAACGGACAAGGCTTCCCCTGTCCGCCCAAGGCTCAACAATTACAGATAGGGTATAAATTTTAACACATGCGGAAGCATACACAATATCTTGCTCGAGGGCAAGCCAAAGCCAAAGTGAAAAGTTAAACTAATGTAAACATACAAGTAACATGATTAATTTCAATCACTTACATGTAAATGTCTTTACAACTTTGAAATCTTTAAAGCCTTTACATTCCTTGCATCATTTCTTTCTTACATCACTTTACCTCAAAATATAACTTGATTACATTCAAAGTTAGGCAACTACGATCATCAAATACAAAAGATGATATAAAGGGAATGCAACTACCAAAAGTAATAACTTGGCGGTCTCTATCTAGGGCGCGATGCCCTTACCGCGGTCCTTGGCCGGCTCGCTCGGTCCCGGCCCTGTGGAGATAGTGGGGTGAGAACTACAACAAAGTTTCCAATGGGTTCGGCAACCAACCACGCCGACTTTCCCACTAGGTCTAATTCAAGCGTAATAGAAAGAAAGGTAATATAATAACCAACTAACAAATGCAGCTAATACGCTTGAAAGTAAACAATAAAATGATCGAATAATAACGCATAATGATTGAAGGATCATAGTTCAATACCCAATCTCTTGCCTAACCCGTAGGTTTCGCCCTCAACAAGACTCAACCAACTCAAATCCCGATTGTCGAGGAAACACTACAACCAGACGGGACCGTCCTCTGGGGAAACACTACAACCCAGTGATGACAACTCCGGAGCACATCGCCCGAGGGGGAGCTACCGCCCTCGAGCAAGGACTATATGGTGAGTACGATCAATCCTTAACTCTAAGGATTCCAATTTCAATTCATTCCTTGACTTCAAGGAGACTATGTTCACATGACCCCTAACTCTAAGGTTGTTGTCATAATGTCAATCTCAAAACTCTACTAGTGTTATGTACACTACTTGTTCTTGTTCTTTGATGCCACACATGTTGTCTAAGTATTCTAGACTCGTCGTTATCACATTCTCCAAGTACATGTCCAATGTCACATTTACTTGTTATTCACACTAAGTTCTTATTCTTATTCTTATCATGCATATATATAGGGTTCTATTTCTTTATCATACAATCTCATAACATTCTACCTTATGCATTTGAACTCTCAAAGCAATAAGAAATGCATATTAAACCCTATAATACAACATGCTCAATATTAAATAAGCTCAATAGAAGTGACACTTAGACATAGAGAGAAGTCCGATGTCCTTGGAATGCACCACCCACCTTAGAATATTTTTGTGGAGTTGCCCAAGAAATCTCACGGCCAACCGGTGCCTAGGTTGAAACCTGTTACGTTAAAAGTTGACCCAATCAGGCCATTTTACATAGCAACTCTATGATCGGCTTTTCGTAAAAATAAACGAAGTTGCCCCACGCGTCGGGGATACCCCCAATTAGGTTTT
Organism: Aechmea fasciata; assembly: GCA_025177825.1. Taxonomy (NCBI): domain Eukaryota; kingdom Viridiplantae; phylum Streptophyta; class Magnoliopsida; order Poales; family Bromeliaceae; genus Aechmea; species Aechmea fasciata. The sequence goes on along the minus strand of CM045926.1, from coordinate 15,992,554 downwards.
CACAAGGTCAATTTACCTTGGAAACACCCTAGGGCAAAAGCCCTAATTTCCAAACCCTAACAATGCCATTTTGGCATTCCCATGGGATTGATCTCAACCACAAGCAAAAGAAAGCTTGTAGACCCATGAGAAGCTCTTTAGAACCATTCCTAAGCCATTAGAACCATCTATTTGGGGTTTACTACAAACCCTAGCCAACCACCATGAGAGCACTTGAAGCTCTCATGAGGTTTCATGGTGTTCATAGCCATACAAGTCCTCTAATACTAGCAAAAAGCTAGAAAGCTCCAAAACTTAGGAGAAAATCAAACCCTAGAAGTTTACTTGTGAGAACTTACCTCTAGTGCAAAGCCTCTCCAAGCCCTTGGTGTAGGAGGGCTTCAAAGTCCTCCAAAAGCTCCAATGTCACCTTCTTCTTCCTCTCCTTCTTCTTCTCCTCCAAACCCTAGAGCACTTCTAGAGAGAAAGTGAGCAAAAGAGAGTGAGAGGGATTAAACGAGAGTGTGTCTTTGTGAGGGAGAGGGTTAGGGCTAATAACATGTTGTAACATTTACAACTAAGCCCCTAAACCCAAGTATTTACATTCTCCGCGCATCGGGCGCTGGCCCAATGTCCTGGTCTCGGCGGTTGTCCTGGCCTCGTAAGCCCTCCTCCTTTCGGGACTTAGCCAATTTTCTCGCATGTTACGCAGCCCAATGTCCTGGTCTTGGATGGATGTCCTGGTCTGGATTGTCCTGGCCTTGGTCGGTTGTCCTGGCCTCGCACGCCGGTTTTCCAGACTTAGCCAATTTCCTCATCACTGGGGCACTTAGGCATCCGGACATCCTCCGGATGTCCTGGCTCTCGGCCGCTCCAAGTCCGGGAATTCCACCAGACTTGCAGTTTAGCTTTTCCACGGCCCCACTTCGCTGTGCGCATGCTCCAAAGCACATAGAACCCACACCTACTCGCATCCACTCCGGGTCCCGCTCATTTTGACGGAACTCGACACGCTTTACGGGGAAGTGGGTTGTTACACACACACTTATACACATTGCACAATTGCACTTTAGCCCACAATTTGCAATTATTTAATCCCTAGTCCCTGCCAGTGGATGAATCATGCGCGTAAGTCCCTCTATATTCGAAATCGCGCATTTTGGCGCATAAAATGCTAGGACTTTTCGCATTTTGCCGTTTTGCGATTTCGACCCCTCTGCATTCTTTTCGCGATTCCCGGAGATCCGTCGTCAGATTTACGATCGGATCACGCCAGCGCGTTCAGCGCGTCGAGAACATCGAATCTAGCCTTTTACTTCGTTTGATTTGGTCTCGGGTTCGCGAAGTATCAAATCTCCTCTTTTTCTCCATAAACCTCCAATTGCTTAAGTCTTTAAGTAAAACCATTCAAACCCCTTTTTCTCGATAACCGTGATTCAGAATCCAATTCTGTCAGTGGCATTGGTTCCAGAATAGTCGAGCCGTTCGAAACGAGCTATTGAAGTCCTATATTCGGAGTCATGTACACATCTGAACCCATCTTTACTCCGCGATTTCTCGAAAATTCGGAGTTACTATTCACTTAAGTCGAATCTTACGGGTCGCGTAACTTTTCCGTTTTAGCTCGGTTTCGCCTGAAACTTGACGTGTGCTCTTATAATACAATTACGCACACATTCACCGTCTCCAAATATTTTATTTCTTGTTTTGGAAAAATGCCAGTTATTACAAGAGGACTCTGGTAGCCCTCTTCGATTGGCATCCGGCATCAAATCCGTATCTGATCCCTCGATCCGTGGCGTAAGGCGTACGCGTGGGAGAATGCGAGAAACACGGGAGATATAGAAGCATCGAGACAGAACGATCCAAGAAGGCTAGTAAAACAAGCAGACCGATTCGACTTGAATTCCCAGATACGTTGGCTATCCGGTTTGTACGTTTCCACTGTCCTAATATTTCCAACAGTTACAATAAACTTAAGAGCATTTACCCAAAATATAAATTGAATGGATCACATGTAAAATATACATGGATTTACAATAAAGCCATCATGCCTGGCCCAGCTCACAGCGCAACGCAATTTTTCTTAATAAAATAAAATTAAAATATAATTCTGTGTGGTATTTTTTTATTTCTTGTGTGGTTAATTTTATTTTTTTGGGATATTTATAATATTTTTATGCCAATTTTAGAATATGCATGTTTTGTTTAATCCTATGTGGGTGTATTCTTTATAATGCTTATGTAGCATGTTGGGTGATTGTGTATTTATTTGGCATATAAGTACTTATGTTATTTCGGTGGTTTTTTCAACAAAATTTAATTTTGCTAAAACGGGTTCGACGTGTGCAGCATTCCTGTAGAACATTCATTTTTTTCTGATGTACATCTTGTAGTGATGTAGTAGGTTTTAATTATGCAAAAAAAAAAGGTGATGTAATAATTAAGGCCTTGTAACGGAATGTGTTTTGCGCAGCGTCGACGTTTTTCAAATTAAATTTTGGCATAAATACTTAATTTTATCTATGTGATGATATTATGAGATAAGTTTTGTTCATATAAATGTTTTTTAAGGAAAAGATGTGTTCTTTAAAATGGATGAGTTCCAACTTTTAGATAAGTTTCAAAATTAATAGAAAATTAATAAGATTGCGATATTTTGAACCGACATTGGGTGATGATTACGAGCATAGCGAAGTTTTCGATCCCGTTGTGTCGAGGATAATGTTTCAATCTTGTTTTTTTTTTTTTTGGAATATGTGCCTAATGTCCAAACCTATTTTTTGAATGTAGTGAAATGACTTCCAAAAACATCATAGCCGATCTCACCAGGGGTGATAAGCTAGATGGAAAGAATTATGATATTTGGCATAGGAAAATGCAATACCTGCTTAATGAACAAGGGGTTCTTAAAACTCTTACTGTCAAAAGAGTCCTGCCTGCCGAAAGCACAGCTTCTGAGCATGAAAAAGAGATCTACAACAAATGGACCAAAGAGGATCGAACTGCTCGATACACTCTGTTGTGTTCCATGCAAGACGACCTCACTGGACAGTTTGAGATTTATGAAACTGCCAAGGACATGTGGGACAATTAGAAAATTACTTTCGGTCAAACTTCATCTACTAGGCTACGTGCCTTAAATCTCCAATTTTTGCAGTATACTAAAGACCCGAAGAATTCAATGGCTGAGCACCTTCGTGTGATGAGCGCCATGATTTGGGACCTTAAGGCTGCTGGAAACGAGCTCATGGATGAGCAGCAAGTTCTAGCAGTGATTTGTTCACTGCCTGATCCTGAATGGTCCCGGATGAAGCTCCTGATGACGCACAGCGAGAACATTAAAACGTTTAATGACATCTCGCGCCATCTCGAGCTCGAGGCAGAATGCTTGGAAGTGAACAGTTCTGTCGCTCTTGTTGCACGCTCCGAGAAGCGAAGTGGGATTGCGCCCAAGAGAAAAAAGCATCACAACAATGAAGTGCGGAAGAAATGGAATCATGCTCCTCAGGGTGGATTTGGAAAGCGCCGCAGAGGCAAGCGTGCTGGCAGTAAGGATGCTACAAAGCTAAAATGTTACAATTGCAAGAAGGAGGGTCATTTCGCTTGGAATTGTCCTGAGCCAAAAAAGGTAACCCTACCACTCAACTCACACTGTTTTATTTGCTCTCATGCTTTAGTAGCTCATTCTCTTCCTGATTGGATTGTGGATACAGGAGCAAACAAACACGTAGTTCGTGACAGAGTGGGTGTCACGCCCCGGGTTGCATATCCACCGGGCACGCCGACAAATCCGCCGTATACAAAAGACTTTTTCCTGTATACGAAGCGTAGCTGTACCTGTATAAACATACAAGTGCTACAAACAGTAGCACAGAGCTGAAATAAACTATAAACAAACAGGTAGGAAAACCACCACTTTATATACATACAATCACAGATACAAAAGAACACTACTCGCTCCAGCGAGTTCAACTGTATGTACAAAAGTGTCAAACCCAAAAACTGTCACTACCTGCAGGAGGGTCCTTTAACTCGGCACTCGACGGGGAAGGGCTCTAGCTCGCGACGCCCTTGCCTCGATCCGACTCAGACGGAGCAGCAGCCGCAACAGAAGGCCCTGCAACAACAGTGGAAGAAAGAGGGCGTGAGAACTACTATAAAAACAAGTAGTCCTCAGTGGGTACCGCCCTAAACACATCGGTCCACCCACTAAGTCTACAGGGTAAGCAAGAAAGTAAAAGAAGCTGGAAGCACTCGACAGCTGACAATCCCTATACTATCCTGCTCTAAACCACTCTCTGTAGAACTAGTAAAAGCTGACCCAATCTTACGAGGGACATTGAAAGCACCCGTCCCGCCTGTCGAAGCAACACTACAACTACCCCAGGGGTAGCTAGCGGAGAGCAACCCACAACGAGGGCGCAGCGACACCAACGCGAAAGCACAATCCAGACTCCGGAGCGGCACTCGTGGGCGCGAACCAACCGAGTATGCAAGCGTATCTCTGTCGAGCTCAATCTGGCTCTCACAGGCATAGTCAAGTACACTGGGTCCAAGAACTAACACACCACGTGCCCCTTGGCACAAACTGTAACCACACAGTACACTGGGTCCAAGAACTAACACACCACGTGCCCCTTGGCACAAACTGTAACCACACAGTACACTAGGTCCCCCGTCAAACCCCCGACGGTGCCCGACAACCAGCACGACAAGACTCTGGTGAAAAGTGAGCTCGGCATCCCCAGCGCGAGCGTAAAAACAACTACACTACCCGAGTATCCATCGCACTCCCGCGGCCATGATACAGCACAGAACGGCTCCTAGAGCTAAATCTGGTAGTGTAGGCTAGTGACGATCCAACACGTGGTTTTCTCCTAAGTCAAATCCATAGTCCAACATGTATAAAACTAAGTACTTGCTAAGCATGCTCCAAGGTTCAGATATTCATATCGATTCCATGCATTCAAGCTATCACATATTAGCATACTTAAACGAAACCGGAGTCTATACATGTTGACTATTTAAGCTTAGGAATATCCCGATGTAAACCCACCTCGATAGCAATCTCCTGGCAGCGAAGGAAGTGATCCGGGTCAGCAAAAGCCCCACGCGTCCAGCACGAAACCAAGGCCACCTGCTGCGAGGAACGGCGGTCAAAACGCAAAGTTCACAATTCTCGCCGAAACCGGCCGAGAAAAGCTTAAAGTTAACCAAGCTAACCTTATCCAAAATCAGCGATTCAGGCCTCGAAATCTTCGTCTCGCAGTCTAGAATCCAACGCCGCAAGTTTCGACGCGATCCGACCTCCCTGCGCGGAGAACTGGCCAAAGAGCCGACGGTCGACGCCGAAATCCCGTAGCTCAAAGATTTCGTAACTGTCGCAAATCCGAGACTCAAGTAAAGATGGGTTCCGCCTGAGCAAACCTTGTCCAAATCCAGCAAGTAAGGTGTCGTTGGAATCGTCTCGATCGCGGATCCAATGCCCCAAATTTCGTCGCGTTTCGCCTCTCCTACACGAGATATGGTCAAAACTCCGCGTGTGCTGCCACAGCAGTTCGAAAATCCAGGAAATAGATGCAACGGAGGGAAACTTGATGGGCTACTCACCTCGAAACAAGCCCTAGGTCAGTCGCCGAGTCGGGGGCGGCGGTCCTGCGCGCACGCCGGGCTCCCTCACAACGTCGCGTCGTCGAAAACCTCCTCGATTCGCTCCGCGGCGCGTCGTCGGCAAGCTCGGTTCCACCCTCGAGCTTAGGGGAGCAGCAGCAGCAGCAGCCAAGGAAGGAGAAGAAGAAGGAGAGGAGGAAGATGATCTCCTCTCTCTCTTCTCTGCTGCAATAAAAAGAGGAGTGAGGGGTGATGTGACAAGTGCCCAAAAAGTCAAACTGCACCATACCTCTGCTTTGTACCGGTACAAAACCCTACTTGTACCGGTACAAACAGGCAACCCGAGAGCATCTGCGCAGGGCCATACCGGTATAGCTCTGGTGGCTATACCGGTATAGCAACCGTTGCTATACCGGTATAGCAACCGACTTGTACCGGTACAGCTCACAGAAACACCTGCTATTTGCAGATTTTCGTGACACACGCTGCTCTCGCGTTCCCACGGGGCCCGTTTAGCGTCTATTTGGCGCTAACGCGACCCAGGCTGGTCCCGACACTCTCCAGAGCTGTAGACAAGCCTCAGGTGCAATTTTCCAGGTCTCTACAGTGGGGTTCGTAGATTACCATCGAGTACCGTCTGGCACACAATTTGTCACCCTTGGGAATGGCACAAAGGAAGAAGTCCTTGGAGTCGGTTCGTACCAACTCAAGTTGCGTGGTGGCCGCATATTACTTCTTCAAGACGTGCTATACGCACCCGAAATTCGATGTAATCTATGTTCAGTTTTAGCTTTGTTGCATCTAGGATATTCATTTCATTTTGATAGAAACCGCCTCGATATTTCCTTTCATGGTACTTTATTTGGATATGGTACATTAATTAATGGTTTCTTTAAAAAAGAAAAGAAGTCAAATTTCAAATATTCAACGACGCTCCTCAAACAGCTCTATTAATTCTCGAAGACCAGTGGAATTTTTAGAATCATTATGACCTTCAAGGCTCTGGCAGGCTCCTTTTCTGCATCAACAACGTCCTTTTGAAGTTCTTCCTGTGACGGTTTTAGCTTCTTCAAGGAGTCATCGGCCACTTCAAGTTTAAGTGACAACTCCACTTCAATACTCTTCAAATGTGATATACTCTCTTCTAGTTCTTTTATCTTCTCTCTGGTTTTGTTGAAGCTGTAAAGAGACACTTTTAGTAGCTTGAAGGAGAGAATTTTTTGTAGTAATGTGGGAAGCAAGTTTTCTTCTACTTAATGCCAAATTCTCATCAGCATCCATTAGCCGAACAATTGGAACAAAATTTGGACTTGATGCTAGCTCTTCAATGGCTTCTGCATGGTCGAATATGGGTTTTATGTGTTTTTCCAGTTCAGATGTATCAATCCCAAGGGTAGATAGACATTGGCAATATTTTGACACTTCTTCTCTAGCCAGCCTAAATTCGCGACGATTGAATGTCTTCATAATATCCATTATGCGATTGGTCAAAAATGTTACGGATTTTAAGTTGGCATATTTCGTGAAGTGAGTCCGGAGTCTTGAAGGTTTAAAGAAGAAGAGATGAAGATCGAAGACTCGCATACTCTAAACATGAATCCACAATGCTCGGTAAGTTCAAATATTATGGATGATGATTTATAAATATTTAAAAGTGTTTGGAAGACTTAGGATGTTTTTAAATTGAATATATGGATAAAATTTAGGTTTTCAAATCCTAGTCTATCTCTATGTTTTCTAATTGATTTTAAACAGGTTTTCAAATCCTAGTCTATCTCTATGTTCTCTAATTGATTTTAAATAGGTTTTCGTTATTTAATTGATTTTAAATAGGTTTTCAAATCCTAGTCTATCTCTATGTTTTCTAATTGATTTTAAACAGATTTTCACAATCCTAGTCTACTTCTAAGTCTTCTAAATCTATAAATAAGCGATGGGGGTTCCATTAATTCATATGCTTCATGAAAATACTTATTATTTGAGAAACCCTAGAGGCTAGGAATTCATCTAAAACCTATTTTCTACATATTAGCCTCTTTTAGGTCAAATCGAGATATCGTATTGAATATCTATATGTCGATTTGATCTACAATTCGCTTGGAGTTTTCTTCTTCGGTTTTCTACGATACTCCTAAGCGAAGGATCACCATACTCATGATGCTTCTCATGAACGGCGTCGTGGATTCGACGTGAGGCGTCGTGGATTCGGCGCGATTGAAGGCGATTCGTGGATTCGGATCGTTGGCTCGTGGATTTGAGTGGGCGTCGTGGATTCGGCGTGATCAAGGCTTCGTGGATTCGAAGTGGAGGCGTTTCGTGGATTCGGGACGTGGCGTTCGTGGACTCGGACGTGGACAACGCGGAGGCGTACGTGGAGATTCATAGGAGGTTAAGAGAGGTTAAGTCCGTGGAGTCGGTAATCACCTTGTAATCTTTTCTCTTAGTGGATTGTTATTCGCGTGTTGGTCCCGTGGGTTTTTTACTCCGAGTTGGAGTTTTCCCACGTAAATCTCGGTGTGTTTTTTAATTTCCGCATTTACTTTTTTAAAGCATCGAGAATTGTGGTTTTTGGCCGATACACCTATTCACCCCCCTCTAGGTGTTGTTTGATACAATCTAGATAGATCCTCGGGACTACTCCCATAACTTACAATTGGTATCAGAGAGGGATCTAGATATATTGCTATCTAATGGCCGAAGAGTTAGTAGGTGTGTTACAAACTTGTAAGATGACTTTTCCTACTAACCAATCTTCTTCCAAGTCTTTCTCTAAAAGTACAGGGATTGCGTTGAAAACATCAAAGGAAGAAGACATGGACTCGGATTCCGGCGATGAGGAATCAAACGACGAGGAATTAGCGGAAGCATACAATCAACTTCTTGTTGAGTCGCGGAAGATGGCGAAACTCAATAAAAAGTTGAGGTGTCGTTTATTCGATCTTGAAGAAAAGAACAAGAATTTGAAGACCACGAATAATGCTCTTGAGGAGGAACGGGAATCAATCTTGAATAATAATTCGGTCCTCCAAAAGAAGCTAGAAGAATCAGATTTAATGATCAAATCTACTATGGATAAAGTTGGATTTTTGGAGCATCAATTTGAGGAAACATACAAATCCAACAAAGCATTGACCGAGCAAGTCCATCAACTCAAGTCCGATATTCAAAAGTTTTCTTCGAACGAAGAAATTGGATAACATGCTCGGATTGGGTCAAACGAGCAAGTTAGGTCTTGGATACGAACGGATATATGTTGAGAAGGATCAAAAGATGACATCGAAAGTCTCAACAAGTTTGAAGGAGAAGGTGTGTCATAAATGTGGCATCAAAGGACACATCAAAAAGAGTTGCCCGAACAAAAATTTTAAGTCTCAATCGGCAACTTCGAAACGACAATTGGTATCATCTACAACTCGGCTTCCCCCACGGAATCAAAAGAAAAATCAATTGAGTCGAGTGCATCAAGCAAACCGTGACTCATATGTGAACCGGAAATCAAAGCCACAAGCGAATCGGACATCTAAACCTCAACGTCAATATCGATCGAACCCACAACCGAACCGGATTTCTAAGTCGAAACAACGTGCGGTTTGGGTTTCTAAGCCTCAAGGACAACATCAAAAGTCAAAACAAGTTGGGCAAATCATCGACAAGCCAAGACAACCGACAATCCGACAAGTTTGGATTCGGAAAGGTGATATCTTTCCATACTCTTCGTCTTAGTTTGTTTTCTTTTATGTAATGCTTTGATTGGTGCTTGGTGCATATTTTTATTCATTGCATTACATGATTAGACGATTTTTTTTGTGCTTAGAATTCATTCGTTTTTAAATCATTTTGGAAAGGTGATTGGGAGTTTGATTGAAAATTTTTTTTGAAAGGAGATGATTGAATATCATTATATTGGAAAATTAAAGGTTTTTGAAAGAGCCTTAACCGGTATTTAAAGTCAATTCAAATTAGATTAAATTCATATTAATTATTGATTTTACTCCACCTTTTATTATTTTGACGATAACTTAATATGTGATTTCTTCTTACATACAATTATCAAAATTTTGAAATTAACTTTAATCTTTTAGTAATTAATTCATCTTGGTAGTGAATGTTGAATATAATTGATGGATATTTGCTAATCGACTAAAATTCGTCAAAATTATTTTCAATTGTGAGATTATCTAATTTAGGGGGAGTTTGAATTATGTTTTAAAAAAAAAAGAAGGAGAAACTCCTAAGTATAAAAGATGTGGAAAGAGTTACATCCGAAAGGAGTGTGAAAACTACCACCACGTAGGAAAGAGCTACCACCTTGGCCGTCCTAAGACGTGTGTGAAGCTACCACATGAGAAATTATATGAAAAACCGAAAAGGTTAAAAAATATATATATATGAATATTTTAATATTTTCGACGATATAAGGTGGTAGAATGAAAAAGATGCTCAAAGAGCCACCCTGTTTATTAGCTAAATCTCTATTTTGAACGGGTTGCGACAAATTGGTGTCAATTTTGCTAAATTTCTAAAAATCATTTTTCATCAATTTGCATCTTGATGTTTTGAAACATTAGATTATCTTTAATATCAAATTTTGATGTTTTGATGTCTTTTGAAATCACTTAATATTTTATCTTCATCATAATTATTTTTGGAGTATAACTTTTAATTTTTATGAAATTAATCTAATTTTGAAGGATTTTTGAGAAAACAAGGCAAAACTTTTGAAGATGAGGACACGGAGTGATTTTACCTTTTTGAGCTTCATTATATATGTTTTATCTTTTCACTCCTAGGGCTATGTTTTCTTTATGCATCTAGTTATGAAACTATGAAATACTTACTCTCTGTTTAGTTAGTTTTTCTCTCTATTTGTGTTTTCTTTTGGCAATTTTTGACAAAAAGGGGGAGAATGGAAAACAAGTACAAAAGGAGAACAAGTACAAAAGGAGAGGATATTTGGTATTTGATGCATACACGAAGGGGGAGACATACGAAGGGAGAGACGTGATGAGATTGAGGAAGAAGGAGAGATAATATTTTTGAAAAAGAATTGGAGAAAAGAACAAAGGGAGAGAAGAGGTATAACATTAACTTTGAAAATTTGTTGAAAATTTTGTTTTGCAGGAAATCAAGACTTCAAGACTCCTAATTGCGTCTAAGTCATAGAGTTTGTTTAGGAGTTGCAAAATTGTAATTTTGTATTTCCTTGGATCTTTCACGCGAGAAGTTCATTGTTTTGGTGATGGCAATGAATTTCAATTTTTATTTTTGGAGAGATGAGTGTTGTGCGTATTTTTATGTATTTTTGGGTTTTGTCACGAAATTGCCAAAGGGGGAGATTGTTACGGATTTTAAGTTGGCATATTTCGTGAAGTGAGTCCGGAGTCTTGAAGGTTTAAAGAAGAAGAGATGAAGATCGAAGACTCGCATACTCTAAACATGAATCCACAATGCTCGGTAAGTTCAAATATTATGGATGATGATTTATAAATATTTAAAAGTGTTTGGAAGACTTAGGATGTTTTTAAATTGAATATATGGATAAAATTTAGGTTTTCAAATCCTAGTCTATCTCTATGTTTTCTAATTGATTTTAAACAGGTTTTCAAATCCTAGTCTATCTCTATGTTCTCTAATTGATTTTAAATAGGTTTTCGTTCTCTAATTGATTTTAAATAGGTTTTCAAATCCTAGTCTATCTCTATGTTTTCTAATTGATTTTAAACAGATTTTCACAATCCTAGTCTACTTCTAAGTCTTCTAAATCTATAAATAAGCGATGGGGGTTCCATTAATTCATATGCTTCATGAAAATACTTATTTGAGAAACCCTAGAGGCTAGGAATTCATCTAAAACCTATTTTCTACATATTAGCCTCTTTTAGGTCAAATCGAGATATCGTATTGAATATCTATATGTCGATTTGATCTACAATTCGCTTGGAGTTTTCTTCTTTGGTTTTCTACGATACTCCTAAGCGAAGGATCACCATACTCATGATGCTTCTCATGAACGGCGTCGTGGATTCGACGTGAGGCGTCGTGGATTCGGCGCGATTGAAGGCGATTCGTGGATTCGGATCGTTGGCTCGTGGATTCGAGTGGGCGTCGTGGATTCGGCGTGATCAAGGCTTCGTGGATTCGAAGTGGAGGCGTTTCGTGGATTCGGGACGTGGCGTTCGTGGACTCGGACGTGGACAACGCGGAGGCGTGCGCGGAGATTCATAGGAGGTTAAGAGAGGTTAAGTCCGTGGAGTCGGTAATCACCTTGTAATCTTTTCTCTTAGTGGATTGTTATTCGCGTGTTGGTCCCGTGGGTTTTTTACTCCGAGTTGGAGTTTTCCCACGTAAATCTCGGTGTGTTTTTTAATTTCCGCATTTACTTTTTTAAAGCATCGAGAATTGTGGTTTTTGGCCGATACACCTATTCACCCCCTTCTAGGTGTTGTTTGTGTCACGCCCCGAGACCCGCTACCAATTTGGTCCGGCTCGGGCGCGTCGAACAGACGCCAGACGGACAGCACCTTCCCTGTCCGCCTAAGGCTAGCAACAAGATTGTGTACAACAAGTGCCCAGAACAAACTTGAAACAACATACACAATCGATAACAAAAAGGGCACAACCAGTGCCAATCGCACGAGAGCAAGCGTCACGAGTAGTCAACAAGTGAAAAAGAGAGATAACTTATCTATTACATTCACTTACAAGTTTGTATTACATTGAACCCTCATAATACACAAGTGGCGTACATACAACAAAACCTCACCACCTATACAAATATCTACTCTCAAAAGGTAAAAGCGAGGTACTCTAGTGCATTAGGAAAGGTAAACTAGTAATACCACTAGGGCGCCAAGCCCTTGCCGCGATCCTCACCCGGCGTAGACGCACTAGGACCTGAAATAGAGTGGGGTGAGAACTATCTTCCATAGTTCCCAGTGGGTTCGGCCTCCGACTCCGCCGGTCTCCCCACTAGGTCCAAGGAGGCAAAGAGTAGACAGTAGATAGATATGAAAATATCTGAAAGCGGTAAAGATCGTAAAAGTAAATGCATAAATCTACTATGCCTCAAATCTGAATTATATGCATGAAACTCATAGTAAAAGGTAACTATTACTCTATTATGCTCAATGAGTTCATAATTCCCTTGGATACCCAATCCACTTGGCTTGCCCAAGGGCTTGCCACACTCTCGCGTCCCTTGCCTCGACGACGAGGAGTCTAAACTGCTCAACTCGCCCGAGGCCGTCTGTGGATAGCTAGCCGCTGCCGGTCAAGCCGCTACTACCATAGCCTGTGCCTAGTACTCCGGAGTGCACGTCTCGTGTGGAGCGACCACCACGAGGATAAAACAGACAACGCGAGCACGGTCCAATCCTCGCCCACGGAGGATACCCTAGCTAATAGGGATGTCATCACACTTGTTTTCGACTCTATAGTGTTCACTCTAATTAATGCCACTCATTCATGTTTACTAGGTGCCACTCGTCCATATTCAAACCACTCTGCTATATCACATACTAGTAGCTCTCATCTCACACTGCACCTAATTCTCATGCATACTAAGTTGAAAGCATAAAGTAAGCTAGGTTAATCAACATATTAATTAGACCTTCCAACTAGCACCCAATTCACACTTTGTGCACAATATGCAAGGTTGTTCATTATTCTACACTTGGACATAAGGAGTAGCCCGGCGACTTCGGGATGGACACCACCCACCTTTTGACGTAGCAACACGGTGGAAAGTCTTGTTCTCACGTTCGCTTGTCGCCGCTTAGCACTTGAGCAACGTCGAAGTAGCGACGCACCTCACTTGGCGATATCTTTACTTAGACTTGACGGATCACAAAACGGTCGCCGCCAACGCGTTCAAACACCTATTAATTAGGTTTACCAATGATCAAAAGAGATCAAAACCCTACATCTAGTAAAACCCCATTTTTGATGCTCTAGGGCTTCACACATGGAGATCATGCACTAGAAACCCTAGAAGCATGCATTTAGTGCTTCTTAGCACCCCTAGGTTCCATCTAACCACTCCCAAAAGCTCAAAACCCAAAACCCTAGAAATCACCATTAGAGGGTTTGAGGCCTACCTTGAGCTTGCTCCAATGGAGAGGAAGAAGAGATGGAGAAGATGATGAAGCTCCTCTCCTTTGTCTTCTCCTTCTTCTTCTACTTCTTCTCCTCCTCCTCCTTCTCCTTCTGCTTCTTCTTCTTTCTAGAGAGAGAGAGGGAGAGGGATGTGTGTGTCTGAGAGGAAATGAGGGAAAGAGTAAGGGAAAATCCCTCTTTAACCCTCAATTGTAACAAGATGCAAGGAGGCCCCTCAACTTTGCAAAGCGCCCAAGCGGGCATTTTTTCGAGCTCGGGGACCAGGTCTCCCAAACCCAGGACCGGTCCCCGAGAGCCTTGCTCCACTCTGCGCGGCGGGGACCGGTCTCCCCTTAAGAGACCGGTCCCGAGCTGCTCTCGCGGGACGACCTTCCGAGACCGGTCTCCTTTTCGAGGGACCGGTCCTCCCGAGACCATCGGCCTACTCCGGGACTTAGCCAAATTTTCAGCTTTTCGTCGTTTCTTCTCCGTTTTCGCTCGTCTTGCGTCCGATTCTTTTCAAATCGCACCGAGGCTTTCCAAACATGTTTTCGAACACGTTTTCATCATCTTTTCATCCACGCTAATATCGGATTTAGCTCGCGACCCGACGTAGCTTTTCGGGTTCCGTTTTCGCGCCTACGCGCACAAAAACGCCCAAAGACTTCCGAACTTCACCGGGAGCAACTCCGGTGCACTTTTTGCCTTCGGATCAACTTCGAACTTTCCGAAGTCCATCCAATCGACAATCAGTCGATTCTGAACATGGTGAAACTCTCGGATTTCGAGAATTCACTTCGTTACATTCTCTCCACCTTAAAAGAGTTTCGTCCGCGAAACGAACTCAACTTAGCTAAGTGCTTACATACTCAAAGCCCATACCTTATTCAACTTTCGAATAGGTGAGGATGGTTCTTTCTCATCTCGTCCTCGAGCTCCCACGTAGCTTCGCGATCGCTATGATTGCTCCATCGGATCTTGACGTAGGAAATCTCGCGGTTTCTCAATTTGCGCACTTCCCGGGCCAAGATCATAGTCGGAAACTCTTCATAGCTTAAATCCTTATGGAGTTCCGGGGGTTCATACAACATGGTATGCTCGGGGTCGTGAACATATTTGCGGAGGTTAGAAACGTGGAATACGTTATGCACGTCCGCTAGATTCGGAGGTAGCGCAAGTCGGTAAGCAACCGTTCCAATCCTTTCTAGTACCTCATACGGGCCAATAAATCGGGGACTTAGCTTTCCCCGCACCCCGAACCTCTTCACACCTTTCATGGGCGATACCTTTAAGAAGACACGATCGCCCACGGTGAACTCCAGATCTCGACGGCGCCTATTGGAGTAACTTTTCTGCCGCGATTGCGCCGTGAGCAACCTTTTACGGGCAAGATGCACTTTTTCTTCTGCTTCTCGCAAGATATCCGGGCCGAACTCCGTGCGTTCACCCACTTCACTCCAATAGATGGGAGATCGGCATTTTCGCCCATATAGAGCCTCCAAGTCCATTCGCCCCATTTCCTTCCACAGGGGCTCTTGATTGGTAACCCATAGTGCTAGATTCTCCGCCGACTTCCTACTCAGTGCGTCGGCGACTACATTCGCCTTCCCCGGGTGGTATAGAATGTCAACATCATAATCTTTCAACAATTCTAACCACCGCCGCTGACGCATGTTCGGCTCATGCAGGTAAACAAATACTTCAAGCTTTTGTGGTCGGTGTAGATCTCACAGTGTGCACCATACAAATAGTGCCTCCACAGTTTCAGTGCAAAGATCACCGCCGCTAGCTCTAAGTCATGAATGGGGTAATTTTCCTCGTGACTCTTCAACTGGCGGGACGCATAAGCAATCACCTTCCCACCTTGCATCAAGACACACCCCAAACCCGGATAGGATGCATCGCTATAAACTACATAATCTTCGCACTTGCAGGTAGGGCGAGTATTGGACTCGACGTCAATCTCTCCTTTAGCTCCTGAAAGCTTCGCTCACAATCGTCACTCCAAACAAACCTGGTGCACTTTTGCGTCAGGCGAGTAAGTGGGATTACAATCTTCGAGAACCCTTCCACAAACCGCCGATAATAGCCCGCTAGACCGACGAAGCTACGGACTTCCGTCACATTGGTCGGCGCGGCCAATCCTTTACCGCTTCCACTTTCCTCGGGTCAACGAAACACCACCCTCGGAAATCACGTGGCCTAGAAAAGCGACCTCACGGAGCCGGAAGTCACACTTCTTTAACTTCGCGTATAGCTTCTCCTCCCGAAGGATTTGAAGCACAGTACGCAAATGCTCCGCGTGCTCCTCATCATTGCGCGAATAGACCAAGATGTCGTCTATGAAGACCACGACAAATCGGTCCAAATATGCCCTGAAGACACGGTTCATTAGGTCCATGAATGCTGCCGGGGCATTGGTAAGCCCAAACGGCATGACCGTGAATTCATAATGACCGTATCGCGTACGAAATGCGGTCTTACGTACGTCTTCCGCTTAATCTTTAGCGGTGGTAGCGGTGAAGGTCTATCTTAGAGTACACACGTGACCCCCGTGGGCGATCAAACAAGTCGTCAATTCGGGGCAACGGGTATCTATTCTTGATAGTAACCTTGTTCAACTCGCGATAGTCGACGCAGTCGAAAGGATCCATCCTTCTTGCGCACAAACGGGACCGGGGCTCCCACGGGGATACACCCGCTTAACGAACCCTTTATCAAGCAGGTCCTGCAATTTTTCTCTTTACTCCCTCAATTCGTCCGGTGCCATACGGTACGGTGCTGTAGAGATCAGCGCGGTCCCGGGAATCAAGTCTATCACGAACTCGAACTCCCTGTCCGAGGCATGCCGGCAACTGCGGGGAAAACATCCGGGAATTCCTTCACTACGGACGGTTCTTCGAGTGCGGGGCCACTCGGTCCACTTCTACAACGGTCGCCAAATAAGCCGCGCAACCGTTGCGGACCAACTTCCTAGCTCTCGTCGCCGACACTGTGGCGGCGAAGCACGAGCTATGACAAGCCTTATACTTGAACTCCTCTTGACCCGGCTCCCGAAATGTAACCACCTTGCTCTTGCAATCGATGGACACATAATACTTCGAAAGCCAGTCCATGCCCAAGATTACATCATACACCTTCAACCTCTTAATCACTAACATGCGGATCGGCATTATCCGATTTTCAATACGCACCGGACGGGACAAACACTCCTTGCGAATAATAAAATCTCGTCCTGGACCCGACACCTTCCGGGTACTATCGCTAAACTGATACTCTATCCCATGCATGTCGGCAAAAATGCGACTAAGAAACGAGTGAGTAGCGCCGTGTCGAACATAGCTCTAGCGCGAATGCCATCTATTAAAATTATACACCTACCACATTGCGCTCCTCGGCTTCGGGAGGTTCTTCGACTTGAGCGGCGAATACCGTCCGCTCGGAGTCGGACCGTGCTACTTCGGGTGGACGCGGCACCATTGCCCGCCGGTGATGTCGCGCGAGGGGAGCTCCATATCGAGCGGAATGGGCGGAGCCGATGCAACGGACGGGACGGGGAGGCTCTCTGCGGGGGCAATCACGTATAACATGCCCCGCCCACATCTCGAAGCACTTCCCGTGGCGCCGCTCGCAGACCATAGGCCGGTGGTCACCGCCGCCGCGAGAATAGGCATCGCGGTCCACGCGTCCACGACTTCGCCTTGGCATACTTCGGGGGCCGCTTAGAACTAGATTGCCCCGCCGAACCACCGCTTGGTCGCTTCCTTCCCTTGTCTTTCTCGAACGTCTCGCGATCCTCTCGCTCGCAAGCGTTCCGTGCTCAATCCACAGGGCGCGGTCCAGCACTTCAGCAAAAGTTTGGAACTTGAAGGAATGCACAGAACGGAACACCCCAGGCCGAAGTCCCCGCACAAAGCACTCCACCCGCTCTTGCTCGTCCGCTACTTCAGGGACACAACTCGGGAGATGTGTGAACTCCCGCTCATACTCCCGAACGGTGCGGTTTCCTTGCTTCAATCTCCGAAGTCTTCCCGCATTCTTCGCTTCTCACTATCCAGGAAGTACTCCGCAACCATCAACCCTCGTAACTCCTCCCAAGTGATCGGAGGAAGATCAGGATCGATTCGGCTCGTCTGTCTCCACCACACTCGGGCTGCTTGTCGAACAGGAAGTGGCCAAGTGCACCTTGTCCCGCTCTTCCGCATACATGTTCTCGAACAAGGACTCCATGGTGAGTAGCCACGTCTCCACCACATACGGGTCAACCACTTCACCGTCGAAGGTAGGAGGCGAAGCTTCATGAACCTCGTGCGAGCGGTGTAACCTCGCTCTCGTTCTGCTTCTCCAACCGCCGCATCAGGTGTAGATGCACTTGACAGCGCGGGAGGAATAGCCACCGGTGGGGGTTGCGCCACCGCCGGAACCGCCGCCTGCCCTCGCCTCGGCGGCGTTAGGGCGCGTGCGAAGGCGCGGGTGGATCGCGATTCCGATTTGCGCCGCGGCCGCCGCAGCCACTCTTGCTCCATCGGCTCGGAGCCGATCGAAGCGACTCGTCAATGCGGTCATACGGGCCCGCAAGCTGCACCTCGCTAGGCCCCGGCCGGCGCCACCGGTGGCGCCGCTCGCTCCGGCGCCTCGGGAGGCGCGACCAACTCCGGCACCTCGGGAGGCGGTGCGGGCGAGTTCTTTCGGGCGTCCTCTGGGTGCCATAGATCCTGAAACGCAAACATTCGGTTAATAACTTAACCTTTCATAACGTCGTCGCAATTACGAGACTCAACGACTTAACCACTTAAATCGGGCGAAAGCTTCTAAGCGTACTAGCCCTTGACCCTTGGTGTGGTGTTGTCGGCCGCCAACACTACTTCCTGCGTCGCAAACTAGTATCACTTGAGTCCATCTCTAGTAACTACTAGAGATTCAACTTCGACCTAATCCATAACTTACGCCACCGTCATAGGTTCACGTCGCACTCACGCACCTATACCTTAAGGTTTACCGTCCTAAGGTCTCCTAGGTCAGTCCTAGACTCTCTCTTTTTGCTTGCTCTCACTAGCTCTGATACCATAAATATCTGTCACGCCCCGAGACCCGCTACCAATTTGGTACGGCTCGGGCGCGTCGAACAGACGCCAGACGGACAGCACCTTCCCTGTCCGCCTAAGGCTAGCAACAAGATTGTGTACAACAAGTGCCCAGAACAAACTTGAAACAACATACACAATCGATAACAAAAAGGGCACAACCAGTGCCAATCGCACGAGAGCAAGCGTCACGAGTAGTCAACAAGTGAAAAAGAGAGATAACTTATCTATTACATTCACTTACAAGTTTGTATTACATTGAACCCTCATAATACACAAGTGGCGTACATACAACAAAACCTCACCACCTATACAAATATCTACTCTCAAAAGGTAAAAGCGAGGTACTCTAGTGCATTAGGAAAGGTAAACTAGTAATACCACTAGGGCGCCAAGCCCTTGCCGCGATCCTCACCCGGCGTAGACGCACTAGGCCCTGAAATAGAGTGGGGTGAGAACTATCTTCCATAGTTCCCAGTGGGTTCGGCCTCCGACTCCGCCGGTCTCCCCACTAGGTCCAAGGAGGCAAAGAGTAGACAGTAGATAGATATGAAAATATCTGAAAGCGGTAAAGATACCGTAAAAGTAAATGCATAAATCTACTATGCCTCAAACCTGAATTATATGCATGAAACTCATAGTAAAAGGTAACTATTACTCTATTATGCTCAATGAGTTCATAATTCCCTTGGATACCCAATCCACTTGGCTTGCCCAAGGGCTTGCCACACTCTCGCGTCCCTTGCCTCGACGACGAGGAGTCTAAACTGCTCAACTCGCCCGAGGCCGTCTGTGGATAGCTAGCTGCTGCCGGTCAAGCCGCTACTACCATAGCCTGTGCCTAGTACTCCGGAGTGCACGTCTCGTGTGGAGCGACCACCACGAGGATCAAACAGACAACGCGAGCACGGTCCAATCCTCGCCCACGGAGGATACCCTAGCTAATAGGGATGTCATCACACTTGTTTTCGACTCTATAGTGTTCACTCTAATTAATGCCACTCATTCATGTTTACTAGGTGCCACTCGTCCATATTCAAACCACTCTGCTATATCACATACTAGTAGCTCTCATCTCACACTGCACCTAATTCTCATGCATACTAAGTTGAAAGCATAAAGTAAGCTAGGTTAATCAACATATTAATTAGACCTTCCAACTAGCACCCAATTCACACTTTGTGCACAATATGCAAGGTTGTTCATTATTCTACACTTGGACATAAGGAGTAGCCCGGCGACTTCGGGATGGACACCACCCACCTTTTGACGTAGCAACACGGTGGAAAGTCTTGTTCTCACGTTCGCTTGTCGCCGCTTAGCACTTGAGCAACGTCGAAGTAGCGACGCACCTCACTTGGCGATATCTTTACTTAGACTTGACGGATCACAAAACGGTCGCCGCCAACGCGTTCAAACACCTATTAATTAGGTTTACCAATGATCAAAAGAGATCAAAACCCTACATCTAGTAAAACCCCATTTTTGATGCTCTAGGGCTTCACACATGGAGATCATGCACTAGAAACCCTAGAAGCATGCATTTAGTGCTTCTTAGCACCCCTAGGTTCCATCTAACCACTCCCAAAAGCTCAAAACCCAAAACCCTAGAAATCACCATTAGAGGGTTTGAGGCCTACCTTGAGCTTGCTCCAATGGAGAGGAAGAAGAGATGGAGAAGATGATGAAGCTCCTCTCCTTTGTCTTCTCCTTCTTCTTCTACTTCTTCTCCTCCTCCTCCTTCTCCTTCTGCTTCTTCTTCTTTCTAGAGAGAGAGAGGGAGAGAGGTGTGTGTGTGTGAGAGGAAATGAGGGAAAGAGTAAGGGAAAATCCCTCTTTAACCCTCAATTGTAACAAGATGCAAGGAGGCCCCTCAACTTTGCAAACTGCCCAAACTGGGCATTTTTCGGGCTCAGGGACCGGTCTCCCAAACCCAGGACCGGTCCCAGAGAGCCTTGCTCCACTCTGCGCAGCTCGGGACCGGTCTCCCCCTTAAGAGACCGCTCCCAGAGAGCCTGCTCTCGCGGGACGACCTTCCGAGACCGGTCTCCTTTTCAGGGACCGGTCCTCCCAGGGACCATCAGCCTACTCCAGGACTTAGCCAAATTTTCAGCTTTTCGTCGTTTCTTCTCCGTTTTCGCTCGTCTTGCGTCCGATTCTTTTCAAATCGCACCGAGGCTTTCCAAACATGTTTTCGAACACGTTTTCATCATCTTTTCATCCACGCTAATATCGGATTTAGCTCGCGACCCGACGTAGCTTTTCGGGTTCCGTTTTCGCGCCTACGCCCCCAAAAACGCCCAAAGACTTCCGAACTTCAGGAGCAACTCCGGTGCACTTTTTGCCTTCGGATCAACTTCGAACTTTCCGAAGTCCATCCAATCGACAATCAGTCGATTCTGAACATGGTGAAACTCTCGGATTTCGAGAATTCACTTCGTTACAGTTTGATACAATCTAGATAGATCCTCGGGACTACTCCCATAACTTACAAAAAATGACTTGGCTATAATAGGTATCTCGCTTCGGGAATCTCCTGCACCACTATCTAAGCAAACGTCGACATTCTCGTCAAACGATGCATCCTAAAAAAAAAAAAAAAAGAGGAAAAGAAAAGAATAAAAAAAGAGAAAGAGAATGAAAAAAAAAAAGAAATACACAATTATAAAAAATCACCGTATTGTCATTTTCGAAAACTTCCGGTGGTGAAGGCGTAGGTTGATAGTCCACCTCATCACCGTAAGGTGATAAAGCATCTTAGGATCATTAGTCGATTTTGACTCTACTTGCAAACTGCAAAAAAAAAAAAAAAAATGTATAATATAAGGAGTGCTTTCATGAGGCATACTTTGACAAGGAAAAAAGTGAGGTCTTACCAGTTGAATTTAAATTGGTCTCCAAACGAGCTCTTTTATGTGCTTCCAAGGTCAAAATATCAATGACTCGATCTCTTTTACCCAGTGAAGGCATCTCTGTTGCAACTTCATCTTTGCTTTTCTCTACCTTATTTTCATCATCATTTTTAGTGCTCTCACCCTACACAATAGAGCTGTGGTATAAAAAATAGTTATCGCAAGTCAAAGTGCGAGATCAAAATATAAATATGCCTAATGTGTGACTACGAGGGTGATATGAAATTAAGCTTGGAACAGTTTTGACAAAAAAAAAAAAAGAAAAAGAAAAAGAAGAAAGGGGAAAAATTCTCTATTCTTCAATGGATGAAGTTTAAAATAGACAAATACCTCATGATGAGTTGGGAAAGCTTCACTGAAAGAAGACACTCTAATACCTGCAACATCTGCGAGTGGATCCTACGACAAAAAGGACTATATGCTGATATTCAAAGCAAAGTTAAAGATACATGCTGCAGCGACTGTGTTGTAAAGAAAAAAATAGGGAGTAAAATGTAAACGGGCTATAACTTTCCCGTTGTAGTCCTAACTTACGCACTTTTGCAGCCCTGAATTCTTTGAGAGCAATTTTAGACCAAGGAGAAAGATCGGAATATAGATTTGCATTAAAATCAAAAGACAATGAAGCTGCAGGGACTGCTTTGTAAATACAGGGACCAAATTGTAAATGGGCCATAACATTTTCGTTATAGCTCCGATTTACGAAATTTTTGTGGCTACAAATTTCTAACGAAAATTTACACATTATTATCCATATTTTACCTCCTTCTTTAGTTGAGAATTAAATACTTAATTTAAGACTAATAGAAGGCACATGGATTTAACCAAAAAATAAAATTACCTCAATATACTTTGGTGGCGAAGGTGTTGACACGTAGTCAACCAATTCATCATCCTCCATGGTCCTAGCCCCTCCGGTTTGTGATTCTATTGATCAATATGTTATTCAAAATGAGTGTGATCTATTCCACATGCACACATAAAAAGAATATAAAAAGAAACATCACCTATTATTGAAGATACATTAAGAGAAAGTTTCTTGTGGGTTACACCAGCTACAATATTTGGTGATGGATCTTTGTTGTTTTGTGAAGATGATTCCACATTACATGCCTGTAAAAAAAAAATACAATTTAAGAAAAAAAAAACAAAAAAAAAAAAGAAAAGAAAAGAAATAGGATACCTCATTATGGATCAGAAAGCTAAGGCCAAGGACTTCATGTTGAGGAGTATTATCTGGAAAGCTAGCTTGAATATGATCATAAGAAGGGGGAAATGCCGCGATTGATTCTCTAGTTGATGTCGTGGAATTCGACACCTTATGTTGCGTAGAGCTGATAAATCGTGAAGTAGTTCCTTTCTCTTTCTTCAGAGCATCTTCGGTTCTTTTCTTCTTTTGACGTTCATCGGCATCTAATAAGTAAGCTACACCATGTCTAAAGCTTGAATGAACACTGTTGGACCACCAACATGCACAATACAAAAGAACTTTTCCAACTCGATCAGCTTTAGGTATATAATAATTAGCCGAATTTCCATACTGAAGGAAATGATCCCAATACCCAATCAAAATCCCGATGGAATCAGCTATTCTAGGGACATCAATAAATTCTGGAAAGTATTGATCGAATCCGAATTGACGTGAAAATCGATGAGGATTGTATGGTTGAGCATGCAGTTTATTCCTTAAACGAAGCGGAATAACACTCTATCTAATAGAAATAAGATATTCATAGACTTCTGTTGGATATCGGCATTCTCCTGTAAGCTTCGCATCATATAACCATCCACCATCAACGAAAGAATAAGACTAAGGTAAAGGGCGCCATATGAAATGAATATCGGATCTAAGATGAAGTCTTGCTCTTTTAGCATTGAATGGCGAAGCAGCAGCATTCATAAATGATATCATTTGTGGAATACTCCTCAAACCAACAATATTTTTAATGTCATCACTTATAGCTCTTCTAGAATAAGTTTGCTCAAAATGTAAACCGATCCAAGCATACAAGAAATTAACAGGAAATTGAGGACCAGGATGTGCAGGACCATCTGGGTGATTACTCATATATGATAGTGCTATATGAATTGCGCATAAAATAGCAGGAACCAAAGCGACTTTCTCACCCAATGCTAGTTTAGAAGCCATAACAAATATTTCAGGTCTAATAAAATGATCTGAACTTGAGGGCATCACAAAATTGCATGACCATAAAGAAATAAAAGCAGCTCTAGTTGTGTCTTCTGTGTATGAAGATGCAAATCTTTTATCATTGATGTCTTTGTACCTGGAGGAACGTGATCTCTTTGAACTTGGTTGGAAGAAGTTCACCCACAAATCATAACGAATTCGCTTACAAGACGATCGAGTTGTAATCCATTGATATACATCAAAAAGTTCCCTAAGGCAGTGTGGATAAGCATTTTTTTTATATAATTCCGAATTCATAGAAATATATTCATCATAAAGATGACCCGTAATAGGAAGACTACTCAGTTCTTTAATCTCCCATAAAGAAATTCCAACTTCTCCATATGGCAAATGAAATGTATTCGTTTCTGAACACCACAACTCTACAAGCACTTTAATAATGTTCATGTTTTTATGATACTTCCCTCGTGGAGCAACTATCCACCAAAAATTCCTGCATGCTGTAATTGTGAGGTATATCGTGACAAAATATAATCAGCCCAACTCTCAAAACCATCAATATCTTCAGTCTCCCAATGGCCTATCTTTACCCCTCCAGTTTGGATGACCATTCAATATTTTGTAGCATAAAGATTCCAATGTATCTCTCTCTTTGGGTAGACCTAGAGGGGGAAGAAGTATGTCATCTTCTTCACCATCAGGTGTGTAATAATGAGGACCAAAACGACCTAAGGGTTGTTTTTGTTTAAAAATCGTCCATTCCTTGAACACGGGTCTGTTTTAAGAAATAACTGGATCGGTTCTACTATTTTGAATCGGAGACGCCCGAACTAGAGAAATACCTCTTGCTATGCCTAAGATTTTGTCATCAGGATGAATCAGATGCTCCATCTTTTGCGTGAAGACATAAAAAATTATCGTCAAAACAAAAAATAAAATAAAATGAATACATGATATGATGACATTATCATATATTTGCTAAAAAAAGAAGAAAGTTGAAACAGTTACCGATCCGAGCTTAGCATCAAAAAAAGGACACGACGAACAAATTTATATGGATCAACCTTGGGGTTTTGAAGTTGATGGCCAAGAAAATAAAGTTTGTAAACTAAAAAAATCATTATACGGCCTAAAACAATTAATCATCCAGACAGTGGTATTTGAGATTCCATAGAGCTGTAACATCTTACAGTTTTAATATGATCAATGAGGATCATTGTGTATATATGTCACGCCCCGAGCCCGATCCATTTGGCCGGTTCGAGCGCGTCAAACAGACGCCGAACGGACAGAGCTTCCCCTGTCCGCCCAAGGCTCAACAAGTACAGATAGAGTATAAAATTTTTTTTTTTTTTTTTACACATGCGGAAGTATACACAAAAGGCTTACACGAGGGTAAGCAACATAGCCAAAGTGAAAGTAACTAATGTAAACATACAAGTACTATGATTAATTGCAATCACATACGTGCATAATTCTCTACAACTTGAATTCTTTAAAGTCTTTACAATTTAATGCAGCATTTCTTTCTTACATCACATTTACCTCAAAATGAAACTTGATTACAATTAAAGTTAGACAACTATAATCATCAAATACAAAAGATGATATAAAGGGAAATGCGACTATAGCAAAAATAAAGTAACTCGGGCGGTCTCTACCTAGGGCTCGATGCCCTTACCGCGATCGTCGGCCGGCTCACTCGGTCCCGGCTCTGTGGAAAAAGGGGTGTGAGAACTACAACAAAGTTCCCAGTGGGTTCGGCAACCAACCACGCCGACTTTCCCACTAGGTCTAATTCAAGCGTAATAGGAAGAAAGGTAAGATAATAACCATCTAACAAATGCAACTAATACGCTTGAAAGTAACGATAAAATGCTCAAATTGTAAAGCATGCAAGGTCATAAGTTCAATACCCAATCTCTTGGCTAACCCGTGGGTTTCGCCCTCAACAAGACTCAACCAAACTCAGAATCCCATAGTATACGGGAGGCTCAATATCGACCCGTTGGGACCGTCCTTAGGAAAACTCATTCCCTGGAAATCTCACTTCAGTGGTGACCAACTCCGCAGCGCACCGCTCGAGGGGGAGCTACCGCCCCCGAGCAAGGACTATATGGTGAGTACGATCAATCCTTAACTTTAAGGATTCCAAATCTCAATCTATTCCTTGCCTTCAAGGAGAACTTATATTCATATGACCCTTAACTCTAAGGTTGTTGTCATAATATCAATCTCATGACTATACTAGTGTTATATACACTACTTGTTCTTGTCCTTGTTCTTTAATGCCACACATGTTGTCTAAGTATTCTAGACTCATCTTTGTCACATTCTCTAAGTACATGTCCAATGTCACATTCACTTGTCAACTACACCAAGTTCTAGTTCTTGTTCTTTAGCATGCATACATAGGGTTCTCATTTTTAGCATATGTTCTCATACAATTATATCTCATGCATTTGAACTCACAAATTGCAATATAACTCATAAATTACCCTACTATGCATTATGCTCAACATATATAGAATGCTCAAAAGTGACACTTAGACATAGAAAGAATTAGGTGTCCTTGGAATGCACCACCCACCTTCTAAAATTACGGATGGGTTGCCGTCGAGTCTCGTAGCTAACCGAGGCCTATTTTGCAATCTGCGCAGTTATCAGATTTTACATCAGGCTAACTTACATAGCAACTCATAGATAGGCTTTTCGTTTAATTAAACGGAGTTGTC
Organism: Aechmea fasciata; assembly: GCA_025177825.1. NCBI lineage: Eukaryota > Viridiplantae > Streptophyta > Magnoliopsida > Poales > Bromeliaceae > Aechmea > Aechmea fasciata. Next base: position 15,965,985 of record CM045926.1, on the reverse strand, counting down.
CCACGCGTCGGGGATACCCCCAATTAGGTTTCTACAAGGTCAATTTGACCCTAGAACCTCTATGGCAAAAAGCCCCAAATTTGGTGCTCTATCCAAGCCCTATGCAAAACCCTAGGTTTTGATCTTTTAAACAAGCAAAAGAGAGCTTGTTGTTACTCTTAGAGTTCATCTAGAACAATTTAAACCATCATTAGGGCCTCTACTTGAAACCCTAAGAATCCACCATGAGAGGACCTTGAGCTTTCATGGGTTTTCATGGAGCTCAAGCCTCTACTAGGCTTCTACACCAAAGAGAAGACTCAAAACTCTAAGTTCCTTGCTTAAAACCCAAACCCTAGTCTAGGTTTACCATGAAACCTCACCTTGGCCCAAGCTCCACCTTGTAGGAGAGCTTCTAGGTCTTCCCCAAGCTCCAAATCCTCCAAGATCACCTCCTCCAAGCTCCTTCTCCAACTTCTCCAAGCTCTAGGAGAGGTTTTCTAGAGAGAGAAAGAGAGGAAATGAAAGAGAGTGGTGAGGGAGTGAATGGCTGTGAAGAGGTAAGCCATTGGGTATATATTGTGTTGTGACAATTGCCAAAAAGCCCCTCCATTTGCGAAAATTACAAACTGCTCGAAGCGCGGTTTCGGGTCCTTGTCCGGTCTCGGCGGTTGTCCGATCTCGATCTGTGGTTTTCCGGGACTTAGCCATTTTTCGCATGTTACGCAGCCCCTTTGTCGGTCTTGGGTTGTCCGGTCTTAATCCGGTCTTGCATTTGTCCGGTCTCGATCTGTTGGTTTTCCGGGACTTAGCCATTTTTACGCATATTCTGTGACTTGTCCAGGTCTTGGTTGTCCAGGTCTTAATTTGTCCGGTCTTAGGTCCGTCTCAATCTGTTGGTTTCCTCATTTTGTTTGGGGCACTGGTGGCATCAGGGACAACTGTCTCGGGGTTTGGCTCAGCTCAAGTGCTGAACCGGACTTGCGGTTTAGCTTTTCCAAGACCCCACTTCGCTGCGCACGGGTTCCAAAGCACATAGAACCCACACTTACTCGCTCCACTCCGGGTCCCGCTCATTTTGACGGAACTCGGCGCGCTTTACGGGGGAGTGGGTTGTTACAATATATTAAACGTGAAGAGTATAAATTTACAATTTTATCTCTATACGTTGATGATATATTGTTGGCAGAAAATGACAAGGACTTCATGAATATCATTAAAGAGTGGTTACACTCTAATTTCGAAATGAAGGATATGAGGGAAGCTGCATATATTCTTGGAGTGAAAATTTACAGAGATCGTTCTAAAAAATTGTTGGGTCTTTCACAAGAGCCTTATATCAAGAAAATTTTAGAACGATTTAATATGCGGTAATCCCATTGATACTCCTATAGCAAACGGTGAAAGCTAAGCCTTGACATGTGTCCTAAAACTGCAATAGAAAGAAAAGAAATGGCTAAAGTTCCTTACTCTAGTGTTGTTGGAAGTCTAATGTATGCCACTATGTGTACGAGGCCAGATATATGTTATGCTGTAGGTTTAGTGAGTCGTTATCAACCAAACCCTGGCATGAAACACTGGAAAGGTGTTAAAAGGATCCTTAGATATCTCAAAGGAACTGCAGATTATTCATTGTGTTATCAAGGAAAAGATTTGCGTTTGGTGGGATATTCAGATGCAGATTGGGCAGGAGATCTGGATGAGCGCAAATCCACTTCTGGTTATGTATTCTTACTTAGCAATGGCGCCATCTCTTGGAATAGCAAGAAACAAAATTGTACTGCATTATCAACCATGGAAGCTGAATTTGTAGCATGTTCAGCTGCAGTACAAGAGGCAGTTTGGTTGAGAAGATTTTTACAGAGTTTGGAAATAACAAAAGATAACTTTAACTCTGTGAAAATCCAGTGTGGCAATCAAGCTGCAATTGCTTTTGTAAAGGATCCGAAATATCATGGAAGAACAAAGCACATAGATATAAAGAATAATTTTATAAGAGACATTGTGGCACTGGTGGATGTGTTTCTACAGTGTATATCTACACATCTGATGGTTGCTGATCCATTCACGAAACCCCTGACAAGAGATGTGTTCAGATCACATGTTGAATCGTTAGGATTGCGTAGAATATGATGTACTGTACTTTAAGATTGACTATACAATGTTGTATTAGTACATTGTATTAATGAAGTTTGCAGTCTACTCTATTTTCTATGTGAAGAGCATACATTGATACTAGCATAAACTATGTAATAGTTAAAAAGGTATGTCACCAGGCTGGAAGTCGGCTTTCTTACACGAGCGACTGCCTCAGACGCAAAGAAGGCGTGTTGAGATGAGACAAATGTACATTTATCTTTTAAGAAAACCAAAGACTTGTTATAAGAGAGTTTAAAAGTGTACATATATATGTCGCATTGACTAAAGTCAAGATGAGGTCCGTATTTGAATTGTTTGCATTTTTTTTTTTGGACCGAACATGATGACCCCACAATCATGTTAGCCTGGGTTACCAGATGTGAGATCTCTGATAGACAATACGATAAAATTGTTGTATAGAGAACTCGAGTTAGACACAATTAGGTGTTTTAACCGAAATCTGTACGGTGTTTATGATTTTATATGACATACGCTCCTTGGAGGAGAAATTACACCGTAACACGCGTTTCATACCGCGTGTGTAATAGTGACTATGAAGAAAATGAGATTAAATAAATAGAATCCCTGCATTCTCATTGTGTGAGTTTCTCGAGACCTTAATTAAACAATGGTCTCTTAAGTGCCCTTAGTAACTTATGTCTATATTCTGATGTGATAGATCAATGTTCCCTACTTTAGCATGTTTCAGCGGTGATGAAATAATTAGCCTTATGGGGCATGTCTAGGAAAGCGGTTGGTCTAAAACTGATAAGTATGGGAACAAAAGGACGACATTTTAGATTATGTCAAGCATATGTATTCACCGGTCGACCAGTTATGTTGCTTTTGAAGAAAAGTTCGAACATAATTGTGAATACATAGTGAGAAAAGAAAGATTAAGTGTAGCCATTTTGAGGGATTAGGTACACTTAATTTGACATAACTAAGTTTGTCTAGGGCAGAGTGAGTCATGATATGGATAAGAATAAAATATCGTCTTTGGTTTTAACGGCTATTATGTATCCCTAACAGGTGCATTGATAGACTTATGAGTTGGCTCGTGGGTCACACGACTCATTTGTCAGTATGAAAATCACCAAGATAATGGGAATTGTTTGCCCATCACGTGCGAGTGGGAGATGTTGGTTTTTGAATCGGGTTTTGGGTCGCCCATGATGGGCAAATCCGACCCGACCCATTAAGAGGTGGTTTCCTCAGTTGGTTAGGAAACCACCCACTACGTGCCGTTACAAACGTGCAGTGAGAGGAGAGAGGGTATAAAGAAGGGAAATACGAATATTCCTGTTACTTCCTCTCTGAATGAGATTTCTCTCCCCATTACTGAGATTCCTAAAAGTTTACTCTCTACTTGGAGGATTTGACATTTGGGTTGTGGACACTAGTGCAATTTCCATCTTGTGATCTTGCATTTGATCCGTTGGAGCGAGTGGTTTGGTTTGATCTGTTTTATCGCGATATTCGAATCGGAATTGAGGTATTTGATAGATTAATTTACTTTCACACACATTTACAGCAATCTATATATAGGCATAAATCAAAATCCTAATAGCAATAATTGAACAAGATTTAAACTTATCTCTTATATCTAACCAACAAAATATAACATATAAACTTGACAGAAATAAATCTAAACTTACAAAAAAATATTAGGTTACTTATTAACACCCTCCTTTAACCCAATTTTTCGCATTCCGAGTAGCTTTCGTAGTTTCACGAAATTTTTCGGTGTCAGCAGCTTCGTAAATATATCAGTGACTTGATTATCTCTTCTGTAAAAGTGTAGCTCAATCTTATTCTTCTTCACAAGTTTTCGAATATAATGATAACGAATTTCAATATGTTTACACCTTTTATGAAAAACTAGATTTTTCGCGATTGCTATAGCCGAGCTATTATCACAAAATATTTGCAGAAAGAAAATAAAATTTAAGAATAAAAAGAAATTCAACCCAACAGCGAAGATACAAAAGTCCCAATTTGCAAAGAAATTTGGAAAGTATCATGCTATTTCTTAACAAAACGAAATAGTAGTTGGTAATACAGATGGTTCAAATTCATATAGAAGAACAAGAGGAAGAGGTAATTACCACAATTAGCAAAGGTATGAAAAATCTCAGATTCAATATTATTATTGCAATAAATATGGGCACTATCAATCTGAATGTTGAAGAAAACAAGCAGATGAGAAAATTAATATTAATACAAATTTTGTTGAAAATAAGGATAAAGATTTCAAATTTAAGGATGAAAATAATGCACCTATGCTTCTCGTTTGCAATATTGTTGAAACACCAAAAAATAATATTTGGTATTTAGATTTAGGCTGTAGCAACTACATGTGTGGTAAAAAAGAGATGTTTATAAATTTAGATGATAAAGTAAATACAATGTCAAAACCAAGAAAAGATGACATTTTAATTCTAGTACGTAATAGTGATCATATTATAATATCTGTTGTTTATTATGTGCCTGAATTAGAATGTACTTTATTAAGTATTGGCCAATTTCAAGAAAAGGGTCATATTGTGCATATTGAAAAGGGAATATACAAATTGAAGGATAAAGATAATAGATTAATTGCTGAAGTACCAATGACTAAAAATCGCATGTTTTCTTTGAGAATTGATAACGATACTTTACCCTGTTTTAAATAATTGTACAATTGTGCATGATGAATCTTGGTTATGGCATTTATTGTTTGGTCATTTAAATTTTCAATCTTTGAAAAATTTGTCTAGTAAAAATATGGTGGAGGGGTTATCTAATACAAATTATCCAAACCAAATTTATAAAGATTGCATTTTGGGAAAGCAACATAGAGATGCATTTCCCAAAGGAAAATCCGTTAGAGCCACAAAGCCTTTATAGTTGCTTCATACGGATTTATGTGAGATGGATAGACGCTTCATTGGAAATAATAAATATTTTATGACTTTTTTTGGGTAATTTTAGTAGAAAATTTTGGGTTTATTTTCTAAAAGAAAAATCAAAAGCTTTTACTGCATTCCAATAGTTTAAAACACTTTCTGAAAAATGGAGTAGGAATTATTTGAAAGTTTCATGGTCAGATGGTGGAAGATAATATTTTTCTATATAATTTAACAAGTTCTGCATAGCACATGAAATTGTGCATCAAAGTACTGTAGCCTATTCACCGCAACAGAACGGTGTAGCAGAAAGAAAAAATCACACAATTGTGAAAATGACAAGAAACATGCTTATTGAAAAAGGTATGCCAAAATTTGTTTGGACTGAAGCCGTTTCATATGCAGTTTATGTATTAAGCAGGTGTCCGATAAGTAGTGTGGCAAATAAAACACCTGAAGAAGCATCGAGTGGAAGAAAACCTATAGTAGCGGATTTACGTATTTTTGGATGCATGGCATGTAACATATCGAACTTCTAAAGTCTTGAAGTTACGAGGTATGTTGGCTTAGAAGGCCATAAGAGTGGTTCCGGTGAAGTCTGGGAGCTTTCGGGTGTTTTCGGTGCACTAGGTGCGAGAACGAAACCCGAAAGGCTACTTTGGGCCGCGAGCTAAATCCGACGCTTGCGCGGATGAGATAATGATGTGGACATGATTTAAATCATGTGTGGAGAGTCTCGGTTCGATTTGAAACGAATCGGAGGTCAAACGGGCCAAAAGTGAGTTGAAACAGAGAAGAAACGGTGAAAAAGCTGAAAATTTGGCTAAGTCCTTGGAGTGGGCTGAAGGTCCACAGGGGACCGGTCCCGAAAAGGAGACCGGTCCCTGAAGGCTGTCCGCGAGAGCGAGCTCTGCAGGACCGGTCCATGAGGGGAGACCGGTCCCCGTGCGCGAGTGGAGCGAGGCTCTGCAGGACCGGTCCCTTGGGAGAAGACCGGTCCCAGTGCACGGTGTGGAGCGGGGGCTCTCTGCAGGACCGGTCCACAGCTAGGAGACCGGTCCCTGAGTGCAGAAAATGCCCAGTCTTGGCAGTGCACATGATGGAAAGTTGAGGGGCTAAGGTGCAATTGTGCAGGGGGTTAAGTGAATAGAAGGGGTTAAAAACCCTCTTCTCTCTCTCTCTCTCCCTCACTCTGATCGCTCCCTCTCTCCCTCTCTCTGTTCGACCGAAGCAAGAAGAAGGAGAAGAGAAAGAAGGAAAAAAGAAGAGAAAGAAGAGAAGGAAAAGAAGGAGAAGAAGGAGGAGATCGAGATGGAGATCCCCATCATTCTCTTCTTCCTCTTCCTTGAGCTTGGAGAGAGCTTTAGAGAGGTAAGCTTGTTCTCCCTCTCTCTCTTTCATGGTAGGCTCCTAGGGTTAGGGTTAAATACCCTAGATTTGATGGAAATGGAACCCTAGCATGCTATCAAGATGGATTACCCCCATTTCGTAGATCGATTTGGTGGATTTGGCTATAGTAGCATCTAGGGCATCCAAATGGGGTTTTTATAAATAGATGGGATAGATCTCATTTGACCCCATGTAAACCTAATTGGGGGCCTAACGAACACGTTGGCGCGCTCGGTTCGGTGATCAGACGAGCGAGTACGAAGATATTAATAAATTAATATATTTCTTACCAGATGTCCGCAGCACGCAAGATACAAGCCCTAAATTCATGAAAACGGATCTGGGGCATCGTGAAGACGTGGGGTAACGCCACGAGGTCTCGGATCGCAATTCGGAGATCGTTCGGTGAGTCGCGCAGAAGTTCGAGCCGAACCGGGTCACGGGTGCCGCGGGCGGCCGATTGCTAGTGTCGACGAGCAATCGGAGAGCAAAACAGGTGGGTTGTGTTTACCGAAGCGACTAGGTCGCCTGTATGTCTAAGAGTTTCATAACTCATGTTGATGCATGTTCAATAACGCATAAGAAGAAATGCATGCTAGTGATATATAATAAAATGCTAAGTAGATGCATGTAAATGAATGAGGTATATGATAGTAGCATAAAGTATAATGCTAGAAGAGTAAATGAATGCATGCTTAGCATAGTGAACACTCGATGAACGTGACCATAGCATAATATAGAGATGCTAGTGGATAAGTAAGCATGAGGTAAACGATGAAGCCAAGAATGCTAAGTAAAGAATGTTGCAAGAACATAGAAACATGCATGTAAGTGAACTGGCAAACATAAGAGAGCCAAGTGAAGAATGCTAAATAAAGAATGCGAGTCATGGACTAAATACACATGTAGATCGAGTGGCATCTCACCTAGTGTTAAAGAACATAGGTTATAGTAAACCTAGAGTCAATGGACCTAGGAGAGTGGCATCTAACCTAGTGTTAAAGAACATAGGTTATAGTAAACCTAGAGTCAACGGATCTAGGTGTGTGGCATCTAACCTAGTGTTACAGTGTCACGCCCCGGGTTGCATATTCACCGGGCGCGCCGACAAATCCGCCGTATGCAAAAGAATTTCTTTTGTATACGAAGCGTAGCCGTACCTGTAATAACATACAATGCCACAAACAGTAGCATAGAGCTGAAATAAACTATAAACAAACAGGTAGGAAAAACAACCACTTTATATACATACAATCACAGAAACAGAGTAACACTACTCGCTCCAGCGAGTTCAACTGTATGTACAAAAGTGTCCCAAACCAAAAACAATCACTACCTGCAGAGGGTCCTCTAACTCGGCACTCGACGGGGAAGGGCTCTAGCTCGCGACGCCACGCCTCGATCGGACTCGAGACGGAGCGGCGGCGCAACGAAGGCCACGCAACAACAGTGGAAGAAAGAGGGCGTGAGAACTACTATAAAAACAAGTAGTCCTCAGTGGGTACCGCCCTAAACACATCGGTCCACCCACTAAGTCTACAGGGTAAGCAAGAAAGTAAAAGAAGCTGGAAACACTCGACAGCTAACAAGCCCTATACTATCCTGCTCTAAACCACTTTCTGTAGAACAAGTAAAAGCTGACCCAATCTTACGAGGGACTGTGAAAGCACCCGTCCCGCCTGTCGAAGCAACACTACAACTACCCCAGAGGTAGCTAGCGGAGAGCAACCCACAACGAGGGCGCAGCGACACCAACGCGAAAGCACTAAGCCAGACTCCGGAGCGGCACTCGTGGGCGCGAACCAACCGAGTATGCAAGCGTATCTCTGTCGAGCTCAATCAGGCTCTCACAGGCATAGTCAAGTACACTGGGTCCAAGAACTAACACACCACGTGCCCCTTGGCACAAACTGTAACCACACAGTACACTGGGTCCACCGTCAAACCCCCGACGGTGCCCGACAACCAGCACGACTAGACTCTGCTGAAAAGTAAGCTCGGCATCCCCAGCGCGAGCATAAAAGCAACTACACTACTCTGGTATCCATCGCACTCCCCCGGCGATGATACCGCACAAAACGGCTCCTAGAGCTAAATCTGGTAGTGTAAGCTAGTGACGATCCAAAACGAGGTTTTCTCCTAAGTCAAATCCAAGTCCACATGTATAATTAAAAGTATACTAAACATGCTTCCAAAATTCAGATTAAACGTACTACTAATCATGGATTCGAGCAATTCACAATTTAGTCAAAAACCGGAACTTATACATGTTGACTACTTGAATTAGGCGTGATCCGATGAAAACCCACCTCTCAAGCGATCTCCTGGCAGCGAAGGGGGTGATCCAGGTCAAGGTGATCCTTCGCTGATCCGCCGAGGTCCGAAGTCTCCCGCTGCGAAGAGGCAAAAGCACGATTTCACGAAATCTGCCGGAAAACAGCGGCTGAGAAAAGCTTAAAGTTAACTAAGCTAACCTTATCCAAATTCAGCGATTCAGGCCTCAAAATCTTCGTCTCGCAGTCAAGAATCCAACGCCGCAAGTTTCGACGCGATCCGACCTCCCTGCGCGGAGTACTAGCCAAAGCACCGACGGTCGACGCAGAATTCCTGCAGTTCAGCATCTCAGATTCGAATCGGCAAACAGCGGCTCAGTAATTAAGGGTTCCGACAGGGCAAACCTTGTCCAAATACAGCAAGTAAGGTGTCGTTGGAATCGTCTCGCAGTCGCGGATCCAATGCCCCAAATTCCGCCGCGTTTCGATTCTCCTACACCGAGTACAAGTCAAAACTCCGCGGGTCGATGGTGCTGCCAGCAGCAGCTCGAAAATCAAGAGATTTAATGCAACGGAGGGAAACTCGATGGGCTACTCACCTCCGAAAATGACCTAGGTCCGGCGCTAGGTCGTGGACGACCCGCACGCGCACCCGGCTCCCTCGCGGCGTCACGTCGTCGAAAGCACACTGAAATCGCAAGTTGGCGCGTCGTCGTCGTCGTCGTCGCTCGAGCTTCTCTCGTGGGCTCCTCCACCTCCCTGATCGCCTAGGGTAGCGCGGCAGCAAATGGAGAAGAAGAAGAAGAAGAAGAGGTCCACTCCCTCTCTCTTCTCTGCTGCAAGGTAAGGGGAGGTGAGGGTGATGTGACAAGTGCCAAAAAGTCAAACTGCACCATACCTCTGCTTTGTACCGGTACAAATCCCTCCTTGTACCGGTATAAACAGGCAACCCGAGAGCATCTGCGCAGGGCTATACCGGTATGGCCCTGGTGGCCATACCGGTATAGCAACCATTGCTGTACCGGTATAGCAACCAACTTTGTACCGGTACAGCTCACAGAAAAATCTACTATTTGCAGATTTTCGTGACACATGCTGCCCTCGCGTTCCCACGGGGCCCGTTTAGCGTCTATTTGGCGCTAACGCGACCCGGACTTGTCCCGACACTCTCCAGAGCTGTCGGCAAGCCTCAGGTGCAAAATCCAGGTCTCTACATACAGAACATAGGTTAAGAACTTAACCTAGAGTTAAAGTAAATCTAGGTTATAAGATTAAGGCATTAGACCTAGAGTCAGCTGGACCTAGGGTGGAAAATATATTGGACCTACATAGGTCAATAACATAGGGTTATGGACCCTTGACTTGGAAAGTGGATTCCGGAATCCTAGTAATTGTGAGCTCGATAGTTCTGGTTCCGCGGGTGCATGCGGCATGTTCCTCTCCCACCGGAAGAACTTCGAGGATTGTGACTAAGCAAGAACAAAGTGAGCGCTAGGGTGTATGCGGCATGTTCCTCTCCCTATCAGTGAATCTTGGCTATGGGTGTATGCGGCATGTTCCTCTCCCAGTAGCGGATCCCTGACCACGTGTTGAGGCATAAAATATATATATATATACATACTTATATATATATATATATATATATATATATATATATATATATATATATGTATGTATATATATATATATATATATATATGTATTTATATATATATATATATATATATATATATACATACATATATATATATATACATACATATATATATATATACATACATATATATATATATACATACATATATATATATATACATACATATATATATATATACATAAATATATATATACAAACATATATATATATATACATATATATATATATATATATATATACATACATATATATATATAAATAGAGAGAGAATATGGTTTATGATGTGGACCATGCACTAGGTGTATGGACAAAATAAAATCCTGATTTCTCAGGTCCCAACCTCTACATCCCCACGACCAAATAACCACCGTATTCCACATCCCATATCCTTCGCACGATCTTTCCAACTCCTCACGCTCCCACGATCGCCCCAACTCCCACGCTCCCCACGATCCACGATTGGCGCCATGAACCACACCAACTTCCCAATCCAAACCTCCCATCTACGTACGATAAAAAAGGGAAGGGAGGAATCGAAAGAGAGTTTCCAAAAAAATCCACTTAGAAAAAGACCGCCTTTTGATCTCTAAAAAAAATCCCTACTCACTTTGTCCTGTTCAAAAAAAAAAAAAAAAAGGGTAATGTCCCCATTCCTTCTCTCTCTCTCGAACACCAAAAAAAAAAAAAAAAAAAAATTTAAATTAAAGCTCTCTCTCTTCTCTCTTTTTCCCTCTCTCTCTCTCTCTGTTTGGTGAGCCCAAATATACCTCAACGATGCCTTCCTTCCTCCATCGCGGAGCTCCTCGAGCCGCGCGCCCGTCGCAGCCCAACCCGTCGCAGGGTTACGTGAGCCGCGTGAGTCCTCCGTCGCGGCCCACTCCATCACGAGCTCCGGCTCGCAAAGCTCCTCCGTCGCCTCGAGACGCGCGCCTCTTCCATCGCGGCCCCATCCCGTCGCGAAATTCCTCGAGCCGCGCGCTTCCTCCACCACGGCCCCGACGACCGCGTCGTCGTGCCGCCTCGTCGTTGCCCCGCATCGGCCCTCGCCACCCGCCTCGGCCCCGATTCCACCGCCCGAGCAGCGTCTTGACGTGTCGCCGACCGCACCCTCGGCCTCCGCCGACGCCGCCTCCTTGAGTAGGACCACGCCGCCGTGCCGCGCATGACCCGCCGCGCGTGCGCCTCAACGTCGCCGCCCGCGCCTCGACTCCACCGCCGTGCCGGATCTGCCGCCGCGCGCGCCTCGACGCCGCCGCGCTCGACTCCGCCGCCGCGCTCACCTCGACGGCGCCGCCCGCGCCGGATCCACGCGCCGCGCGAGCCTCGACGCCGGCGGCCGTGCGGATCCCGCCGCCGCGCCCTCGGCCACCGCGGCGCCCCCGCAACGCCGCCGCCGCGGCTGGTCCGCGTTCCTCCTGCGGCCCGTCCGCGCACTTCCCCCATCGACGCGGACCTCCTCTAGGCGGCCTCCACCGTCGCAGACTTCGTCCGGAGCGGCCCCCACTGTCACGACCTCGTCCGACGCCTCACCGTCATCGCGGACCTCCTCTAGGCGGCCTCCACCGTCGCAGACTTCGTCCGGCGCGGCCCCCACCGTCGCGACCTCGTCCGACGCCTCCCCGATCATCGCGGAGCTCCTGCGGCGTGCCCCGTCATCGCGGACCTCGTCGGCGCGGCCTCCACCGTCGTGGAGCTCCTCGGCTCGCGAGCTCCTCGGCCCGCGCCGACCTTCGTCGGCGGGGACTTCGTCCGCGCGACTCCCTCGTCGCCCCCTTGCTCCGCGAGGACACCGACGGCAGTCGCTCGGTCCGTAGCATCGACTCCGCGGCTCACCCCGCGGTGCTCGTCAGCGACCCGTCCTCGCTTCTACCTTCGCCGCCATCGCCTTCGACGCGATCCGACGGGGCGTGGTGCTTCGCCACCCGCCCGGTCTTCTTCGACGAACCAACCGCAGACCACCGCGCCGCGCCTTGACCCGACGAACCGGCCGAGCTCGGCGCCTCGACTCCGCCGCCATCGCCGAACCCGATCCGACAGGCGTGGTGCTTCGCCACCCGCCCCGGTCTTCTCCGATCCGACGACGACGAAGCCGATCCGTCGACGACGAAGCCAATCCGACGACGATGAAGCCGCTCCGACGACCGCCGAGCGTGGTGCTTCGCCACCCGCTCGGCTCCGATCCGACGACGATGAAGCCGATCCGACGACGATGAAGCCGCTCGACGACGGGCGAGCGTGGTCGCCACCCGCTCGACTCCGATCCGACGACGAGGAAGCCGATCCGACGACGATGAAGCCGCTCGACGACGGCGAGCGTGGTGCTTCGCCACTCGCTCGGCTCCGATCCGACGACGATAAAGCCGCTCACGACGACGGCGAGCGTGGTGCTTCGCCACCGCTCGGCTCCGTCCGACGACGATCGAGCCGCTCCGACGAAGACCGCCCGCCAAGTGCTCGACGGCAATCAGAGAAAGAGCGGTGCTCTCCTCTCAAACGAAGTCCGCCCGCCAAGTGTTCGATGGCGAATCCGAGAGAGAGAGAGCGGTGCTCTCCTCTCAAATGAAGTGTGCCCACCAAGTGCTCGACGGCGAATCATAAAGAGAGCGATGCTCTCATTTGCCCACCAACCGCCCGCCAAGTGCTCGACGGCGAATCTGAGAGAGAGAGCGGTGCTCTCCTCTCAAATGAAGTGTGCCCACCAAGTGCTCGACAGCGAATCTGAGAGAGAGAGCGGTGCTCTCGTCTCAAACGAAGACCGCCCGCCAAGTGCTCGATGATGAATCTGAGAGAGAGAGCGGTGCTCTCCTCTCAAATGAAGACCGCCCGCCAACCGCTCGACGGCGAAATTGAGAGAGAGCGATGCTCTCCTCTCAAATGAAGTCAAATAAAGCGCGCCCACTAAGTGTTCGACGGCGGACCCGAGAGAGAGAGCGGTGCTCTCCTCTCAAACAAAGTTCGCTCGCTAATTGCTCGGAGGCGAATCGTAAAGAGAGCGATGCTCTCATTTACACACCAATCATTCGACGGAATGCTTCGTCGTCGACGTGCTAATTCAACCGCCATATGTTTGACGGAATGCCGATATGAACATCGACGGTGCTTTTTGCAAAAATATCACCAAAAAGAGAGAATTCTCAAATCAAAGAGAGAGAGACGGCTATAATCCATTTAAATCGAATGTTGAATTTTTGACTCGGTCAAATTAAACCAAATTAAAGTATCATTACATTCGATGCAAGTTAAATTGAATAAGATCGAATACACTTGGTTTTGAATCAAATTTCGATTATTTCAAAATCTCATTTAAATTAACTCACAAGGGCTTGATTTAGACCCGAACTCATTTCATAAACCCCATAACCCATATCATTAACCCATACTATACCCATTAACATCAACCCATAAACCTATAAACCTATTAACCCATTCACTTAAACCCACTAACCCATTTAACCCAATACCCATTCAACCCAAAATTCATTTAACCCAATATCCATTTAACCCAAAATTCCTTTAACCCAATACCCATTTAATCCAAAATCCATTTACCCAAAGAGGCCCAATACCAAAGCCCACTTCGAAATTAAACCCATTAAACCATAAACCTGTACACCCGGTCCATGAACCATGAACCATAAACCTGTACACCCGGTCCATGAACCATGAACCATAAACCTGTACACCCGGTCCATGAACCATGAACCATAAACCCGTACACCCGGTCCATGAACCATGAACCATAAACCCGTACACCCGGTCCATGAACCATGAACCATAAACCTGTACACCCGGTCCATGAACCATGAACCATAAACCCGTACACCCGGTCCATGAACCATGAACCATAAACCCGTACACCAGGTCCATGAACCATAAACCTGTACACCCGGTCCATGAACCATGAATCATAAACCTGTACACCCGGTCCATGAACCATGAACCATAAACCTGTACACCAGGTCCATAAATCATAAACCATAAACCCATACACCAAGTCTATGAATCATGAACCACAAATTCATACACCAAGTCCATGAACTGTGAACCAAAACCATGGACTAAACCATACACCAAACTTCATACACCATAAACCAAACCATATCCAAATCCAACGAACCTATGTTCATGAACCATAAACTCATGTACCTATGTTCATGAACCATAAACTTATGAACCTATGTTCATGAACCATAATCCAATGTACCTATGTTCATTAACCATAAACCTATGAACATAAGTCCATGAACCAAGTCCTATGAACCTAAATTCATGAACCAAATCAAGTTCATGAACCAAATCTCACATACCTAATACCATAAACCTTATGTACCAAGTCTAATTTCGACCGAAACGTCGTTAAACTAAACCTAAATCCTAACCTCGACCGAAACGTCGCTAAACTAAACCCAAATACAACCTCGACCGAAATGTCGTTAAACTAATCCAAATCCCAACTTCGACCGAAACGTCGTTAAACTAAACCCAATTTCGACCGAAATGTCGTTAAACTAATCCAAACCCCAACTTGACCGAAATGTCGTTAAACTAAACCCAATTTCGACCGAAACGTCGTTAAACTAAACCCAATTCCGACCGAAACGTCGTTAAACTAAACCTGAACCCAAACTCAGTCGACCGAAACGTCGTTAAACTAAACCCAAATCCAATCCTCTAGCACATAAAACTAGAGTCAAATCATGTTCAAACTCGATCAAATTCTAAATATATACTTAGAATTGATCAAACCATTTAATCAAATTAAATTTGTTGGACTCTAATACTCGGAGTTCAAGTAAATGAAATTAAGTTAGATTCCAATACACATACTTGGAGTTTAATTTAAATCAAATTTGACTAATCCTAATACATATAATTAGGATTTAGTTAACCTTTCACCCTATGATGAATCCAGATGCAAACATGATTAAGCTCTAACACATAAATTTAGAGCCTAATTATACCAGACTCTAAAATATAAAATTAGAGTCTAATTCAAGATATTTGGGCTAATCCTAACATATACATTAGGATAAAAGCCTAAATTGAATGCCAAATCAAATTTTATTGGACTTTATCACATACATTTAAAGTTCAATTAACCAAATTAAACTCTAAATACATATAATTAGAGTTTAATTAAATCTGATTAAATCCCAAAGTATATATATAGGGAATTTAATCAATCTTTCATCTTAGGGTGAACCATGTTGAGCTCCAAAACATATAGAGTCCAACAAAATTAATTTGACCATCTTAGAATATATAACTAAGATGAAATTAAACATTTTCTTTTATGTTCTGTTCATGTACACTGAGGGTATGCCCTTGGTTAAAGCCATGTAATTGAGCAATAAATTATAAATTTTCTTTTTGTCCAATTCCAGTTCATCTTCAGCATTTCAAAGGTCTCTTAATCGAAGGTACCCTAACATTTATGGGGGTAATTAACAATAGACGCTTGCGTTTATTGGAAGCCATGGATCCGCAATACCTGATAACCATATATATACAAATATTAATCTGAATCATGAATACTACCCCACGGAAAATTCAAGATAAATTTCACCGTGCGAGGTACGTCATTCATGGTGGCAGACACCACGGTGCACGGACTTTCGGGCGGACCGTTGGGCGATGTGGTTCTTGGCTTGCAGGCGGAGGTGCAAGTGACAGGGTCCTTCACCTCGAGCCAGGCAAAGTGCGGATTATCCGCTATTGATTGACTCGTGGCCGAGTCGGGTGGCTAGCTGGAATCAGGTAGAAAGAACCTTGAGGGCTAGTGATATGTATGGTGAACCTATGGTAATAGACACCTTAGAAGCAAGTTGGACTTGAGATGGAAACCTAGGGTTATAGAAACCTTAGAAGTTAATGACATGAGCTAAAGTGGCAAGGTTTAAAGTAGAATAAATAGTCTACTTATAATGGTTGCATATTGCATTTCGTGAGGCCAGTTTTTATGTTAGTTGCATATTATCTCTCTATAGATGTTCTTTGGACTAACATATCTGGGGCCTCCTTGGACCTATTGGTCGAGCTGTTCTCTTGGGTGACCGTACCCACGAGAACTATGGACAATAGTTCTCACCCCCGTGTTGTGGTTTTGGGGGTACAGGTACACACGTGAGTGGCGCAGCAGCAGCGGCGCGAGGCAAGGGCGTAGCTCCGTAAATAGCGTCCTACCCCTGAGACCAGAGGTAGCAGTACCCCGAGGTGGTCTAGCCTAGAATGTTAAAGAGCAAGATGTATCGAACTTGTAATAAATTGTGGTAACCTAATTGTATTTGGAGGTAAATGCGATGTAATATGCATGTTAAGTGAATGTTGTAATAACATAGGATGTGATTATGTTTTTGGTACTTCCTTATGCAATCTGAGTATTTAATCATTCTGTTTGGAACCTTGTAATTGTTTTGATTGCGACGCCTTGGACGTACAGGGAAAACTCTGTCCGTTCGGCGGTCTGCCGGCGCGCCGAATCCGACCGAATTGGCGGGCTCGGGGCGTGACATGGCATATGCACATGTTCCAAAGAAAACGAGAAAGAAATTGGCGACAAAACAGTCAGGTGTGTTTTTATCGACTATGCAGAAAATGTGAAATTTATTAAAACTAAATCATGGGATTGGAAAGAAAAAGAAAAGATAAATAAAGGCATTAGCATTCAATTTAAAGATAATTTCGAGAATCAAGAAAAGCATGCATCGGATTCTCCTACTGCACTAGCATCACCACCCTCGTTGTCATTAGGCTCTTCGCCTTCGCTTTCTTCTTTGAAGAAAGGTGTTCAAAGAAACCCTTCACTAGCATCACCACCCTCGTTGTCATTAGGCTCTTCGCCTTCGCTTTCTTCTTTGAAAAAAGGTGTTCAAAGAAACCCTTCACGAAATATTACAATCCCCGTAAAATTAAAAGATTATTGATGACACTGACAACAATGATGATAGTGATTTAACCCACTATATCATGTTTTTAGATTGTGATTCTCTCAGGTTTGATGAAGTGACGAAAGAAGAAAAGCGGCGTAAAGCCGTGTGTGATGAAATCGAGATGATCGAGAAGAACAAGACTTGGGAGTTGACAAAACTTCCAGAAGGCCAAAAGCAATTGGCGTGAAGTGAGTATACAAAACCAAGTACAAACAAGACGGATCGATCGATCGCCATAAATCTAGACTCGTTGTAAAACGCTACAAGCATAAGCCTGGTGTTGATTTTCACGAGGTGTTTGCTCCCGTTGCCAGATTGGAGTCGGTGCAACTTCCAATTGCTTTAGCAGCGCAAGAACAATGGAAGATCTATTAAATGGATGTCAAATCTGCCTTCCTCAACGGCTTTCTCGATGAAGAAGTATACATAGAGCAACCGCCAAGATTTATACAATAAGGTGAAGAAGACAAGTTTACAAATTGAAAAAGGTATTGTACGGTTTGAAGCAAGCTTCGCAAGCCTGGTACACACGTATATATCTATATTTTTAAAAAACCGAATTTCGTAAGTGCCCCTCTGAACATGCTCTTTACATTAAAAATAATTCTAATGGTGATGTTTTATTTGTTTCCCTCTATGTTGACGACCTTATCTTTACGAAAAATAATTCTGTTATGATTGAAGAATTCAAAAAGAACACAACTAATGAGTTTGAGATGACTGATATGGGCCATATGGCTTATTATTTGGGCATCGAAGTTTCACAAAGAGATGAAGGTATTTCTATTTCTCAAAAGAAATATGCAGGGAAAATACTTGAAAAGTTTCAGATGGCAGATTGTAAATCGGTCGTTACCCCAGTTGAGATCGAATTAAAGCTCAACAAGAAAGGAGATGGAAAGCCAGTTAATCCCACATATTTCAAACAAACATATAGAAAAGCCGACTCAGATGCATCTACAAGCAGCAAAGCGTATTTTACGCTATATAAAAGGAATGGTCAACTATGCTAAGTTTGAACTCATCGGATTCACCGATGGCGATTAAGCCGACGACGTAGAAGAACGGAAAAGCACATCAGGCAATGTATTTATCTTTGGAAGTGGCGCATTCACATAGTCATCGAAAATATAGGATATCGTAACTCTCTCGACAGCAAAAGCCGAATACGTGGCGGCGACAGCAAGCGCTAAACAAGTAATTTGGCTTAGAAGAGTTCTTAAAGAATTTGATGAAAATCAAAAGGCACCTACAAAAATGTTTTGTGATAATAGCTCGGCTATAGCAATAGCAAAAAATCAGTTTCTCATGGAAGATGTAAACATTGAAGTCCGTTATCATTATATGTTATCATTATATTCAAGAACTTGTAAAGAAGAACAAGATAGAGTTGCACTTTTGCAGAAGCGAGAATCAAGTCGCCGATATATTTGCGAAGCCGCTGACATTGGAAAATTTCGTGAAACTACGAAAGCTACTCAGAATGAAAACAAATTGGGTTAAGGGAGGATGTTGATAAGTAATCCAATATTTTTGATAAGTTTGGATTTATTTTTGAGAGGTTCATCTCTTAATATTTTGTTGATTAGATATAAGAAATAAGTTTAAATCTTGTTCAATTATTGCTATTAGAATTTTTGGTTTATAACTATATATAGGCTGCTGTAAATGTATGAAAAATAATCTACCACCAAAATTTAGTCCAAAAATATTTAATAAAATTTGTAGTTTAATTCGCTGTAATACTCATCTCCTTCCAACGCCTACGAAGTAAAAACATCATAGAAACAGTACGTCAGTCCTTGCGTATGAGCAATAGTTTTTCGTGGAGGATGAGTGCGAATACAGAGTCAAGCATAGAAAGCATGTGAAACGTTAATCAACCATTCCTCTTAACATATTTCTTAAATCATTATCCCTTCTGCTACTCACAAACCTGCAACATTTATAACTGCAAGATATAGCAAATTTCACGTGTCAGCATTAGAACCATAGGCTATTACCCAAAGTCTGCGCCATCATAAAAATAATGATAAGATGATATGATTAACAAATTGGAAAATCTAATGCGGGTTCACAAAGTTTAATTGAAAAATCTAAATCTGTGGGCTCACAAACTATCTTGATACAATTTCCTTCCATAATATACATTCTCACTTGAAACAATTATAAGAAATGACTTGTTTTTCTTAGTATACAGCAACATGACCCTTTAAAATAAAACAAGAAAAAGGGTCCATTTACACATGAACGAATGACCAGACGACGGATTGATTAAACAAATCTGACGAACTCACTGCATTTCTTCCCTCTCTAGAGTTCCAAAATTGGCATGCAGCTTCTTGACAAAACTCCACATTGTTGAGCTTCAATTTAATAACAAAATATCATTCGTTCTCAAACTTTCGTAAGGCTTGACAATTGTCACCATAAGAATCACTCACTCCATAATAGATGACTCGTCTGTTGGAGAGTCAACAGATTGTCTAGCAGAAAGCACCTTGTCTAGGGTTTGGTCTGCAACTTTGATTCCACTAGTCTCCATATCTGCAACTATTGCAATAGCTGCATCAACTTCCCCAAGATCGAGGCACAGGATGATGACTTCATCATATAATGGGCTGAATCCATCATAAGACAAAGAAAGGGGAAATGAAAAAGCCAATCCAAATCAAATCGAAAACATAATGTTAGTGTTGTATCAGTAATCAAAACAACTCAGTAGGATACAAATGGAAACAACTCGGTAGGATATGATTCCTACAGACTAGTTTTGTTCAAACAAATGCTCCATCTTTATTAATCATTAGACAAGAAAATTGTCAGAGCTTATAAGAGTCTATTTGGCCTGGCTGCAGGGTGCCACGCTATTTGAAAGTGTCGTTTGTGCACACTTTAGAAGCACGACATTAGCATCCCCCAACAACTTCCAGCCAGAGGAGAAGCAGAAGCCATATTTGAGCCATTGCTTTTTGCCTCAATATCTCATTTCTGCTTTAAAAAGCAAGCTCCAAACTTTTCTGACTGCCAAATGCTCCACTGAAAGTGATTATGGCTCAAAGCAGAAGCAGAAGCTAGGCCAAATGGCCACTAGGGACAAAAGCTATCAAACAACCTCTAAACAAACTGATACGACAAAAAAGACGAAGATATATAAATTTCTGTTACCTTCCAAAAACATAACCAAGGCTGTGTGTTGTCTGCAATATTGTTAGGAAAGTTGAAGGAAGAGGCGCCCTTATGGCAGCACGCAGAATCATGGCACAATCTCCAATGGTTGGCATCCCACCCAATTCTATCACCTGAAAGTTGACCGAGCATTGCTGTTCAGATATTTCCATTCAAAACCAAACATATCCCTTCTGCTGAATAACATGAAGAAACATGCTGAACAACCATGGTTCAGAGCTTAAACCAAACTTCGTAAACCGAAACTCAAAAATCTTAGTTTAAAGTTTCGATTTATGTGGGTGCCAATCCAAACTACTGGCCAAAACTAAACCAAAGTGAGACACTTTGGTCCGATTCCAATGCAGATTAATTCTATAATGTGGATCTAAACGACCAAAAGTACCAAAACTATCTTATAGGAACTAATTATGTAATGCTATCAATCTTTACACAATCAAATGATTGCCCTGAATAGATGAGAATTAAAAGTAGCTTTTACTTTTACCACTATGATATATCAAATTTCTGGAAAATTAAGCTTAATTATGAGTCTATGACGTACCAATGCTTTTCAAAAATTTGAAAACCTTTAACAGATATTCACAACAGGAACCTTGAAACTGCTGAAACATTAATTTTTTGGTAAAGAACTAAAATAGAAACCTATACGAGTTTTTGAACCACAAATTAAAGGATACTATTGAATGGGTTCAGTACAAACTTGTCACTGAAGTTTAACTCCAACCAACTCTGGTTTCAATTTCAGTGTGGAGCCTCAATTTTAAGACTTTAGGGTTGTTGAAGATTTAACCCCAACTTCCATTTCATCCTCAGAGTTTAACTTGACCCCAGAGTTTTACCTTGATTCCATTCCACTACTGAAGTTTGATTTTCATGTCAACTTGGTCCTCAGAATTTCAATTTTACCAAACCAAAATCTAATGATAGTGCTCCAAGGCACTACTTAGACAATAAAATAAAAGGGCATAATTGTTTTTCAGGACAAACTTCATAATTGTTTTTCAGAACAAACTTTAGGGACTAAGTTGAAATCAGGATCAAGTGTGGGGAACAAACTTGTATTCCTTGAAAGAGACTAAACAGGAACAGAAACATGCCTTGTGCATGATTTTGACTGCTAACTCAACCTCCCATTCTTGTGACCATTTCTGAGGCATTTTATTCTTCAAGTCGCTCTCCCATGTCCACCCCCAAGCGTCCGCAATTGTAAACATATCTTGTATGTCGAAAATCTTTCTCTCTCGCATGACCTTAAATGCTTCATGGACATCCTCTGGGAACCAATCTTCATCATCATCATCCTACAGAAATAGTATTTTTCTTCAAGTATAACAGAAGCTTAACATCATGGATTACCTTCGAAAAGACAAAGGAAAAAAAACAAGAAAGCAAGAAATAATTCAAAGATACTCTTAGTCATCATGGAGGAATAAAATAAAAATTTGTGACAAGTTTAATATTACAGTAACTCTTCTGTCGAGACCACTTATCCATTAACTCGATGATTTGTGAGTTGTGACAACTACAACATGTAAGTGTAGCAAGCCAACTATAACTGAATTCATTACAAATATTTAATGACCATTCTCTGGTGAAGTTTATTACATAACTATGTCTGTTTTCAAGAATCAGTAAGTGATAGATCGAAACACTGAATGAAATCTTCAACTCCGGGGAGCAAGGAACCTCCATCCACTGGATTTGTCAACACTAATATGACACCCTTCGCACCTTAGTTACCCAAAACCCCTGAAAATCCTCCCAAGGAAAACTTTTCTCTTCTAAATGAATGAACTTACATGAGCCAAGGGTGTGGTTTTGTGTAGAGGCCTGTCTAGACATAAACAAGAAGCAGATTGTTCTACAGGATTAGCATTAGGAAAAGGTGTTTCATATCAGTCTTGACTTCCAAGCATATTAAGGGGAAGAAAGAAAGCTGTGCATTAACAACTTTTTCCCCCAGTAGTAATTATGGACAAATTCGCCATCAAGTATGTTATCTGTTTTAGTCTTCACTAATAATTCTTAGATTATTCATGCACATACACGTATGAATAATAGTTTTCATTTTCATACTATTCCAAAGGATTGAACTGTTGGAACAAATTCCGCACAGAAAATCTGATTGTGATTTAAATCTAACTAAATCTTTAAAGACAATCATCTGTAAATCCCTTAATCATTATTATTACTATTCAATTTTCTTAATTACTACTATTATTATTTTAATTAATAGGTGGAAACGTTCAGCATTAAATGGGATTAATTGAGTAGAACGTTGGGGGGCCTCCAACGTTCCACTTACAAGTTACAACCCATTTATACTGCCTCCTGTCTACTGTTTATGTCAATAGAACATGGCAGAGAGAAATTTTGGAGAGTTATATATTTTCTTCTATTGTTTTGATTTACTTGGTTTTCATTTTTTTATCGTCGGGTGTTGAAAGAGTCTCCGTCAATCTCTTTCACGATCGTGCTCATGAAGGAGGAATTCCGATCGTACCTTGGAAGGTTATTTCCGGTTAATTCCGCACGTAAGGACGGAAATACGCCTTAGGGCAGTGCCACGCACGCTTCCGGATCAATTAAAATATTTATTTGGATTTAGCGATCATCTGTAAGTTGATTTATTTATTTTCATAATAAGATTTAGTTAGATTTAAATCACAATCAGATTTTATGTGCGGATTTGTACTAACAATCTAAGCCGTAATCCGATTTGATTGTGATTAAAATCTAACGGGTGCTAATCCGCATTAAATTAATTTTAATTTTATATGTATATAATCTGCTTGTTAGTTTGTTTGTATGATTAGCACTCAAACATAAATTTTTTTTTCGGGATTAGCAGTTTAACTGTAATTGCATATTATGTAATTTCTTGTTTAAAGTACATTCTATTTGGTGATTATTTTATTATTAAAAAGGAAAAACTTTTACTGTAGCTCTTTTGAAAAAAAAATTCCTGCTACACTAAAAAATTTTCCGGTGTAAATATATATACTGTTTTGTAATTTTTTTTTTTTTAAAAAAAGTTTTTGTTACAGTAAAATAATTAATTATGTAAGGCATTTTGATTTTTTGCTACAGTAAATTTTATTTGGTTTAAAAAAAAAAAAATGCCTTAAGTGGGACTTTAACCCGTAGCATGCGTGGTAAAATATTTAACTTGGCACCTCTTACCTACAGAATCAAATATTCTTGCTTGCTTCATTTCTTAATTCAAAATTTTATCAGCTGATTACAGTATAGTGTGATTCTATATATTTTGCTCGAAATTATCTTTTAAAATTGTTTGGCCATCTATTTGCTATTGAATCAAACCCCATCACACATGATCAATTTTATGATTTTAAATTTTAGTGTACCTCAAAACTGTGGGGGGAGACTCAATTATCTGCTAGATTAATTTCGGTATTATAATTACTTTCTTATTTTCACTTCTCGTGATCATAGTATTCAGTTTGTAAATGAATTTGGTGAACTTTAAAACTAGCATACAAGTTTAGTTGAGATAAAAAGTTTATTAGAATGGCAAGTAAATTATTTTGAGACATAAATTTATTACATGGTTATTTTCATGATATTACTTATTTGAGTTTTATCAGATCTGAACAGAATTTTGCAGATTATTTGACGAAAGGGTTGAACAGGACTAAGATCCTGGAGTCATCGAAGGGGATGGGGCTTTGCCCATAAAGGGCCTTTCTGCAGTGGGAACCCAACCTTTGTGATAGGAGATCCCTTGAAGAAGGTTCAATGTGGTAAAAGCAAGCTGTCAGGTTGGCCAAAGAGCACTTTCTACAAATTTTATATAGGAGCTTTAGCTCCAATCCCATCCCTATGGTGAGTAGTGCTATGTGTAGTGTATTAGGTTGAGCTGATAGCTCTTAATGGAATCCAAGGCGATAATTTTCGCAAGATGTGACTCTACACACATCCCTGGAGGAAACCACCTATATAAGAGTATCCGTATGTGGCCGCAACTATGTGAATGGGCTATACATAGAAACTCTTATAAAAAATCAAGGTACTGTGCATGGCCATTAACGCACAGACCCGCGACGGAGAATTCTGTACTGTGTGTGTGGTAGTTGAAATCAAGGCCAAAGGAACGTAGTTCAAGACCTGGTTCACTCCGATTCCTTCTGATGGAAACTATTTACACTAAGTGAGCTTAAGTCTCTTAAAGACACCTTACCTATTGCATAGTATAAACACCCGGTGATTTATTTATTTTTAGTTTTGTTTTTGAGTTTAATTCCTATTTCGATATTTTGAATTTTGTGGGGGATTGTTGGAGGAAAATTCAAAATCCCTTAATAATTATTATTACTATTCAATTTTCTTAATTACTACTATTATTATTATTTTAATTAATAGGTGGAAACGTTTGGCATTAAATGGGATTAATTGAGTAGAACGTTGGAGGGCCTCCAACGTTCCACTTACAACCTATTTATACTGCCTCCTGTCTACTGTTTATGTCAGTAGAACATGACAGAGAAAAATTTTGGAGAGTTATATATTTTCTTCTATTGTTTGATTTACTTGGTTTTCATTCTTTTATCGTCAGGTGTTGAAAAAGTCTCCGTCAATTTCTTTCACGATCGTGCTCGCAGAAGGAGGAATTCCGGTCGTACCTTGGGGTGTTATTTCCGGTTAATCCCGCACGCAAGGACGGGAATACGCTTTAGTGCAGTGCCTCGCACGCTTACGAATCAATTAAAATATTTATTTGGATTTAGCGATCATATGTAAGTTGATTTATTTATTTTCATAATAAGATTTAGTTAGATTTAAATCACAATCAGATTTTATGTGCGGAATTTTTTCCAACATGAACTTCATGTTTCTATTTTTATTCATTGTAAAAAACATATTACGCACATTTTGTACAAGCTATATAATTTGATCCTTATAAAACACAGTTTTACCTCATTAAATATATAAAACTATAGAAATTTTCTAGAAAAAATATGCTAAAGCACTGTAGAAACGTAGGTTCTTAACAGGGACAGAAATCATTCTGTCATCATCTAATATAATTGCTCTTATTTATATTTAAATACTTTGGCCAAACTTTCATCCGACCTTTCGGTTATTAAGGTCTTGTTTAGATGTGGGAATAAGTTATCAAGTGATAACTTGTCCGATACAAGGATTTTCTATTGTGATTGGAAGCTAGGAGTTTTAATTTTGACTTTGACTTCGCATCTATAATTTGGTAGGATGGCATATTTTACTTATAAGGCGATATATCTTATTCTAATAAAAAGATTTTGAGGCCCAAATATGGCATGGCATGCTAGACACAGATCACACTCCTCATCTACCAAATACATACAAGCTTTTGAGTTAAAAGATATGCTGAACAAGTTTTGTTCATGCATCCAAACAGGGCCTAAATGAATTAACAATTGTAGATATTTTGTACACTTCTTTTAACCATTAATGTATTTCTAAGACGATATTTTGATCTGCACTCTGAAAATGAAATTGATGCAGCAAATAAACCTTATTTTATTTTTGAATGCAATTTTCTTTTATTTTGTAGGTTCGTGTTTGATTCGGACTTAAATCATTTAGTTTTAGTTGATTTGGTTAACCCAAACCCTTTTCTCCAATAAACAAAAAAAAAAAAAAAAACTTTCCCAAGAAGACCTTTGGAATTCCCCAAAAACAAAGACCTTTAAAATTCCCAAAATTGCTTCGTTTTCTACACTTGACTCTTGGGTGACCGTGTTCGTTGAAAACGAAAAGACAATGATTTATTATCAAAGGGCTCTCAACACTATAAATACATGGTCTTGAAGCCTAAGGGGATATATTTTGGATGAATAGAAAATTCTACTCTCGCTTTATCCTTGGTGTTCTACTTCCCTATGAGATCATCGACGCTTCTTCCTCGCGCGCCGAGATCGTCTTCTTCCTCAACTTGATCGTTGTCGCTTCTTCCTCGTGACAAGATCGGCTTCTACTTCTACCCCTCCTCTTCTTCCGAGTCGCTACCTCATCTTCTTCTTCCCCGTTGCCGAAGTTCTACCCGTGGTGTACCGCCCTCCTCGTCGATCGTGGATCCCCCACAATCGTGTGAATGGTGCACTTTTTGTATCTCTCATTTCCTGATATCCTATCATCCACTTTTTATCTAGCCTTCCACCATTACCAACTATATTTGCCAAACAACCAAACCTAAAGCTTTAAGTCCGATAAAGCCGAATTTACCTTTTGGAACTATTATATGTATTTTCAGTTGGTTGTTATTATCTCATCTATTGAAGGTTTATCATCATCTTAGTATTACTTCAATTCGATTTTAATTTTTGTCTTGCTGAAATTGTTGCTTTCTTGCTTAAAGTTCATCGGAATTAATAAATTGAATCTAGTTTTACCTATAAACAAAAGCAAACTTGAAAATTCAATTTTGGCAACCTCTCGGTCAGCATCAATTGGTATCAGAGCAAGTTCTTTTCGTGGGAGCATTTGTTTTGATCTAAACAACTTTTTCTTGGTATTAAACTTTGGGCCAAAATATTTCAAAAATAAAAGGGGGGGGAGCACCACTTTTTGATCAACTTGGTAATGGCTGGCAATAGTGAAAATCCTCGTGATTGGAGAGAAGCATATGAGAGACAACAAGATTCCATGAAAAGCATGCAAAATCAAATGAATAACATTCAACAACTATTGGAAAGATTAACTATGCAACAACAAACTGCAGTTGGAGAAGACTCGGAAAGTGACCCTGATTTTGACAATCGTACTTTACCTGCTAGAAGAAATCATCTTTTTCAAAATCAAGGAAATATACATAGATGGGATCAGGGCATTAAAGTGGACGTGAGTGAGTTCGAGGGTAAATTACAACCTGAATATTTTGTGGATTGGCTAGACAAAATAGAATAATTTTTTGAATGGAAAGAATTACCTGATAACAAAAAAGTTAAATTTGTCTCCCTTGAATTGAAAGGACATACCTTAGTGTGGTAGAAACAAGTTCAAAACGATAGGATTAGAAAGGGTAAGAAAAGATTATCTCGTGGGAAAGAATGAAAGAAAAACTTAAAGGAAAATTCTTACCGATTGATTATCGTCAAACTATTTTTCAAAAATTACACAATCTTAAACAAGGATCTAAATCGGTACAAGAAAATACTGAAGAATTTTACACCCTTCAAGCTCGTAATGAACTTAAAGAGGACGAAGAACAACGAATAGCTCGTTATCTAGCCGGTCTTCGAACCCAATCCAAGATGAGTTAGCCCTTTTAACTTTCTACAGGGTTGACATGGCTTATAGTCATGCACTTAAGGCTGAGAATAAACTTAAAAGACAAACCTTTCGTCAGGGAAGTACGAGCGTAAAGAACACCATAGGAACTAAGCCTATCCCAAAGGACAATAATCAAACTTCTTCAAGACCTGTTCAAGACCGTAAGGCAAAGGAATTTTAGGTGCAAAACCCGTTGAATATGGCATCATTTGTTATAAATGTAACAAACCTGGACATAAATCCTCTGATTGCCCTCTGAGAAAGTTTGATTCTAGAGCCAATCTAATAGAAAGTCATGAAGAAAATTGTAGCATACCGAAGTTCTAAAGTCTTGACGTTACGGGATATGTTGGCTTAGAAGGCCTTGGAATGATTCCAGTGAAGTCCAGAGGCTTTCGGGTGTTTTCGGTACACGAGGTGCGAAAACGAAGCCCGAAAGGCTATATTAGGCCGTGAGCCAAATCCGGCATTAGTGCGGACAAAGTGATGAGGTGGACATGATCTACATCATGCGTGGGGAGTCTCGGTGCGATTTCAAGTGAATCGGAAACCCACGGAGCCAAAAATAAGTTGAAACGGAAGGAAAAGGAATGGACCGAAGCTGAAAATGGCTAAGTCCTGGAGTGCTGGGAGGTCCCTTGTGGGGACCGGTCTCCACAGAGACCGGACCCTTTGGCTGTCCCACGAGAGAAAGCTCTCGGGGACCGGTCTTGAGAGCGGAGACCGATCTCCTGGGACCGGTCTCGAGGGTGGAGACCGGTTCCCATACGCGTGAAATGCAGGCTGAGGGCTGTCCTACGAGACACTGTTCTCGGGGACCGGTCTTCACATATGGAGACCGGTCTCCGCACCCAAAAAGCCCCGGTGCGGACATAAAGGCTTGAGGGGCTAGTTGGCAATTGTGCAGGGGGTTAAGTGAAAAGAGATGGTTAAAAACCCTCTCTCTCCCTCACTCCCTCACAGATCGCTCTCTCTCCCTCCCTCTGTGTTCGACCGCAAGAAGAAAAGAGGGAAAGAAGAAAGAAAGAGAGAAGAGAAAAGAAGAAGGAAGAAGAAGTAGAAGATGAAGGAGATCAAGGTGAGAACCTCCATGGCCATCTTCTTCCTCTTCCTCGGGCTTGGAGCAAGCTTATAGAGGTGAGCTCTTTTGCCTCTCTCATGGTAGATCCCTTTGTAGTAGGTCTTAAACCCTAGAGTTGGGATTTTTGGAACCCTAGCATGCTATCAAGAAGAGTTTTCCCCATTTAAATTCCAGAAAATTGTTTAATCTCTTTGATTTTGCAAAATACTTGATTATTATCGTTGAGCGAAATTCGATTACGCGGTATTTACAAGCATGACTAGGATGATGTTGCAAATAGATTGTGGATGATTTAGTCTAATCGCAATAGTTTAATTGCGCACTTGCTGGGTGTCGTATGGTACAATCTCTTATCTGATCAATTTTCTTACTTTATTAATTTTCTTTTCGAACGTTCTTTTCTTTAAGAAAAAAATAAAAAAATAAAATTGCTCGTTTAATTTTATTTCTGCAAATATTTTGCCTACCACATCTAGGGATAATTACTTGTAGGATAGGTTTGACCCGTCCTGCATCACTATGTCAAGTGTCTCGAGCCGGGTTCAGCGTGTGCGACGATTTCGCCGCTATGAGGCTGAGTCACAGAGGGCGGCAGTCGTTGAGGTGGTTGTGAGACGTCCAACGCCTCGGGCTAGACAGCGGGCGGATTATCCGCAAGTAATTGACTCAAGACCGAGTCGAGTGGCATAGTGAGCTGAGGTAGAGGTGACCTTAGAAGTGAATTACTAAATAGCATAAGTGCCCGAGCGTAAAGAATAAAGAGTAAAGAGTATGAATAGCTAATTTAATGAATAGCTAAGTTTAAGAATGAAATGGCTAAAGTAAAGAATAGCAATAAAGTAAAGAAAAGCTAAGAATCATTACAGGAATCGCATATTGCATATTGTGAGGCATGTTTTTATGGTAGTTGCATATTATCTATCTGTAGATGTTTTTGGACTAACATATTTGCAGTGCCTCCTTGGACCTATTGGTCGAGCTTTTCCCTTGGGTGACCGCATCCACTGGGAACCATGGAGTTGGTTCTCACCCCACGTTGTTTTGGGGTGTTTTCCAGGTACACACGTGAGCGGCCAGCAGCAGGCGAGGTAAAAGCGTAGCTCAGTAGATAGCGCCCTACCCAGAGAATGAGATAGCAGTACCCCGAGTCAGCAGAGCCCAGGGGTTAGAGATGGATGACAACAACCAACTTGAGCAAGATGTAATAAAATTTGTAATAATTAGATTGTAATAAGAAGTCAAATATAAAAGTAACTGTGATGTATTAAATGTATGAGTTGAATGGTTATAATAGCGAGTAGTTTATGTTTTTGATACTTCCTTACGCAATCTGGTTGTTGTATGTTCCTGTTTGGAACCTTCTTGTAATTGTATTGATTGCGACGCCTTGGACGTACAGGGGAAACTCTGTCCGTTCGGCGGTCTGTCGGCGGCGCCGCGACCTCGGCCAAATTGGCGGGTGGTCGCGGGCTGTGACAAAAATGAAAATGGGGAAGAAGCTTTAGAACAAGAAGATGTAGATGAGATTTTCGAAGAACCTCCTGATGCTACTGAAACAAATCTCATGATCCATCGAGTCCTATCAGCCTCTAAGTTCACCCAAGATGATTGGAAGCGTCGTAGCCTTTTTAGAACCATCGGTAACGCGGGAGGCAAGTTTTGCTCTCTAGTCATTGATAGTGGAAGTACTGAAAACTGTCTCTAGAGAAATGGTTGATAAACTTAAACTGAAAACTGAAAAACTTGCTCGACCTTACAAAATAGCTTGGTTTAAGGATGGGGATGAATTTCCTGTAACTGAAAGATGTCTTGTTGAATTTTCTATTGGGAAAACATATACTGATAAAGTTTGGTGTGATGTTGTTCCCATGGATGTGAGTCACCTATTGTTAGGTAGACCTTGGCAATTTGACCGTAGCACTATACATGATGGTAGGGAGAACACTTACATTGTCACAAAGGACAACAAGAAAGTTAGATTGGTTCCCCTAAATTGCTTTCCCAAACCAAAATCTAAGCCGATTGAGTCCCAAAAGCAACCCTCCAATAATGAGCAGAAAATGATGGTTTTGAACAAAAGCCAATTCTCTAAAGATCTAGCAGAGTCTCCAATGGTATATATTCTTTTGGCAAAAGAAAAATCGAAGAACACTGAAGTTCCTCAAGCTGTTCAACCATTGCTTAATGAGTTTTCTGATATCATACCTGAGGAACTCCCCGATGGCCTTCTTCCTATGAGTGACATCCAGCACTGCATTGATTTTGTACTCGGTGCTAGCCTTCCACACCTAGCCCATTACAGGATGAGTCCCGTTGAATATGAAGAGTTACATATGCAGGTCTCTGAACTTTTGCAAAAAGGTCACATTAGAGAAAGTATGAGCCCTGTTGCGGTGCCTGCCCTCCTTACACCAAAAAAGGATATTAGCATGGACTTTGTCCTAGGCCTACCCAAGACTGCACGCCAAGTTGATTCAGTTTTTATGGTTGTTGATCGTTTTACGAAAATGGCTCATTTTATTCCTTGCAAGAAAACTTCTTATACATCACATATTGCAAAATTATTTTTCAATGAAATTGTACGTTTACATGGCATTCCTAAATCAATTACCTCTGATCGAGATACAAAATTTGTTAGTCATTTTTGGAGAACTTTAATGTCAAAGGCAGGAAGCAAACTGAATTTCAGCAGCCCATACCATCCACAAACTGACGGCAGAAATAGTAAATCGATCTTTGGGTAATCTCTTAAGATGTTTAGCTAGAGAAAAACCAACACAATGGGATTTGATTTTACCTCAAGCTGAATTTGCTTATAACAGTTCCATAAACCGAACCATTGGAAAATCTCCTTTTGAAGCTTTATATGGCCGTCCTATAGCCCACTTTTTTGACCGAGCACCAATACTTTACCCTGGTAGAGTTAGTGCAGATGCCGACTATTACCTAAACAGATTCAAGAGGTGCAACAACAAGTTCATCAGAGGTTGCGGGATTCCACTGCCAAGTACAAGGAGTCAGCGGATAAACATCGCCGAGGTATGACTTTTAATGAAGGAGATAACGTCTTAATCTATTTTAGAAAAGAAAGGTTCTCAGCTGGAGGCTATAACAAGTTGAACAGGAAAAAGTACGGGCCATTCAAAATTCTGAAAAAATTGGGGAAATGCTTATCTAATTGATTTACCTCCGGAAGTACTGACGTCCCCGATCTTCAATGTCAGTAAACTATACAAGTTCCACGGAGAGGCCCCCTCTGCTGTCGATATTGATGGCTTGACATCTCGCTCCGACATTGAAACTCCATTAGATGGCGTGGAGGATATTCTGGATGTGCGCGAGTCAGCGACGCGACGTGGTACTCATCGCCGATACTTGGTGCGTTGGCGTGGACGACCGTTGTCCAATAGCAGTTGGATTTCTGAGGCGGAGTTGCGCCAACTTCGAGAGGACTTATATCAGAGATATCAGGATGCCATCTCGACGGAGTCGAGATTTTCCCAACTCGAGAGGAACTGATGCAGCAAATAAACCTCATTTTATTTTTGAATGCAATTTTCTTTTATTTTGTAGGTTCGTGTTTGATTCGGACTTAAATCATTTAGTTTTAGTTGATTTGGTTAACCCAAACCCTTTTCTCCAATAAAAAAAAAAAAAAAAAAAACTTTCCCAAGAAGACCTTTGGAATTCTCCAAAAACAAAGACCTTTGAAATTCCCAAAATTGCTTCGTTTTTGACACTTGACTCTTGGGTGACCGTGTTGTGTTGAAAACGAAAAGACAATGATTTATTATCAAAGGGCTCTCAACACTATAAATACATGGTTCTTGAAGCCTAAGGGGATATATTTTGGATGAATAGAAATTTCTACTCTCACTCTTTATCCTTGGTGTTCTACTTCCCGGTGAGATCATCGACGCTTCTTCTTCGCGCCGAGATCGTCTTCTTCCTCAACTTGATCGTTGTCGCTTCTTCCTCGTGACAAGATCGACTTCTACTTCTACCCCTCCTCTTCTTCCGAGTCGCTACCTCATCTTCTTCTTCCCCGTTGCCGAAGTTCTACCCGTGGTGTACCGCCCTCCTCGTCGATCGTGGATCCCCCGCAATCGTGTGAACGGTGCACTTTTTGTATCTCTCATTTCCTGATATCCTATTATCCCCTTTTTATCTAGCCTTCCACCATTACCAACCATATTTGCCAAACAACCAAACCTAAAGCTTTAAGTCCGATAAAGCCGAATTTACCTTTTGGAACTATTATATGTATTTTCAGTTGGTTGTTATTATCTCATCTATTGACGGTTTATCATCATCTTAGTATTACTTCAATTCGATTTTAATTTCTGTCTTCTTGAAATTGTTGCTTGCTTAAAATTCATCGGAATTAATAAATTGAATCTAGTTTTACCTTTAAACAAAAGCAAACTTGAAAATTCAATTTTGGCAACCTCTCAGTCTGCATCAGAAATCCAAGTTATTCTCGTATAATACATAAAATATATTTTGTTTTCATTCCGTATTACCAATGCATGTTAAAACAAACATAAAATGATCATATAAAAGTTAGGAGTGTCGTGTGTAGTTAGTAATCACAAACCTCAACAGATGCCCGAGCGGCCCTCCGTGATTTTTTAGTATTTGTTTCCTCTGAATCCTTCAATAGTTGTACGCCAATCATTTGAAGAGGCTTGGCTCGCTCAACTTCTTTGTCCTTACTAATATCACCTACTTCAACTTGACTTTCTGTTTGTTCCACAACTTCTTCCTCCTCATCTGCCTCTTCTTCCTCTGCTTCGTTTGCCACATCCTCTACCACATCATCATCCAACATATCAGGAATATCTGGATCGCCCGCATCAATGGTCTTGTCCTGAATATTTAAAGTTTCACCCATAAAACGGCTTTTCCAAAACTCCGTGTTCCCATCTTTGAGCTTAATTCGAAATATTAGTTCATCTAACTCTTCATCAACCTACAAAGAACAACAAAGAAAAAAATATAGAGAGACTCAGTTCAGAACCTGCAATAGTTAGCAAGTGTCAACTAAGACATACTAGGACTTCTCAAGACAACAGTGTTCGCAGAATTACTAAATTAGCAGCACCTCTTAATATGGGGCGTTACAAATTCAGACATGAAGTTTGATCATGATTTCCATTCGTCCTCATATTTGCAATTTTAAGTACTTAGCCTCCAAGGCTCAATCTCAATTTTGATTTCGTATTGACGCCTCAATTTTATCAACTTAGTTCATGAAATTTAACCACGATTTCAATTTCACCCTCAGAATTTTAATTTCACAGAAAGATCTACTTGTTAGGAAGGACAAACTTGATGGACTTGGTTAAAATCGAAGCAAAAGGCAAAATTGAAATCAGAGTCAAACTTTAGCAACTGATTGTAATTAACCTTGATCATGCTATGTTACCAACTGAACTCAGAAACCAGGAGTACACAAATAAGCAGAACATACCTCTTCTTCCTCCTCTTCCACTGGAGGAACCCAAAGTGGCCGGCCACGTGAACGGTTAATTCTTCTTGCTTTTTGTACTCTCTGATAAAGTACTTGTCTAGTTCCATCTGTAGGTAAGTCTTGTGCTTCTAGCTCCTCCTTTAATTCTGATACTATCATTTTACTGGCAGCTTTTGGTTTCAACACATTCTGATCTGGCCCTTTGATAATCCTTTTCAAACGCTCCTCTACTCTAAGAACATCGGCTTCAGAAACATCGCCTAAAATTGCAGGCCCTTCATTCCTTAAAGTTTTCAGGAGTTTACGATTATAGATCCTCCATTCCTCTAAACAGAGCCGTTTGAAAGATGTTTCCGCAGGATTGGAATAAGCGAACCCCAGGGCATCCGGATCCAAAGGAGTTTTCCCCCTGCGCGGCACCCACCGCTTGCGCTCTCTGTAAGACCTCCCTCCGCTATATACCTAAAATATGTCATAATACATACGACGTAAAAGTTGTAAGCAAAAGAAGAGACGAAATACCAAATATAAATATAACAACGGATATCGATGATGCAACCTTATTCTCTGATTAGCAACAGAAAAGAGTAACAAGTAACAATGTGATGATGTTCAAACAACTAAAACTTGACAAACTTCATAAAGACAAGCTCCCTTATGTTGCAATTAAAGCCAGACTCTAACAAAGTAATGCAAGTGCTACATCCATCTCGGCAAATTCTACTTGACAACAATAACAGGACTTTGACTTACATTCCCCTCCAAATATGCAAAATTGCACAAGTGCCGCTGCATGTTATTTGCATGCATGTTCCTGAAAACCATTTGTATTTGCATTCACATTCTTGCTAGGGGTATATATTCCAATACAGATTTTGCCTGCATACCTCCACAGAGGCACATGCACACCGATAAATAAGTTTTCAGGGGCAGGCATGCAAATATCAACTTTATAGTGGTATTTGCACAACTCATACTTGCAAGGATATCTATCAAAGCAAAATAAATAAATAAATAAATACTAGTATAGTAACCATTTCTTTGAATGCTAACACTTGGATCTCTTATATTAGAGCTGTCTACTGTGTGAACAATGTTTTCTATATAATCGACCAACAGAAGTAATATCTTGCACAAAATCTAGAATTAGAAGGAATCATCAGCAATTAAACACCAGTGCAGTCTTAAGTACCAACTATGAGGGAAAAACAATAAAAGTTTTGCAAAAAAATCATCTGCAGAAATTAACAGATTCTAGTTAACCTATTATCTACATGTATAGTTAATCAATATGCGGATATTAACAAAGACAAGAACCTTTAGATGGCTCCCCAGATGTTACCATGACTTAGGAGCACAACAGCAATACACACACGCGCGCGCACACACACACACACACACACACACACACACACACACACACTTCAGTACAAGATAAATGAAAACAGCAGCCATGCAGAAAAAAAATTCAACTCACCACAGAGAAAAGGAATCAAGTTAAATCAGTATACAAACAAAATTTTTCTGATAATAAAGCAAACCTTGCAACATAATCAATTTCGAATCCAACATCAGCTTCTTCTTGTAAAGGTTCGATCCAGGAGCTCACTAGCGTGCGGTATTTCCTGCTCAACATCATTGCTCTTGGTGCAATAAGTTGATTATCTTTAGCCATTGCTTCCAAAGCTTCAAGCAACTCAACAGCTCTTCCTGATTATAAAAATAACCTGCTCAGAGAAGTTCTAATTCACAACAACACAAACAATTAACATAACCCAAAAAGGCAACTCTGACAAATTATGATGGATCATTTCATAAAGTAGCAAAAATTTCTCAATGATGCTATAAAATTAATAACAGATTGATAGTTCTTTGCATCAAAAGCGTAAGACATAAAGAAAAGGGATAAGTAATTTTTCTCAATGATCACAAGAACGTTGAGAAAACTTACAATGAGTTGCATTTAACAATCAATCAAATATAGCTATAAAAATATTATAAAGCACCTTCAATAACTTCATTTATTTTAGATGTGCAACTATGTTGCTAGGCGCAACATCAGAAACAACTTTATCTACAATATAAAGAGAGTTGAGCTAGAAGCCTAGAATACTATCGATATCACCAAGATCTTCATACTATTACTACATTCTAGGATAGCGCATTCAAATCGACAATCGAAACCGTTAAACATGAACAAGATGAAGTTTCAAGGAACCAAATTTTACGATCTTCTAACATTATCTTTTATTGCATCAGTTGGTCACAAAATGAACAGTGAGGTCGAATATCCTAATAAAAATAGAGGACGAGGGTCTTCCATGTAAAAAAAATTATGTTGATCTAGATTTGGATATAACAAAAAATAAAAATATATAAGATATATAAAAAACAAGAAACCTAATTTGTATCCTTCTACATCTTTTAAACAACAAATGCCTTATATCGGCATTAAGAATTGAAATTTTCAAAAAATTTGATCATTAGGTACACAATGTCGAAAAATTCTAAAATGTTGAGTCTATAAACTTCAAATATTCAAAATAATGTTTAACAATGTGGATAGTGTGTGTGTGTGTGTGTGTGTGTGTGTGTGTGTGTGTGTGTGTATGAGTCGCTACTATGCTATCAATAGCACGAAGCACTCGGTGCTACTAAATTTCCCGCCGTTAGATCCACCTTTGATCATTTTCATCCGTTAGATCATACTATTCAACTAACCACCCACTCAACCCTAGGGGCCCACATCATCCTAACCGCACATCTCTCAATCCAATGGCAAAAACTTAATAGCACCAAGTCATTGGTGCTATTAATAGTATTCCACCTAGTTCTATATATATGAGCCCCTAGTGTTGAGTGGGTGGTTAGTTGAATAGAATAATCAAACAGATAAAAATGATAAAAGAAGTAAATCTAACAGCAGAAAACTTGATAGTACCAAATGCTTCGTATTATCAATAGTATCTCAGCCGGACTATATATATATATATATATATATATATATATATATATAGAGAGAGAGAGAGAGAGAGAGAGAGAGAGTCTGGTTGGGATACTATCGATAGCACCAAACGTTCGGTGTTATCGAGTTTTCCACCGTTGGATTTAACCCTTTGACTATTTTCACTCGTTAGATTATACTATTGTCACGTCCCAAACCTGAGACGTAACAGACGCCGCATAGCTGCTAAACTAGCAAATATGCAAGGCTACAGAATCAGACGAAAACTAGCAAAAAGGTGATTATCAATTTTTCACTAAATTCAAATAATCCAAAAGATGAGACTAAGAAATTAAATTTTAACTAAAATCAAACGAAATTCTAACATCTATGAAACTAAAGCTTACTAAGAAACACCATAAATTCTCGACTAAATATCATAATTAACAAAGGTGAGTACGAAGAAATACGGAAATAAAAGCAGATGACAAACAATCATTTACGAAGTCTAAAAAAATATTCACATCTAAAATATGCCAGGCATAAAACTAAAAGAACTAAAATCAAAACTAGCTACGTCTAACGTTCACTCGGTCTCAGTCCCGCCCGGCAAATCAGCCTCGATACCTAGGTAAGCAACCATACACCACATTAGTCGGATTAAGCATACAAATAATTAAATACACAATTTAATTTAAGCGACTGGTTTTTAATTTGCAAAGTTTCGAAAATAAGAATTATCAAAATTTAAAATTCAGATTGAGTTGAAACTATAAATTTACAAAGCATTTCTCTTTCAACATATAACGAAATAAATATTAGGTCTCCGGCATCTAATTATGTCATATGATCCGTTGGCGAAATCCAAAGACACCCGAAGGTGTAAACAAAGCTGAGGCACCCGAAGGCGCAAACAAAACTGAGGCACCGAAGGTGCATGTACAAAACAGAGGCACCCGAAGGCGCAAACAAAACTGAGGCGCGGATAGGCGCAAGCACCCGAAGGCGCAATACAAAGACGAAGCTTGCTTCTATAACAAAGTACATGTCACATGGCCAACCTTAGCATAACAGAATACCAAGAGACATCATAATTCAAAATTATCCGGTCACTAATTTACATAACAGATTATCAAATTTCAAAAATTCATTTTGCTAAAAAGACTTGTAAATTACAGTTGAAACTCAATTTACAGAAATATTTAATAATACGCTTAACCCTTAATTTTAAAATCTACAAAATAGGATTTTCATGCAATCAAAGTATTTTCCTAATTATTTAGCAAAAACTAACGGGTGTCCAGTCGCTTACCTTAACGCAGCTTCAAAGATAGAAAATTATCTAGTCGAAACTGCGCTGAAAATTCAATCGCCGAAACCTAAAATAGAGACATGTGATTCTCTATAAGCTAACTAAAATGAACATGCAAAGAGGATATAATTATATTTAGAAGATGAGTTTACATAAAATTTAAATTCGGATAGGCTCACATGGGTGACAATCTCGGTTACAAAGGTATGCAAATGTGACGCACTGAACTTTCGCAAATAGCAAGGTTCGAGTGTTGGATGTGAGATCTGAGCTTTTCCAGACTTTCTGGAGGGTCGTTGACTGTGTTCCGACCTATGGCACGAGTCCCGAGAATAGTGGTTGAAATCTTAGCACCAAAGTCCAAAAAGTTAGATTTTGGGTAGCTGTCGAGTTGCCATTTTGGGCATCTGTACCGGTACAGACTGGGTGGTTGTACCAGTACAGACATGGTGGCTACACCGGTACAAACCGGGATTTGTACCGATATAGATGGCTGGACTGGGCAAACCCGAGGCTCGAGTTTGGCTGTTTCGTGGGACTTGTACCGGTACACTTTGGCAGACTGCGAACTGTGCAAACTACAGGGGCTTTTATGCAATTGTGGCCTCTTATATCAGCACCCCACGCCCTTAGAGGGTTCTTTTGTGCTGTGAACCAGTGAGAGAGAGGTAAGGGAGCTCCTCACACCTCCCACTTCATCTCCTTGATCTTTGGCTTGGTTTTTGGGAGATTAAACCTCTCTTTTCTCTCTTTTTGCCTCCTAGGGCTATTGTCACCTTGAAAGAGGCTTGGAGCTTGGTTTTGGGAGCTTGAAGGAGAAGAGAACTTCAAGGCTAGAGGACTTTGGACTTGATTTGAAGCTTCAAATAGGTAGGAAAACATCTCTTTTTCTCTAGATTTGAGTTTTGGAGCTTTCTACTAGATGAAACCCTAGATTTTGGAAATTAGGGTTTTATTTGGGGCTTTTCGATTTGAGGCTTTTAGATCCCTATTGATTGGTTTAGAACCTTTGTCTAGGTTGCCTTGGGAGGGATCTAGCTTCCTTTTGAATTTTCTAAAAGAATTTTTGCATATTTAGGTGAGTATTTCCTTACCTTAACCTAGATGTTTAAAGTTTGAGCTCAAGGCTCATCTTTTGAGGTTGTAACTTCTATGGCATAGCCTTGAAGGGTGCTAGGAAAAGGAATATAAGCTTAGTTAGCGATTCGGATCATCGCACGGAGCATCGGTGGGTTTGGCCTCACCTAGCACAATGAGAAATTCTCATTGGTGCTTATTTGTTTACGGTTAATTGGAAATTCATGCAATTTCATGCTAATAACGTTATTTGTGAATTTTAGAATGCTTAAGATACATGTGTTATGTATAATGCAATTTTACCTCTATATCGTAGAGATGTATGCATGTGAGAACTATGTAGTTGTAGCATTCTATTCGGGGACTTGAAACTATATGGATATAGTGTTTTGGACATATAGTTGTGGACATAGAAACTATGCATGACATAGGAGAAAAGCCTCTTGTCATAAAGAGGCATTGGCTTGGCATCAAATTGTGACTCAGTGAGCTAATGTCATCAAGCGGCATTAGGCTCGTCGTGGAACTTTGACATAGTAAATTCTAGTGTCATGAGAGATATTGTCCTAGACCTTAGGGTTCCTAGTGACATTTGCCATGTGAGAGACATGAGAGTTGGATACTTGAAACTTGACTGTGCTTGCTTGCCATTTGTGCTCATTCGCACATGCTTGTGAGGGTCGCTCCCTACAAGCCGACACTCCGGAGTTGGCCTTTGCGATTCGTCGCGCGTGCGGTATTGAGAAACCTATGGAGCCGAATTGGTTAGACTCATTCCTTACGGGGGATGTTGGGGCTACCACGACACTTAGGTGGCAGAAGCTGGATTACCTTGTGTAGATCCCAAAAAGAGATTGAACATTGACATTCAACAATAAATGTCAATCACTACTTGATAGGACTTAGTAGTGGGATTATGTGGACATGCTTAGGGCATTACTTGGGTTATGTAGTATACGTGATAATTCTTATTTACATCATAGTGTACTTGTTTGCTACTGCAGAACATATTCCTTATATGTTGCCATATCGAGTTGGATAGTTTATACATTTTCTTCGTATACTTGTGGTTTGGTAGAATAGCATTTTATTATGCCTTTATTTCAGTAGTTCATTTACTATTTATCGCACACTTAAAGCTTTTCTTTTGGGCCTAGTGGTGCAATGGTTCAGGTCAGTAATTGCCCACTGGAAACTATAAATTATAGTTCTCACGCCCTCTGTTTAGTGTGTTGTTTCAACGCCTTCTGCATCGAGGGAGGCCAGGGACCACGGCAAGGGGATTGCCTTTGGATAGCTGCTTTCTGTGAGAGATCGTTTCGATAGGTGGTGCACCTCTTTTGTATTCTATTTTGGAGAGGTTGAGAGTGTACCTATATGTAGTGAGACCACCATGTTTTTGTGGATATTTGTGTTAGATAATGTATCACCTTATACTTCTCTTTTATTGCTCAGTTTATTATCCTTTCCGCTTGCTGATAGATCTAGTTGTTTGTGGCTCTGATATTCTTAGTTGTAGCCTTTGTATGGTTTTATTTCCGCTGTTTTTAATAGACGCCTTGTATGTGTTGACATATGGCGGGTCTGGGCACGCTTCGGGGAAGGCCCTGCCGGTCCCGGAGCGTGACAGCAAATAGGTCAGAATAGAGTACAAAGGGGATTAGAATATTAAATTCGATGAAACTCAATTAGCGATCAAAAGGATGGAGTCTCTGAAGAATTTAAATTATTCTAAGAAAATAACATGAACGGAATTTGTAAATAATAAATAAAGATTTCAATTTTCAATCATCAAGGGACGAGTATTCCAAATAATAATCTAACGATGAACAAAGAGGTTGGATGATCACAAGATTCGACATAGAGGTAAAATAAGAGAAAGGAAAAAAAACTTCTCGAAAACGGTGAAGACGACGGCAAGATTCCGTCAATAGCGAACAAAAAAGAAATAACGGCCAATGAGGATCGCGGCGGAGGCAGCTACGGATGACGGCAACGATCGGATGGTGTCGCGCGCACACCCACGGAACGGCGGATCTCGTACGGACGCGGTGAGGAGGAGAGAGAGTCGTGCAGGTGGGAGGAGAGGAGAACTAATTAAATTAGGGCTAATTAGGTAACAATATGCCGCTGAGTCCCTCAAAGATCAAAAATTACGAAAAGGTCCAAATTTAATAAGATTGGGGCCAAAACAAGAGATTTAAAAAAAAAAAAAAGGGGGTGTTACAACTATTCAACCGATAGCTCACTCGACTCTAGAGGGCCCACATCATCTTAACCGTACATTTTTTCATCCAAGGGCCGAAAACCTAATAGCACCAATAGCTTGGTGTTATTAATAGTATTCCAGCCTAGTTCTATAAAGCTAAGCTGGTATACTATCGGCTACCAAGTTGTTTTCAATGATGCGGCTTCCAAATCGACAATCGGCTCTGTTAGACTTGATCTACACTATTACAAGTATTTGGAAACTAAATTTCAAAATTTTTTGACATAATTTGGTTAGTGATCAAAAGGTCTCAAAATTGACAACTTTAATGGTAGATGTGATGCGTTTGTGAATTTTACGGCGTAAAACAATCCAAATCTGATGAAATTTTTATAGAAAATTCTTTTCACTATTTAGAGTAAGATCAGTACCTTTGATCTTAAATTAAAGTCTTTTATCATCATTTTTTATGAAATTTTTATTTTCAGTCGTTTATTTTTAGACTACTAGTTTGATAGGTAAATAATGCTGAAACATTATGAAATTTAGTTTTCAAATACTTTCAATAGTGTAGATCAAGTCTAGCAGAGCCGATCGTCGATTTGGAAGCCGCATCATTGGAAACAACTCTGCAATACACTGAGGCCTCCGTGCTACCGATAGTATACCACCTAGCTCCATATATACATATATATATACACATACATATATATATACATACATATATATATATATATATATATATATATATAGAGAGAGAGAGAGAGAGAGAGGCTATCGTGCTATTAGAGCACAAAGAACCCTTGTTCTCCTAATTTTCTGACCACACATCGAGTTTGAAGGGTGGTTAGAATGAGAGAGGAAGAGATATTGGAGAGAAATTAGGTGTTTCAATTTCTCTCATTGAATATCTCTCCAATATCTCTTTCCTCTCTCATTCTTTTAGGATCACTTTGTTTGTTGTGTTTCTAATAGTATATTAGCTCTGTTATATATATATATATATATATATATATATATATATATATAGAGAGAGAGAGAGAGAGAGAGAGAGAGAGAGAGAGAGAGAGAGAGAGAGGCTACTATGCTTTTAGAAGCACGGAGCATTCTGTGCTTCAAGGTCGTTTTCGAGGAGTAGGTATGAATGTAAGTATGAATGTAAGTTTAATTTAAATATAAGTGTTCGTTTCGAGGACGAAACTCCTTTTAAGGAGGGGAGGATGTAAGTACCGAACTTCTGAAATCATGAAGTTGCGGTGGAATGTGACATATATCGGATTCTTAATTTAAAAATAAATATAAATAAAAATAGTGTGAGATACTATTTTTATTGGATTTATAGAAGTAAAATATAAGTCTGGACTGACTTGTGCTGAAATCGGACCTGAAACAGGAAATCTAGAATTTTTGTGGAAACGGATCGATAAATTAGCGTAAAATGCACAAGGTCGAAAAATTATGAAAACCTGGAGTGTATGTCGGATTATTTGTACGAGGCTAGATTTAAAGTTTCGTGCCGTTCGATACCCGTAAGATGAGAAATAAAATCCGAACGCTATCGATAGCGATTCCTTCGGTACAATTTTCGATGACCAAACGGGGTCGAAACCGAGAGATTAAAGTTTCTTGCGTTAAGTTGAGTAAACCGAACACAATCACAAATTTGAGCTCAATCGGACATTCCGAAGGGCAGGCAAAAAAATCAAAGCTTCGACCGAAAATTGAGGTGAATAGTGTGATGAATAGTGTTGGGTTACTTAATTAAGAAGCAATGCTTCTTCTCCCTGCTTCCCAACCCGAGAGCACACAACACACCCACACACTCACGCACACATGGAGGAGAAAGAAAACCCTCCTTTCTCTCTCTAAATATCTCTCTCATCTCTCTATATTCCTCGCCCAAATTCGCGGCGTTGGCGGAGATCGAGCTTGCGAACGCATTGGAGGCGTCGGTTTGAGCTTTCGGGCGGCCGTTGAAGCGACGTGTTTTCGTCGCGGTGTTCACGTTTAGGTAAGCTTTTGGGATTTGACTTAATCCATAAGTTTAAGTGTTCTAATAGCCTCTAGTGTGATGCTAGCACATTAAATCCTTAATAATCGGATTATTTGGAGCATAATTAGAGGCTAGGGTTTAGAAATGCAATTTTCGCTATTAGATGGGTTTGATCTAAATTGAACCTATGTAAACCTAATTGCTAGGTAACGAAACACGTCGGTTCGGCAATCTGTCGTGCCGTTGCGAAGATATTGAGGTTTGAAGCCGTCGACGTAAAATGGTCGCACTGCGTCGAAAGCTTTCAAAAATCGTGAGAATGGAATTGGGGGCTCGTGGCAACAAACCGAAGACCTATAATTTTCGGGGCTGCGAAGCGGAGCACGGTTGAGACGCGGTTACAATATCGGGCCGTGCCGGATACGGATGTCGCGGGAGGCCGATTGCAAGCGACGACGAGCAATCGGAACGCGATAACAGGTGGGGGGTGCCATTCCGAAGCCATTGGGCTACCTTTTATGTCTAAGTAAATTATTGGTCATATTGCATATATATGTACATATGTATATAGTTTCATGCATAGTAGGGTTGGTATGGTTAAATTGCTATTCTAGTGTGCTTCCTTATCGTGTGGAACTACGGGAGTTGCATTAGGACATAGGGAGCATGCTTGCATCCTCCTTTATCGTGCGGCACCGTAGTTTGCATTTGGACATAGGAAGCATAGGAATGAGTATAATGACATTGAACCCTAGAGACCAAGAACTATGATTTATTTATGCATGATTGCCAACTAGAACTATGGGAACCAAGTATAGAACTTGATGATTGACATTGTGACATAGTGTATAGAACACTAATGACATGAGAACCAAGTAGACAACTTGATGAACATTATTGCATTATAACTTAGTGTAAAGAACACTAGAACTATGGGAACCAAGTATAGAACTTGATGATTGACATTGTGACATAGTGTATAGAACACTAATGACATGAGAACCAGGTAGATGACTTGATGAATATTATTGCATTGTAACTTAGTGTAAAGAACACTAGAGCTATGTG
The DNA here is from genome assembly GCA_025177825.1 of Aechmea fasciata. Lineage (NCBI taxonomy): Eukaryota > Viridiplantae > Streptophyta > Magnoliopsida > Poales > Bromeliaceae > Aechmea > Aechmea fasciata. Next base: position 15,921,107 of record CM045926.1, on the reverse strand, counting down.
AACCAAGTATAGAACTTGATGATTGACATTATGACATAGTGTAGAGACACTAGTGACATGAGCCAAGTAAATAACTTGATGACTTGACATAGAAACATAGTGTTAGAAAACACCTATGTATGATTCCCTCACAGGATGCCCTCCAAACGGAGTGAGAAGATCATACTCACACAAATTGCTCCGTCGTGGTGGTCGCTCCACACGGGTAGTGCGAGTCTCCGGAGGTCTTGGCACATGATTCGATAGGGATAGCCTATGTGGGGTCCCGAGGGATAGCCTATGTGGGGTCCCGCAGACAACCCATTGGGTTGAGTTGTGTTGAGTTGTGGGCGTGCCTACGGGCTAGCCATGGATTGGGTAATAATTCAAGAACATAAAAAGTATTTCATACATACTCGATTGGAACATCGTAGCATGTTAGATATTTCATAGCTACAGTATGATCTTGTTATTTCAGGCATAGCAATAGTTGCATTTCTTTTATAATGCATTTACTTACAGCAGTTACAGCTTTAAATTATATATCTATCTATCTATCTCGCTTTGCTCGCTTAGACCTATTTGGTAGATCGGGGGGTCGGCCGAGCCCACCGGAAACTAAGGAAGTTAGTTCTCACCCCACTCTATTACAGTTCGAGCTCGCAGCGGCTTGTGAGGATCGTGGGTGCGGCCTCGCGCCTCTAATCGATAGTGGCCGCCTATTTGCATTAGAGCCTCCCCCGGTATTATTTTTGTATAAGTATATGATCGAGGAAAATCATGTATATTTTGGAAATGTGAACACTTATGTATTTTGGGAAGAAACAACATGTATATTCGTTGTGAGTACAAGAATGTAATTGGATGTAATCGAATGATGAATGGTTGTAATAGATAGACTCTGCTCTCTTTATATTACTTGTCTGATGACTTGTATCTTGCTCTTACTTGATCGCACCTTTAGGTGCTTCGCTATTGTCATGTATGTTATAGAATTAGTTCCTGGATAATTCTTTGTACATGACTTGTTGTCGAGCCTTGGGCGGACAGGGGAGGTGCTGTCCGTTCGGCGCCTGATCGGCGTCCCCGAACCGAACCAAATTGGTAGCGGTCTCAGGGCGTGACATCAGTAGCCCGAAAATGCCCAGTTTGGGCTGTTGCAAGAGGAGTATTGTCGAGGGATTTATATGCAATTTTGGCATATGTTGAGTGTATAGAGTGGGATAAACCCTCTTTTCTCTCTCTCCCTCACTCTGATCGCTCTCTCTCTCCCTCTCTCTGTCAACAGCAAGAAGAAGGAGAAGGAAAGAAAGAAAGAAGAAGAGAAAGAAGAGAAGGAAGAGAAGGATAAAAATTAGGAGATCAAGATGGGGATCACCATCATCCTCTTCTTCCTCTTCCTTGAGCTTGGAGAGTAGCTTGAGAGGTAAGCTTCTAAGCTCCCTCTCATGGTAGATCTTTAAGAAATGGGTTTCTAAACCCTAGATCTAGGATTTTGATCTCTCTACAAGTGTAGAAACCCCGTAGCAACCGAAGAACACATGAAAACCACGTTTTCTTCGTAGTGCTCTAATGGTGGATTTCTAAGGTTTGTTCTAAACACCCTAAGGATGGTTTCCATCGTCCTAGATGAGTTTCTAGATGTTGATCAAGCTTTCTTTTGCTTGTTCAAGGGATCAAAATGGTGGATTTGGGTAAATGCCATGTTAGGGCTCCAAAATAGGGTTTTTAGAAATAGATGAGATTGATCTCATTTGACCCCATGTAAATCTAATTGCGGGTCTAACGAACGCGTTGGCGCGCTCGGTTCGGTGATCCGACGAGCGAGTACAAAGATATTAATAAATTAATATATTCTTACCAGATGGCCGCAGCACGCAAGATAGAAGCCCTAAATTCGTAAAATCTGAATTGGGGCATCTTGAAGGCGTGGGGTAACGCCACAAAGTCTCGGATCGAAATTTGGTGATCGTTCGGTTGGTCGCACAAGAGTTCAAGCCGAACCAGGTCAAGGGTGCCGCGGGCGGCCGATTGCAAGTGTCGATGAGCAATCGGAGAGCAAAGCTAAGGTGGGTTGTGTTTACCGAGTGGCATCTAACCTAGTGTAAAGAACATAGGTTATAGTAAATCTAGAGTCAATGGACCTAGGAGTGTGGCATCTAACCTAGTGTAAAGGACATAGGTTGAACAACGATGATAATGGGCCTAGAGTTGGTAAACATAGGTCGGAATAGGATGGCATTGAACCTAGTGCTAGATAACCTAGGTTATGTGACAAAGAGTGAACCCTAGAGTCAAGTAGACCTAGGATGAAAGGATAATGGACCTAGTGGGTCGACTCTTGGGTTAAAACCAACCCTCAAGCAAAGTGGAACAGATTCCGGAATCCTGAAAAATTGGACACCAAGGGTGTCGGGCGTGTGCGACGATTTCGCCGTCCGGGGCTATACCACCGTCGTGGCGTCTGTGCGACGATTTCGTCGCCGGGTGAGTGAGCCGAGTTGAATACGCCACCAGGACTGACTGAAACCATTGCTGGGTAAGTACGAAACGTGCGCCGCCAGGTGGCTGAGACGTGACTTGAACCATTGTTAGGTGTAGAGCGATTAGTTCGCCGCCAGATGGTTAGGTCATGGCTCTAGTCCGCGCTGGGTAAGTACGCCGTGTTCGTCACCACAATGGCCATGTCAAGTGTCTCGAGCCGGGTTCAGCGTGTGCGACGATTTCGCCGCTATGAGGCTGAGTCACAGAGGACGGCAGGCTGTTGACAGCTGAGGTGGTTGTGAGACGTCCAACGCCTCGGGCTAAACAGCGGGCGGATTATCCGCAATTGATTGACTCAAGACCGAGTCGGGTGGCATAGTGAGCTGAGGTAGAGGTGACCCTAGAAGTGAATTGCTAAATAGCATAAGTGCCAAAAGGTAAAGAATGTGAATAGCTAGCTTAAATAATTAGCTAATGGTAGAGTAATTGGATGATGTAAAGAATAGTAAGAATGAATGGAAAGCTAAGAGCTAAATGATAATTTGCATATTACATATTGTGATGCAGGTTTTTATGTTAGTTGCATATTATCTATCTGTAGATGTTTTTGGACTAACATATTTGCAGTGCCTCCTTGAACCTATTGATCGAGCTTTTTCCTTGGGTGGCCGTACCCAATGGGAACCATGGAGTTGGTTCTCACCCCACGTTGTTCTAAGGTGTTTTCCAGATACACACATGAGCGGCGCAAAGAATAACGAGGCAAGGTGGCGTAGCTCGGTAGATAGCGCCCTACCCGTAAATCGAGATAGCAAGATTCTAGTCGCAGAGCCTGTGGGGTTAGAGATGGATGACAACAACCAACTTGAGCAAGATGTAATAAAATTTGTAATAATTAGATTGTATTAAGGAGTTTGAAGAAAAATATAAAAATTGTAATCTGGGTTGAATGGTTGTAATAGCAAGTAGCTGTATTTATGTTTTCGATACTTCCTTATGCAATCTGATTATGATATATGTTCCTGTTGGAACCTCTTGTAACTGTATTGATTGCGACGCCTAGGACTTACAGGGGAAACTCTGTCCGTTCGGCGGTCTGTCGGCGGCGCCGCGACTTCGGCCAAATTGGCAGGTGGTCGCAGGTTGTGACATATACACACATACACATATATGTAGAGTTTAGCTACAATGCTATCAATAGCACTAAGCATTTGGTGCTATCAAGTTTTCCGCCGTTAGATCTTACCCATTTGACCATTTCCACCCCTTAGATCATACTATTCCACCAACCATCCACTAAACCCTAGGGGACCACTATCATAACTGCACAACTCTTCATCCAAGGACCGAAAACCTAATAGCACCAATCATTTGGCGCCATTAATAGTATTCTAGCCTAGTTCCATATATATATATACATATATATATATATATATATATATATATATAGAGAGAGAGAGAGAGAGAGAGAGAGAGAGAGAGTTGAGCTAGAATACTCTTAAGAGTACCGAGCCCATTTTACTCTCGAGTTGTTTTACGATAGAGCTTCCAAATTGATGATCGGCTCCGTTGAACATGATCTCGTACCACTTAAAGTGTTTAGAAATCAAATTTCAAATATTTTCGACATCATTTGCCTAATGATTAAAGGGTTTCAAAATTTGTAATTTTAATGGTGGATAAGAGACGTTTTCTCGTTTAATCTGTAAAGATATCCAAATCAATTGAATTTTTGTTAGAAAATTCTTTAAACTATTTAAAACAAGATCTATACTCTTGATCTTGATTACAAGACTCTATCATCATTTTTTAAAGAATATTCATTTTCAACCATTCATTTTCTCGTTCACTAGACGGATACAAGAACAATATCGAAAGTGCGTGAAATTTGATTTCTAGGTAGTTTAAATGGTTTAGATCATATTTAATCTGAGCGACCTTCAATTTGAAATCTCTATCATCGAAAACAACTCGAGAGTAAAATGGGCTCGAGATTTTAAGAGTATTCTAGCTCAACTCTATATATATATATATATATATATATATATATATATATATATATATATATATATATATATATATATATATATATATATATATATATATAAAGAGAGAGAGGGAGAGAGTTGAGTTGAGTTGGAATGCTATAGGTAACAAACAGGCTCCGTTGCCACCCATTTATTTTCGATGATGCAGAGTTTAAAAAAGCCCAAGGCGCATCAGTGTGGGTCACACAGCCAGCAGCGCAAGTGCGCTGCGCCGCCCGAGAAAGGTCAAGCGCACGCTTTCATAGAATTTTGAAATAAGTAAATAACCAATAAGTGTCTTACGATACTTTATAATAATTATTAAGTTGAACTAAATATACTCTATAAAATCATATTATCACAACAAATATTCTATAATTACCCAAATAATCACGTATCCAAAAGAAAAAAAAATTAAGAAAAGAAAACAAGCCAAGCAACATATATGATAATTTTGAAAAAGAAAATAGCATAGATAAAAGTAAAGAACAAATTACTTTTCTTATCTCCAAATAAAGGCCAGCATAAAGGTAATTATTAATTCACAAACATATAGAAAATTTTGATGTGAAAAGCATATAATTATAAGCACAAGATCATAAAAAGTAATATGTATAAAAGTTTAAAGTTTCAAACCAAAAATTATTAAAAATGCATCATGATCATGTGAAAGCAGTGATTAAAAAAACACGCCTTAATATAGAGGGAGAGGCAAGTTGAGTTGAAGAAAAAGAGAAGGATAGATGGAGGCAACCGGAGGTGATGGACAAGCGGGAGAGAGGATCGGTCCGAGAGAGAGGAGAGAGGAGCGGACTCAGCGAGAGGAGAGGGAGCAGACTCAGCAAAAGAGAGATGGAGCGGATATATGTTTAGGGTTTAGAACTTTAGATTAGATTGGTTTTGGATTTATTTTACATGTTTTAAACCCATTAGACCAATAAATATAGGATCCAAACCCATTAAAGCATATATTTTTAGATCCAACTCCAGTAGGATCAAATATATATTAGGCGCGCCTTTCTTGCGCCTTGCGCCTTGCCCTAAGCGCGCGCCTAGGCAACCAAGGCGCCCGCCTAGGCAATGGCGCCCGCCTAGGGGCTGCCTAGGCGCTGGCCCTTGAACCTCGTGCCTAGGCGTGCTTTTTTAATCACTGCGATGATGGAGCCTCTAAATCGACGATCGGCACCGTTGAACATGATCTATACCATTTGAAGCATCTAGAAACCAAATTTCGTACTTTTCGATGATGTTCTCTTGTCCAGCAAGTGGACACAAAAATGAACGGCTAAAAATGAATATCCTCTAAAAAGTGATGATAGGAATCTTTTAATCAAGATCGAGAGTATAGATCTTGTTCTAAATAGTTTAAAAAATTTTCTAACCAAAATTCAATTGATTTAAATATCTTTACACCGTTAAACAAAAAAAAGTCTCATATCGACTATTAAAATTATAAATTTTGAAACCCTTTGATCATTAGGTCAATGATGTCGAAAAGATTTGAAATTTGGTTTCTAAATACTTTTAAGTGGTATAGATTATGTTCAACGATGTCGATCGTCGATTTGGAGGCTCCATCAAAAACAGATGGGTGGGAACAGAGCTCGTTTGCTATCGATAGTATTCTAGCTCAACTCTATATATATATATATATAGAGAGAGAGAGAGAGAGAGAGTTGAGCTAGAATGCTATCGATAGTATTCTAGCTCAACTCTATATATATATATATATAGAGAGAGAGAGAGTTGAGCTAGAATGCTATCGATAGCAAACCTAAGATTTCTTGCCACCCATTTGTTTTCGATGATAGAGCCTTCAAATCGACGATCGCACCGTTGAACATGATCTATACCATTTGAAGTATTTAGAAATCAAATTTCATACATTTTCGATATTGTTCTCTTATCCATCGAGTGGACATAAAAATGAGCAGTGAAAATGAATATTCTTAAAAAAATGATGATAGGAGTCTTGTAATTAAGATCAAGAGTATAGATCTTGTTTTAAATAGTTTAAAGAATTTTCTAACAAAAATTCAATTGATTTGGATTTCTTTACGCCATTAAACGAGAAAACACCTCATATCGACCATTAAAATTACAAATTTTGAAACACTTTGATCATTAGGCAAATGATATCGAAAAGATTTGAAATTTAATTTCTAAATACTTCAAGTGGTATAAATCATGTTCAACGGTGCCGATCGTTGATTTGGAGGCTCCATCATCGAAAAATGAGTGGCAAAAGTGCTTATTGCTATCGATAGCATTCTAGCTCAACTATATATATATATATATATATATATATATATATATATATATATATATATATATATATATATATATATATATATATATATATATATATATATATATATATATATATATATATATATAGCTACTATACTAATACGAGTATAGAGCTCTTTGTACTCATAAGTTTTTAGCCTTCTGATGAAAAAATGTGCGGTTAGGACGAGAGTGGTTATGGTTAGGTTGATAGTTGGACCCCAGGGTTGAGTGGGTGGTTGGTTGAATAGTATAATCTAACGGATGAAAATGATTAAAGGGTAGATCTAACGGTAAAAAATTTATGAGTACAATGTGCTCTATACTCATAAGAGTATAGTAGTGACTATATATATATGTAGAGAGAGTCCCACGTTATGCTATCAATAGTACGAAACACTCGGTGCTACCAAATTTTCCGCCATTAGATCCACCCCTTTGATGATTTGTACCCGTTAGATCATACTATTCAACCAACCGCCCACTTAACCCTAGGGGGCCCACATCATCCTAACCGCACATCTCTCAATCCAATGGCTAAAAACTTGGTAGCACCAATGACTTGGTGCTATTAAGCCTAGTTCTATATATATATATATATATATATATATATATATATATATATATATATATATATATATATATAAGGGCTACTATGCTATTAATAGCAGTGTCATTGGTGCTACTAAGTTTTTGACCGTTGGATTGAGAGATGTGCGGTTAGGATGATGTGGCCCTCAGGGTTAAGTGGGCGGTTGGTTGAATAGTATGATTTAACGGGTGAAAGTCATCAAAGGGGTGGATCTAACGGGGGAAAACTTGGTAGCACCGAGTGCTTCGTGCTATCGATAGTATAGCAGTAGGACTCTATATATATATATATATATATATATATATATATATATATATAGTCCTATTGTGATACTATCGATAGCACCAAGGGCTTGGTGCTATCGAGTTTTCCACCGTTAGATTTAACCCTTTGATTATCTTTACCCGTTAGATTATACTATTCAAACAACTACCCACTCAACCCTAGAGGGCCCACATCATCCTAACCGCACATTTCTCAATCCAAGAAAAACTAATAGCACCAATAACTTGATGCTATTAATAGTGTTCTAGCCTAGTTATATATATATATATATATATATATATAGGCTATGGCTACTATACTATTATGAGTATTGGATCCCTCGTACTCATAAGTTGTTTTCGATGATGGAGCTTCCGAATCGACAATCAACTCCGTTAAATATGATCTAGAGTATTTGAAACTTCTAGAAAATAAATTTCGTAAATTTTCGAAATCATAATAAAGTCCATCAAGTGGGCATAAAATGAACTGGTCAAAATCGAACGACGTCCTAAAAAATTATGATCGGATCCTTCAATTCAAGATCAGGGTTATTGATCTTTATCTAGGTAGTGAATAGAATTTTCTATCAAAAATTCAACAAATTCCGATTCTTTTACACCGTTAAACTAGCAAGTATCCCATACCGGCCATTAAAATTTGTCAACTTTGTGACCTCTTGATCGTAAGATAAATGATGTCGAAAAATTATAAAATTTGATTTCCAGAAATTTTAAATGCTGTAAATAATGTTTAACGGTATGGATCGTCGATTCGGAAGCTCTATCCTTGAAAACGACTTATGAGTACGAGGGCGATCGTACTCATCATAGTATAGTAGCCGGACCCTATATATATATATATATATATATATATATATATCCAGTTGTTATGCTATCAATAGCAACAAGCGCTTGGTGCTACCAAGTTTTCTACCGTTAGATCTGGCACTTTGACCATTTCCACCATTAGATCATACTATTCAACCAAACACCAACCCTAAGGGACCACTATTATCTTAACCGTACATCCCTTCATCCAAGGGCCAAAAATCTAATAGCACCAATGACTTGGTGCTATTAGTAGTATACTAGCCCATTTCTATATATATAGATATAGCGAGAGAGAGAAAGTGAGAGTAGGACTTGTGTGCTATTAGGAGTACGGACCTCCATGCTCCTAACCCGTTTTCGATGATTAAACTTTCGAAACGACGGCCATCTCCGTTAGACTTGATCTAACGTATTTGAAATATCTAGAAAATAATTATTGCGGTTTTCGAGCCCTTTTGGTCATTAGGTAACTAGTATTGAAAAATTGCGAAATTTATTTTCTAGGTACTTCAAATATTGTAGATCAAGTTTATGATCAAGTTTAATTTGGAAGTCCTGGCATCGAAAACGACTTGATAGCACGGAAGCCTCTATGTCGGACTCCATACATACATGCATATATATACATATACCCATATGTATATGAGTATATATACACATATACATGTATATACATGTATATGTGTATATATACATGTATATATAGGCTATTATACTATCTATAGTACGGGAGCTCCCGTACTATTGTGTTGTTTTCGATCTTAGGGCATTCAAATCAACGATCCACACCGTTAAATATGATCTAGGGTATATGAAGTTCTTAGGAATAAAATTTTAGTTCTTTTCGATATCGTTTACTTAGTAAATAAATTATGTCAAAATGGACGGTGGATATTGAATACTCTTTAAAATTTGAGCATAGGACTTTTAAATTCAAGATCAAGAATGTTAACCTTAATCTATATAGTTTAAAGTATTTTCTATCAAAATTTGAAGAAATTTAGATTCTTCTACACCGTTAAACTCCAAACTCGTCATGATAGCCATTGAAAATTGACAATTTTGAAATGTTTTGATCATAAAGTAAACTATGTCGAAAAAATATAAAATTTTATTTCTAAAAACTTTAAATACCCTAAGATCAGTTTTAACGGTGTGGATCGTTGATTTGAACGCCCGAAGATCGAAAACAACACTATATTACACAAGGTTTGAAGTGCCCGTCGGCACGGGCCGTATCCACCGTGCCGTATCGTGCCAACAAAATACTGGCACGATACAGACCCCGTGCCGATGGCACAGCTCAAAACCCTCTATTTTCTAAATTACTAAGTAATTTCCTCAATAAAGTTCAAAAGATATGATAAAAAGACATAATAAATAGTTAGAAAATTTTGTTGCTAAAGAAAATAAATATTTCATGCTATTATGTGTCAAGACACAAGAATTTTTTTGACCGCATGCATCGACACGACTCAAGACGCACCGTGCCTACCGTGCGCAGAAGTTTCCAAGATGACCCCGTGCCACGGCACTTAAATCCTTGATAGTACGGGAGCTCCCGTACTATAGATAGTATAGTAGCCGGACTCCATATATATATATATATAGAGAGAGAGAGAGAGTCCGGCTACTATGCTATTAATAGCACGAAACACTTGGTGCTACCAAGTTTTCTGCCGTTAGATATACCCCTTTGATCATTTTCACCCGTTAGATCATACTATTCAACCAACCACCCACATAACCCTAGGGGGCCCACATCATCCTAACCACACATCTCTTAATCCAATGGCTACAAACTTGGTAGCACCAATGACTTGGTGCTATTAATAGCATAGTAGCCTAGTTCTAATTATATATATACATGTATATGTGTATATGTATATATGGAGTCCGGCTACTATACTCTTATGAGTACGATCGCCCATAAGTCATTTTCGATGATAGAGCTTCCGAATTGACGATCCAATCCATACCATTAAACATTATCTAGAGCATTTAAAACTTCTAGAAATCAAATTTCCTAATTTTTCGACATCATTTACCTTACGATCAAAATGTCACAAAATTGACAATTTTTAACAGCCGGTATGAGATATTTGCTAATTTAACGGTGTAAAAGAATTGGAATAAGTTAAATTTTTGATAGAAAATTCTATTCACTATCTAGATAAAGATCAATAACTCTGATCTTAAATTGAAGGATCCGATCATCCACTTTTAGGACGTCGTTCGATTTTGACCGTTCATTTTATGCCCACTTGATAGACTTTTTTATGATTTCAAAAAATTACAAAATTTATTTTTTCGAAGTTTTAAATACTCTAGATTATATTTAACGGAGTAGATCGTCAATTCGGAAGATCCATCATCGAAAACAACTTATGAGTACGAAGGGTTCTATACTCGTAAGAGTATAGTAGCCCTACTCTATACATATACATATATATGTATGTGTATGTATATGTATGTGTATGTATATGTATGAATATGTATATGTATATGTATGTGTATGTGTATGTATGTGTATGTATGTATATATGTATATGTATGTATATATATATAGAGAGAGAGAGAGTTGAGCTAGAATGCTATCGATAGCAAACCGGCACTTTTGCCACCCATTTGTTTTCAATGATGGAGCCTCCAAATCGACGATCGGCACCGTTGAACATGATCTATACCACTTGAAGTATTTTGAAATTAAATTTCAAATCTTTTCGATACCATTTGCATAATGATCAAAGGGTTTCAAAATTTGTAATTTTAATGGTCGATATGAGACGTTTTCTCGTTTAACGGCGTAAAGATATCCAAATCAATTGAATTTTTGTTAGAAAATTCTTTAAACTATTAAAAACAAGATCTATACTCTTGATCTTGATTACAAGACTCCTATCATCATTTTTTTAAGAATATTCATTTTCACTGCTCATTTTTGTGTCCACTCGATGGATAAGAGAATAATATCGAAAATGTATGAAATTTGATTTCTAAATACTTCAAATGGTATAGATCATGTTCAACTGCCGATCATCAATTTGGAGGCTCCATCGTCAAACAAATGCTGCTAAAGCGCTGCTTATTATCGATAAGCATTCTAGCTCAACTCTATATATATATATATATATATATATATATATATATATATATATATATATATATATATATATATATATATATATATATATATATATATGTAGAGCTACTATGCTATCGGAAGTATAGAGGATTTGATGCTTCCGAGTTTTTAACCCTTGAATCAAGAATTGTACGGTTGGGATGAATGTGGTCCCTCCTAGGGTTGAGTAGTACTCCTAAGGTTGAGTAGTCCCCACAGTGTGTAGCGTATTAATCCAAAGGTTAGAAATGATCAAAGGGGTTGATCTAAGAGCCAAAAAATCGGAAGCACCAGATCCTCTATGCTTCCGATAGCATACTAGCTCTACTATATATATATGTATGTATATATATATGTATATATATATATACATATATATGTATATATATATACATATATATGTATATATATATATACATAGAGAGAGAGAGAGAGAGAGAGAGAGAGAGTATTGCGCTCCTATGCTTTTAAGAGTACCATGTCATTGGTGCTTGTAAGTTTTTAGCCCATTGATTAATAGATGTGCGGTTAGGATGATGTGGGCCCCGTTGGGTTGAGTGGGTGGTTGGTTGAATAGTATAATCTAACGGGTGAAAATGATCGAAGGTGTAGATATAATGGTAAAAAAATCGCAAGCACCAAGGACTTGGTGCTTTTACAAGTACCATAGGACTATATATATATATATATATATATATTATGTATGTATGTATGTATGTATATATATGGTAGGATGAGTATAGAGGCCTTCGTATTCATAAGTCGTTTTCGATGGCGGAGCTTCCGAATCAACGATTCATACCGTTAAATATGATCTAGAGCATTTAAGTATCTAGAAATTGAATTTCAGAATTTTTCGAATTTTTAATAAATTCTATCAAGTGAGTATAAAATAACCAGTCAAAAACAAACAATCTCCCAAAAATAGGGGATAGGGTTTTTAATTTCAAGATCGGAGTTATTGACCTTAATCCATACAGTGAATAGAATATTTTATTAAAAGTTCAACCGATTTCGATTCTTCCACACCGTTAACTAGAAAACACTCCATACGAACAGTTAAAAATGTTGATTTTAAGGCCCTCTGATCGTAAGGTATATGATGTCAAAAAATTATAAAATTCGGTTTCTAGATATTTCAAATGTCTAAATCATGTTTAACGATATGGATCATCGATTCAGAAGCTCCAATATCAAAAGTGACTAACAAGTGCGAAGGCAATTGTACTCATAATGGTATAGTAGGCGGACTCTCTATATATATAGTATTTATAAGTACGGTTTTCTGAATGAACGATTAATAAAGTTAAAATAATTTAGCATTTGAAGTATCTAGAAATCAAATATCATAATTCTCTGACATAATATACCTTACGATCAAAGGGCCTCAAAATTGATATTTTTAACAATGTAGAAAAATCGAAATCAGTTGAAATTTTTATATAAAATTTTATTTACTATATTGATCAAGATCAATAAGTCTTATCTTAAATTTGAAAACTCTAACCCTTATTTTTAGGAGATTGCTCAATTTTGACCATTCATTTTCTACCGACTTGATGGAATTTATTAATAAACTCGAAAAATTATGAAATTCGATTTCTAGATACTTCAAATGCTCTATATCATATTTAACAGTATGAATTGTTGATTCAGAAGCTCCATCATCGAAAATGATTTGTGAGCACGAAAGCTTCCATACTTATAAGAGTATAGTAGCCCTACTCTCTCTCTCTCTCTCTCTCTCTCTCTCTCTCTCTCTCTCTCTCTCTAAATATATATATATATATATATATATGCCTGGGATGTGAAAGCATTTTACCTTCCCGACATAACGCTCGAAGATAAAGAGAGAGTGGATCACCAAAGTTTCCTTCATTGTATAGAACTTTTGTCCCACCAGGGATGCTCTTAAGGGCTCGAAAATGCCGGATTGCTTCCTTAACAACACAATATTTTGTAAAGCATTCCACCAATAACCTAATTAGAAAAATTATAAAAACGTTTAATTCATCTAAACAGCATACTCAACACTAGACACCCACCCCCCTCCCCCCCCAAAAAGAAAACATCAATTCATCACCAAAAGACTAAAAAGCTAAATAAGCGAGCTGAAGCTGCAACACGTAACAATAGTTGCCTTAAACTGAAAAGAAGAAACTTCATCTTGAATAGCCAACTAGAAAGTTGAATAATGAGGAATTCATATCCAAAAATGTTTCAGCAATTAGTAGAAGAAGACATAAAATTATGAAATAGTAGCAACTGGATGGGTAAAGAGATAAAGTTTATATGGTAGCTAAAAACAATTATACGAATTATCCTTTACATTCTATTTTTCCAGCATTATAAATCAAATATAGCAAAAAGAACAGAAAATTTTCTCACGCGTAAGTCTTCACATTGGGTTGTAGACGCTTGTGATCTTCAACCATCATTCCCAATAATTCTGCTACATCTTGCACCCTATACATAAAGAGACTAACATGGTAAATAACAAAGAAAGAAAAGATAACACAATAACTTGGAAACAACATACAAAAAATAGAGATCAATAGAGTTTAAGAAGTTTTATCAACAGATGCTGAGTATGAGGTAATATCAAAAGATCAGAAACAGTGTAGAATCAGTAATGACTGCTAACTTGAGATATGACTAAGCCAACAGTGAAAGGATAAAAGAGGAAAACTACTAGAAAACTGTTGAATATGGCAACAGAGTAATGACATATAAGAAATGAAGAGAATAGAAGAAATTGTCAAAATATCCCTGCCAAGGGTGTATATAGCATGTAGTAGACACATATCTTTTGCAGGTAATCAAAGTGGATAGCGGAAAGTGGGCGCCATAGAGGTCTCTATGAGCCCATAGCGAGATTCACCATAAATTATTTAAAAGTCTTCCTAACTGTATTTAAGTTGAACATGGTAGAAACGATGTACCAGCTCCAAACATAAAGTATTGCATTTCAAGTTTCACCGTATTTATAATTGCAAATCTACTTATTTAAATATCTATTCCTATTGATATTCCTAATTGTATTTACATTGAAAATAGTAGAAATACTACACCAATTCCAAATATAGAAGTATTGCATTTCAAGTTTCACCATATTTATAATGGCAATTCTACTTAATATGGTGACCTTTCATAATCTTTGGTGGCCGCCAAAACACCCTCACGGTCACCATTTTGCTTTTTTCCTACACACTAATAAAACCCTAATTTTCTCATGTGGTCCTTAAGATAACACGATTGAATAGTTTCCCAAGAACCTTTTAAGTACTTTATTTCTTACAATCAAACAATTTCTCAAGTTTTCTTTGATTTTAAGCCAAAACTAGCCTACACGAAGCTTTAGAAAATTGGGGCTTAAAATGGGCCCTTGCTAGAGCAGCTGCTACGTGCACTACAACTGCTACAGCTGCTAGAGCTGCTAAGCTGCTACATGAGCGACAACTGCTACAGCTGCTAGAGCTGCTACGTATTAAGTAGAATTGCCATTATAAATATGGTGAAACGCAACGTTTGCCCTCAAGTACGGCCATCGCGGCCACTATAGCAACCATAGCAACCGTTATTTAGAACACAGATCCCTGCAAAGTTGTGCAATTACAATTTTATGGCAAACATGACCCTCTAAATTCTTAAAATTTTGAAATATATCCCTCTCCATCAGTTGAGCGATCAAATTCACCAATCCGAGTGAAAATGACGGAGAAAACTTTTTGATCATCATTTTCGATCTTTAATCTTTAATGTCTCATATCATTCTGTATGAGTCCTAAATCCCAAAACCTTAAAATCCGCAAATATTTTCAATAGCATAACAGTCCTAATAGTGGAAGAAAACTATATGATGGTAGTCAACCAGTACGAACAAATATGCAACATTTAGAAAATTCGGAGGGATCATTTACAATTCAAAATTTTGAAAGGACAAATCCATATCTTCCAAACTTGCAATAAAATTTTGAAAAGACAAATCGATATCTTCCAAACTTGCAATAAAATTTTGAAGGAAAAATCCGTAATTTATAAATTTGCAAGGACATATGCCTTGACCAAAGAAAAACTAACATGGAGATTCTGGGAGAATATTTGCAATGCGAAGAAAAACTAATACAGAGAATGTGGGAGAATACCGGTGACAATCTGACATGACCTTGCTGCACCATTCTTTTCGGTAAAAAGTTTGAATACCCACATAAATATACCATTCACTCAGATCCCAATATGTTACTATATTAACAAGCTGTAAATGTGCCAAATAATATACAAAGGAACTCTAAACCAAAAGGTAGAATAGAATTGTAGCAGATTTTGAACATAATGTCAAAGCAATAATTTCAAGTATAGCATAGTCCTACCATGGTAAGTCTGCAAAGCAAAAGATGAATATAAAATAGAGAAAAATATCTAAGGTAAATCACTTATTTAAATTGGTAGCTCTACCTGTCATAGGACTCTGCTCTAGTGTATGCTTGTATAACCCAATTATATGTTTCAGTGTCAGGTTTCATGAAATCTGCAAAATAAGTATGTATTTATGCAAATATACAAGCATGGAGTTTAAGCACCTAGATACGACTTCAAATATTCAACAATAGATGTATAATTTCTATACCTTCACCACCATATTCCATATTCTCAAATGTTGCAAATGCTATTTCTGGTATTCCACAAGTTGCCTACATAAGATATTCAAAATATGAACTGACCAGCAGGATACATACATAATATGTGGCAATCATAAGCTAAAAATAAGCAAATGAACAACAAAGTTTTTATACTATGTAATCTTAAAAAGATGAACTAACTTTCCTTACCTGTACGCTAAGAAGACAATTAAAGTGGAATGTGGTGGCCATTCTTCCTGCAGCCTCCATCTCATATGCAATGGTCAGAGCATTAGAATGGTCTCCAGCTTTACAGTCTTCTTCAATGAGGAGATCGTAAAGTTCATCAGTCGCTCTTAATCCACCTTTAGATCCTTTAAGAAATACCGTATTGGCATGATCCAAATAGCGGTTCCTGACCAGCTCCTCTGTGTTCGGAGAGACAAAATTCTTAGTCAAGTTCGACAGAGACGAATGGGTCCAAATGCATCAAAGTATATATAACTTTAGTACCAACAAGAACAAGCCAAGCTTTGCGGATATCAAATTTTAATTTTTCCATGGCTGCGAGAATTTCCATGCCCCTAGTTGCACGGCCTCTGGAACCAAACAAGCGGATCAGAGCAACAAATGTTTCCTGTAGCGGACGTAGGCCTGCGCTCAATTCCCTTCTGAGAGTTTGCATCTGCATCAAAAGTATTAGTTGGTCAGCACGAATGCATTTTATTTTTCAGGTAATATCAGATTGAGAATTGGAAAAGAAACGCAAGCAACCAATAACGTAGGCGACTTACCCCGGTCACACGCAGAATTTACAAGATGGAAAATAGTAATCTATGGATGTAACTAGCTGTTTGTCTCCCATTATTATTCCAGCTTTGCAAAAGGAAAAGCATAAAGAGTCGAGTCTGATATTAAAAGAATAATACTGCCGCCAAAGTTATGCGTAAACAAAGTGGGCAAAAATATCGACAAATACCCGCTCTCCCTGCCACCCTTTGAAGATATGTTCAAACCTTTCATCTCTACTATTTTCAGATCAGGTGCGTGTTCTGGTTTGATGTTAGAACAGAATGTTTCTTTAAAATGGTTCACTGATCTAGCACTATAGCAAACAGCTACTGGCGAAAAGAAAGGGCTGCGAGTTCAGAATTTCGGGACGGAAGAGAGGGCGCTTACCGCGCCCTCCTCATCGCCGGAGAGGGTTTGCGAGACGATGAGGCCGTGGAAGGAGCGGGGGCCGGGGCTGAGGCCGGCGGCGACCATGTCGTAGATGACGTCGGCGACGCCGGCGGAGTCGCGCTTACGGGCGCGCTCCATGAGCTCCTCCATGAAGGTGAACCTCAGCCCCTTCTCCGCCGTCGACACCGTGGCGCTCGATGATGAAGAAGAGGAGGAGGAGGAGGAGGAGGAAGAGGATTCGTCGTCCTTGGAAGATTGCTTCTTCCTCCGGCCCTTCCTCTCCGGGGTGGAGACCGCAAAGAGGACGGGGGATGCTCGGGGCTTCGAATGGGATAGAGGAGAAGCGTGGGGGAAGTTTCGGCTCAAGGATAGGGGAAACGCCATGGATTTTGTAAACCTTGGAGGAGAAGGGGTTGCTGCTGAGGAGGCAGAGACGTGGATAAGGAGAGAGAGGAGTAACAACTAAAACAAGCGGGGTTTGGGGAGGGAGAAGGAAGTGGGACTGTTGTGGGGGACTTTTTTTCGAAAATAACCCTGTAAAAATTCATATTTGCCGAAATAACCCTATGAAAATTTTATTTGGGAAACTAACCCTGCTCGCGCCAGCTCGGCGGCCACGTCGGCATTTTCTATGAAGACGGTGAATCATTCACCGTCTTCTGGCCGCCTCATGAAGACGGTGAACGATTCACCGTCTTATCTAGGCGTGCCAACTCCGCCTTCTGCAAAAAAATCCGCGCGGAGACCCCCTGCTGAATGCCACAGAGAAGACGGTAAACGAATTACCGCCTTCTCACCGCCTTCTCTGCTTCCCAAGAAGGCGGTAATTCGTTTACCGCCTTCTCTGCTACCCAGAGAAGGCGGTGAATCGTTCACCGCCTTATCTAGGTGTGAACCATTCACCGCCTTCTCTGCAATCCCCCGCCTACCCTCCGCGCATTCTCGCTAAGTGAGGAATAAAGAGAAGACGGTGAATGGTTCACCGTCTTTAGTGTTTACACTAAAGACGGTGAGCCATGGACTTAGCCAAATTTCGTCAAAAATCCAATCAAAATCCAATACCAGCAGGCTTTCAGGTTTACAATTTCATCGATATCAACTAACTCAATTTTGACGCAAATATTTTTCAATAAGACATAGAATCCAACAAGAAACATAACATCACGAGTGGATTAACAAGAGAAACTCAACAGGAAAAAAATTCCGTCAAAAACCCAATCAAAATCCAACAAAATACAAGGTGTTCATACAAGAAATCCAACGAGTCACAATATCATCGAGAAAGATCAACTTTGACGCAATATTTTCCAATAAGACATAGAATCCAACAAGGAACATAAAATCACGAGTGGATTAACAAGAGAAACTTAACAGGAAAAAAATTTCGTCAAATATCCAAACAAAATCCAACAAAATATAAGATTTTCATACAAGAAATTTAACGAGATTTACAATATCACCGAGAAAGTTCAACTTTGACGCAATATTTTCTAATAAGACATAAAATCCAACAAGAAATCTAACATCATGAGTGGATTAACAAGATAAACTCAACAAGAAGAAAAATTTCGCGATTCGCGATTCGCACAAAAATAATTAAACGCGAATTATTCGCGATTCGCGAACGATTCGCCCAAAAAAACGGCGGTCGCGGACTAGCGGCCGCGGTCGCGTCATCGCCGCTCTGTCGCGTCGTCGGCCATCGCCGCTCTCGTCGCCGTCCTCCTCCGCCACCCCGACCGGCGCCGTAAGCAAGAGGGCCGCGGGCGTTGCCCTCCTCCTCCTTCCGCAGCGCCGCCGCCGGAGAAAGTGGTGGAGCTAGCGAGGAAGAACCGAAGAAGAAGAAAAGGTTGGAAATGGAGTGGAGTGTGGGGGTGGGAAACGGCGGGGTCCACGAGGCTACACTCGCCTCGTGGACCGTGCAAGAGCTTTCCGCCTTTTTTGTGTGAGATGTGACTACACACAAATATATATATATATATATATATATACGTAGACCTCCTCTCATGCGGTCCGTGGCCTCGTGGACCGTGCACCATCTTCTCCCCCCCAAAAGCCGTGATTCCCAATAATCCCAAACCGTCATTTTTAGCCTCTAGGAGCTCATAAACTCTGATTTTTTTTTCCAAAATTTATAAAATAAATTTTTCAAAAAAAATTTTAGGGACAACCTTTGTAACATCCCGAAATTTAATTTAAGAATAAAAATAAATAAAAATAGTGTGAGATACTATTTTTATTGGATTAGAGAAGTAAAATATAAGTCTGAAATGACCTGTGCTGAAATCGGAATGAAATGTAAGATTTAGAATTTTCTACGAGAGACGAGAGATAAATTAGCGTAAAAATGCACAAAGGTCGTAAAATTATGAAAACTGACGGGTATGTCAGGATTATTATTACGAGGCTAGATTTAAAGTTTCGTGCCATTCTGACACCCAGAAGATGAGAAGTAAATTCCGAATGTTATCTGATAAAGATTACAGTTCGGTAGAGTTCGCGGTGACCAAACGGGGTCCAAATTGAAATGTTAAGATATTTTCTCACTCAGTAGGTTAAAACGAACCTGACTGTCAAATTTGAGCACAAACGGACGTCCAGAAGGGCTCCAACTGTTTCAGATGGCAGAACCGAAAGTTGGAAGTTGAATAGTGCAATGTTGAGGGACTAATGTGTAAAAAGTGTTTGTGCCCTTTTCTTCTCCTCCCTCGACCCGAGGGCACCACACACACACACACACACACACACACACACCCTCACATACACATACATGGAGATAGAGAGAGAGCTCCATTTCTCTCTCTAAATTTCTCCCAAAAATGGTGGATTTGGTGGAGATTGAAGCATAGAAGTGGATCGTCTTCGTCTTCTTCATCTTCTCCTTGGTTTGGAGCACGTTTTGAGATAAGCTTCTTGAACCCTCTAATGGTAGATGTCTAAAGCTTTAATTATATGCTCTAATAATGAATTTAGATGCATTCTAGCATGCTAAATAGAGGTTTATTGCTTGAATCCAAAGCTCTAATGGTGGATTTTCACCTAGTATTAAACCTAGGGTTAGTAATTGGAATTTTTGGTAAATGAGGGTTTTGATCTATAATAACCCTATTGTTCTCTAATTGAAGGTTAGAGATGAAGCTTGGAGCTCTCTAATGGTGGAAGCAAGCTTTCCAATAGTGGATTTAGCTTGATGTCATTGTAGCCATGGTAAGTTTTGTGAATTTGAGTTAAGGTTAGGATTAAGACTAAATGAGATGTTTAATTAGGATCTATATATGATTCTAAACTAGTTTAATGAAGAGAGTATCATAATTAATGAGACCCTCTTGATGAAATAGAGATCTAGGATTGCAAATGGGATTTTAATTAAATCCTTTTTGCGTATGAAGTTCTAATGATCTCTAAGGTATTATTAGAATGCTAAATACTTGATGTTTGGATTAATTGGAGCATGTGTAGAGGCAAGGGTTAGTAATGGAGGTTCTTAGTAAACAAGGGTTTTGATCTTATTTAACCTTTTAACTCTCTAATTGAAGGTTAAAGATGAACTCTTGATGACCCTACATTTCGGATTGCGTTCGGCGGTCAATTGCGAGTAGTTGGAGCCGAACCGAATCACGCGTGTTGCGGAGCCCGATTGCAAGTGACTACAAGCACCTGGAGAGCGATATTAATTAGGTGGGGGTGCTTCCACTAACACCTAACTTCTCTTGATGTCTATGTGTCACCCATTGAGCATGTATGTTATAGCTATTTTCATGCATAGTAGGGTAATTGAATTATGTATTGCATGCTTAGAGTTAAGATGCAAATGAGATTTGTTATGAACAGAGAAAAAGGATTAAACCCTATGTATGCATGAGATGAGACAAAGAACCTAGTGGTTAAAGAACAAGAACATTGTGACATATAAATTGAATGACATTGAGAATTGTAAAGAACACTAATATGCACGTGTTGAGATAAAGAACCTAGAGGTTAAAGAACAAGAACATTTTGACATATAGATTGAATGACATTGAGAATTGTAAAGAATACTAATATACATGTGTTGAGATAAAGAACCAAGAGGTTAAAGAACAAGAACATTGTAACATATAGATCGAGTGGCATCTATGATTGCAAAGAACACTAGAGTTAGTGTGATATTGAGAATAAGAACAAAGAAAATAAATGACACTAGAGTTAGTGTAATGACATGGTCAAGAACAAGTATGCATGTGAATAAAGAACACTAGAGTTAGTGTGTGGCATTATTAAATGTGTGTAAAGAACCATAGTGTATATGACACTAGAACAAGTCAAAGAATGCAAATAAAGAACATGAAAGATATAGTGACAAAGAAACCTTAGAGTTAAGGGTCATTTGATCATAGTTCTCCGTCAAGGAATGGATTGAAATGGAATCCTTAAAGTTAAGGATTGATCGTACTCACCATATAGTCCTTACTCGAGGCGCGGTAGCTCCCCCTCGAGCGGTGCGCTCCGGAGTAGGTCACCACTGGAATGAGTTTTCCGAGGACGGTCCCAACGGGTCGATTCTGAGCCTCCCCGGTTATATTTGGGATTTTGAGTTTGGTTGAGTCTTGTTGAGGGCGAAACCTACGGGTTAGCCAAGAGATTGGGTTATGGAATTATGATCTTGCATTTATCATTATTATTATATTGAGCATAAGCAATCTTTACTATTGTTCAGGCATATTAGTTGTATGCATTATAGTTTGGTTACTATCTACTTCTTCTTTCAAATTATGCCTGAAATAGACCTAGTGGGAAAGTCGGTGTAATTGGGGGCCGAGCCCACTGGGAACTTTGTTGTAGTTCTCATCCCACTAACCATGCAGGTTTTAGCACGAGCGGGGCGATTCGTGGCTCGAGGCATGGTTATCGTGCTCTAGGTAGTGTTCTACCCATGTGTATAGTGGCACCCTTTATATATTTCATCTATTATGTTGATGAAATAAAAATATAATAAAATCATGTGAGAGGTGTAATGTGTTAAGTTCTTTTGAGAGATGAAATGTTAAATTGAGATGGCCAATGTATATTGGAAGAATGAATGTAAAAATTATATAAGCTTTATATTTGATTGAAATTGATCAAGTTACAATGTATGTAAATAAAATAGTTAGATTACTTTCACTTGGTTGCTGCTTACCCTCGTGTAAGTCGTTGTGTATGTCTTCCGCTTGTGCATTTCATATTCTTTGTGTGTTGAGCCTCGGGGCGACAGCGGGAGTGTGCGGTCATTGGCGTGCCCGAACCGACCAAATTGGCGGTCCCGGGGCGTGACAACCATTGTTTGGGAAAAAGAATTTTCAGCGAAATTTTTTTTTTTGGAGAGACTTTACACTGATCCAAAATTTCGCGAGGCGGAGGAGAAGGAGTACGACCATGGCGGCCAGAACGTAACCCGCGAGCTTGCGACCGCCGTTTTTTTGGGCGGATCATTCGCGATTCGCGAATGATTCACGGATAATTTTTTTTGGTGAAAAAATCGCATTTTTTTCATATTTTTTGGAAAATACGGATACGGGCGTATAATATGGTATTCGAAAAATTCGCGAATAATACGCGTATTATACGAAAATTAACTAACTAAGGTTTCGGTTTGCGCACGTGTTTTCCGGTGACCCGGGGCTGTTCCGATGTCTCCGGAGGTGAGCACGGTGATCTTTGGTCAGTTCTGATCACAGTGCTCACCACATTTAGGGTCCGAAAGCCCCTAGTTTGCGAGATTAGCATGTTTTACATGCTGTGCGCGCAGTTTGCTGAATTTCGGGTCGCTCCCGCGCTCTCCACAGTGGTCGGCTGTAACGACCCAGCCCACTAGCAATAATAACTTGTTGGGCCCAACCACCGTGTGAGTTACGGGGAAGCCCCAAGGATCTATCTAGATTGTATCCGACACCTAGAGGGGGGTGAATAGGTGTACCGGCCAAAAATCACAAATAATCGATGCGTTAAAAGTAAATGCGGAAATTAAAAACACACCGAGATTTACGTGGGAAAACTCCAAACTCGGAGTAAAAAACCCACGGGACCAACACGCGAATAACAATCCACTAAGAGAAAAGATTACAAGGTGATTACCGACTCCACGGACTTAACCTCTCTTAACCTCCTATGAATCTCCGCGCAATCCTCCGGGTTGTCCACGCCCTCACGTCCGAGTCCACGAACGCCACGTCCCGAATCCACGAAACGCCACCACTTCGAATCCACGAAGCTTCTATCACGCCGAATCCACGACGCCACTCGAATCCACGAGCCAACGATCCGAATCCACGAATCGCCTTCAAACGCGCCGAATCCACGACGCCTCCATGAATAGAATCATGAATATGGTGATCCTTCGTTGGAGTATCGATGAAAACCGAAGAAGAAAGACTCCAAGCGAAGCGTAGATCAAATCGACATATAGAGAAGGATTTACTATGTCTCGATTTGACCTAAAAGAGGCTATTTAGTAGAAAATAGGTTTTGAAGGAATTCCTAGCCTCTAGGGTTTCTCAAACATGTATTATAATAAAGTGCACGAAGTTAGAGAACCCTAAGAACCTATTTATAGACTTTAGAATCAATTAGATTCGGATTAGAGATTTTTCAGATTTTTACCCATCCGTACATTACAAACTTGAACTGTTACGGTTCCACAAGGACGGAAGATTATTTTTCGAAGCCTTGGAACCGGTAATGGGATTGATGGTTATACTGTATAGCAACTTTTCCCATACCGGTACAGCATCTTTTTCCATACCGGTATAACTTTGTATTTTTGCTGATTTTTTCATTTTTCGAAAACTACAAAGTTCCGTTACAGTTTCTAATCCGTTATTCAATGATTTTACGATTCTAATGCCTACAACTAAGTATGAATCACCATAACATGAATTAAAAACTTACCTAGGCATCGTGATTCTCATCGTGAGCCAATTTCTTTCTTCGAAGTCTTTGATTCTTCACCGTTCTTCGATCCGCTCCGATCCTTCAAGACTCGACCAATTCACGAAACTTGCCAACACAAAATCCAGAACGTTCTCCCCCTTTGGCAAATTCGTGACAAAACACAAAAGCTCACTAAAATTACATCATAAAGAGAAACGAAGTTCAATGTCATCACCAAAACATTAAACTTCTCGCGTGTAATCCAAATACAATATGAAAACCAAAAGTACATCAAAAACTCCTAAAACAAACTCTATGACTTAGACGCAACTAGGAGTCTTGAAGTCTTGATTTCCTGCAAAACAATTACAAAATAAAATAGAAGATCAGAACATTAGTCAATCACCAATTAATGTCTTTGTTCTCATCTTCGACCCCTTTTTGTCCTTGGTCCTTTAACTTTTCTATCGTTTCAACTTTTCTTTCGTACACAACTATCTCCTTCTCCCTCCTTAAAATCATCATGTCTCCCCCTTCGTGTATGTCTCCCCCTTCGTGTATGCATCATGAATATCTCCTCCCTTCTTACCTGTTTAGCATTTATTTATTCTTCTCCCCCTTTTTGTCAAAAATTGCCAAAAAGAAACAGTAAGTAGAGAGAAAAAGACTAAAAAAAAAGAGTAAGCACATCATAATTACAGACCAAGATGCATAATAAAAGAGAAAACATCAAGTACTAGGCAAAGATAAACTAAACATAATCCTAAGAAAAGCAGTAAAAAACAGCAGGAGAAAGAAGTCAAGGCAGAAGTCACTCAAGAGCCTCGATCATCGTCATCTCCTCTAGCAAGAGATCCAGAACCGTGAAATCAATAGTCCGACACTGTGCAGAACGGCCGGCGAGATACGTAACGCCGATAGGGACGAGAGGTCGATGGAAAGATATCATCATGTGTGCAACCCATCTTCTCCAAGATCCTCTTCATTCCTTTCTCGAGACTCTTGAATCCCTTCTTTAGAAAACTCACTTCCTTCGTGAGTTCACCCATGTCACGATGAAGTGTGTCCAACGTGACTGCGCCTCCTGCCCTAGAGGACCCCGCAGCGGTGCACGCTCCGCTCGTCGTGACGGTGGAGGTGGAGAAGGCACAAAGCACTACTCGATGCCGCAGCGGTGGAGCTCCCTGGTCCGCCGAAAAGTCTTCAAGGTGCTCGCGACTTTGCCCAAGTCACCGCATCAATCGGCCCAAGTCCGTAGTCATACTTATCGCACCTTGTGTCTACGCCGTGTCCCCGTAAAATCCGACTGATAAGCAAAGGAAATGGTAGTAGCTCCCGCCGTACTGATGACTGGATAACATGAACCATTCGCTGCCAGATAAGGAATGGTATGTTAATGTTTAATCCAAGGCTCTGCTCAGGGTGACCAAGAAGAAACAATAATAGCAAACGATCCCAGCGAAGCCTCTTGGTCCCAATAGTTGGTTGGACGTTGTAGCACAGAATCAAAGAAAGCAAGTGATACTCCGGGCGCAAATCCTTTGATTCCACACATGCCCGATCTGTGCGAACGCCCGGTTTGCATAGATCGTTTCAACCACGCTCTCCCAATGTGTCGAGGATCGGAATGTCCCAAAGCAGATAATGTAGTCCGCCGTGTCAACATACATCCCTAGAATCTCTCCAATCTCGTGAGGAGTGACCGTCGCCTCTCGTCCACGCACCGACGTCTCAAATACATAAGACCGTCTCTTCATCCTCTCGCGAGAACTACACCACGTGTAGAACTCCCGAACGAGTTCCACGTGCAAAGGTGTGCGAGCCGCTACCCGTCCAACAAAGCTCAATAGGTGCTCTCTCGCATCGCCGCCTAAACTCAGAACTCGCTCGCCAGTCCTTGAAGACTACATGCCGCTCCGCTAGGCATGATCGCACCGAGTAAGCACGAGCCCTCTCGAGGAACCTCGCCTATCCTCTTGGCTCGCCGCTCCCCGGTAGCACCACCTCCTCGCGATGACTCACCGAATGCCTTTTCCCTTGTCGAGACGGGAAACAGTGCTCCTCAAAGATCTTCTTCTTCTTCTTCAACCTCCTCACCTCCTCGACCCGATAGTCGGGATCGATCCTTCGGACTCCTCACTGGCGAGTCCGTTTGGAAGTCTCTCTACTTCCTCTACTACGTCCTCGACGACCTCCGCAGCCATGAGCACCAAGTACAAGAACCAAAGAAAAACCATTTTCCTGCACAAGAAAAACCTCACATGAACACATTTTTGAAAAAATTCTCTAAAAATTGTGAAAAATTCACAAATAATTCAAGAATAAATAATAAAGCAATAACGAACTTGAATCATGCAGAAAATTTCATCAAATTTGGCACATTTTCAAAAATCCCGAAATTCTACCAATATTGAACCCTAGAACGTAAATCTGTAAAAAATAACGGATTTCAATGTGGTCTAGGTGTTTTAGATGCAAGATCTTGTGTCCAAAAGCCGATTTTCAGCAAAAAATCGCATCAAAAAGGAACGAAAACAGAGATCAAACAATTTTTCCGAAATTCCATTAAAAAAGAAACCTAGAACATAGATCTGCGAAAAATAGCGAATTTAAACTAGTTCTAAGTGTTCTGAATGCAAGATAATAAGTTCACATAGTGAATTACTGCAAAAAATTGCATCAAAAACGAGTAATAACAAAGATCCAACACTTGTCCCGGAATATTCAAAAAATATGCAAAAATCGGGTTTGATCTTAGATCCAAGCTAAAATAATTGTTTGAGGGAAAACGTGCGAAAAGAGAAGAGGCTCGGGGTTTTTAGAGAGAGAGAGACGCGTTTTAAATGAGTTTAGAGAGTGGAAAAGGAATCGTTAGGTGTTATATCGCGGGCTACAAGAATTTGTACCAGATGGGATGAACTGCATCCAGACAGATCAACGAATTCGAAAAATAGCCTTTTTCATTTAAAAATTCTCCAAAATCAAATTAATTTCACAAAAATTAATGATTTGACGTCAAAAATTATTATGATGACAAGAAATATTCTATGATTTCAAAAGACATCATATCATCAAAATTTGATATTAAGAACAATCAAAATTATTTAAATCATCAAGATGCGAATTGATAAATAATAATTTTCTAGAAATTTGTCCAAATTGACACCAATTCGTCGCAACACGTTCAAAATAGAAATTTAACTAATATAGCACCGGGGTGGCTCTTTGAGCATCTTTTTCAAAAACTATCACCTTATGTCACCGAAAAATTCTAAAATATTCATTTTTTCAACCTTTTTCGGTTTTTCTCATAATTTCTCACGTGGTAGCTTCACACACGTCTTGACGACCGGTGGTAGCTCTTTCCTACACGTGGTGGTAGTTTTCACACTCCTTTCGGATGTAACTCTTTCCACATCTTTTAAACTAAGGAGTTCCCTTTTTTTAAATAAAACAAACTCCGCCTCAATTAGACAATCTCACAATTGAAAATAATTTTGAAGAATCTTAGTCAATTAGAAAATATCCATCAATTATATTCAACATTCACCACCAAGATGGATTAAATACAAAATGATTAAAATTAATTTCAAAAATTTTGATGAAGGTATGTAAGAAGAAATCACATAATAAATTATCGTCAAAATAATGAAAAGTGAAGTAAAATCGATAATTAATATGAATTTAATTCAATTTGAATTGACTTTAAAAATCGGTTAATTCTCTTTGAAAAACCATTAATCTCTCTAGATTAAAGATTTTCAATCATTGCCACTCTCAAAAATTTTAAAAACTCCCCTTTACCTTTCCTCAAAGACGATTTTCAAACACAAGAAACTCAAGCATCAAAGATATTCACTAAGTACCAAAAACCGCCTAAGCATGTAATGCAATGAATAAAAGTAGGAAATATACACCTATCAAAGCATTACATAACCGAAAAACAAGCTAAGAAGAATAACAAGGAAAGATATCACCTTTCCGAATCCAAACTTGTCGAATTTTTCCTTGCTTTGACTTGTCGACGTGAGGCTTGACTTCTTTCAACCTTTGTTCAACCGATGATTGTCTCGATGCTTGGTTCTTCGGTTGATATTTACGTTGAGGCTTTGTCGCCCGGTTTGCACGAGGTACTCGACCCAATTGATTTCCTATTTGATTCCGTGGGAGATACCGAATAGAAGAAGGTGCCGATTGAGATTTCGTTGTCTTGTTCGGGCAACTCTTTTTGATATGTCCCTTGACTCCGCATCGGTGACATACCTTTGCTTTTAAATTTGTTGAGACTTTCAATATCGTCTTTTGATCCTTCTCAACATATGTCCTTTCGTATCCGAGGCCCAACTTGTTCGTTTGACCTAACCCGAGCATGTTATCCAACTTTTTCGAACCCGAGGAAAATTGTTGAAGATCCGATTTGAGTTGATGAACTTGCTTGGTTAACACTTGATTGGATGTGTAAGTTTCCTTAAATTGTTGCTCCAAAAATCCAATCTTATCCTTATAAGATTTCATCGTTAATTCCGCTTCTTCTAGCTTCTTTTGGAGGACCGAATTGATATTCAAAATTGATTCCCGTTCCTCCTCAAGAGCTTCATTCATGATCCTCATATTGTTGTTATCTTCTTCAATCTCCAACAAACGACTTTCCAACTTCTTATTGAATTTAGCCATCTTTTTCGATTCGATAAGAAGTTGGTTGTATGCTTCGGCTATATCCTCGCCATTCGATTCTTCCTCACTTTCGCCATTCTCGCTCGAAGACCCATGCGAAGAGAGGAAGATTTGAGTTAGAAACAATAGATGATAAACAAGCAACATTATAAGACGGAGGAAAAGATGTAGAATTAGCGATTAAAGCCGTATGATCCTTTTCTTCATCACTTGATGATGATCCGTTTGAAGAAGAGTCATCCCAAGTTTTCGTTTTAGCTTGCAAAGCCTTCGGTTTATACGTCTTCTTCGAAGGACAATCCGTTGCGATATGGCCGTAGCCTCTACACTTGAAGCATTGGATTTCCCCTTCGAATTCATCTTTTTCATTCGAAGACTTTGCAAGTTTTTTATCTTTCAATTTAGAATTAGAAGAAGGTTTAGAAAAGGATTTTCGTCAAGATGAAGCATCGTTCTTCTTTCGGAAATTCGAAACTTCTTCGTGAGGAGCGCCAATTGTTGTTCAAAATCCGCAAGCGTAATATTTTCGTCGGAATCCGTGTCGTCGTCTTCTTCCTTTGATGATTTGAGTGCCAGCCCTGTGCTTTTAGAAAAAGACTTGGAAGAAGATTGATTAGTAGGAAAAGTCATCTCATACGTTTGTAAAGCGCCTACTAATTCTTCGACTTTCATCTCGTCCGGATGCTTAACCGTTTCGATCGCGGCAACCTTTGCCCGAAAACGTTCCGGAAGAGTTCGAAGAATTTTTCTAACAACTTTTGACTCCGGGATTTTCTCTCCCAAGTTAGCGCATGTATTTACTACGTCTTGTAGACGTGTATAGTACTCGGTAAAGGTCTCGTTTTCATCCATGAAAATCGAATCAAATTTGCTTGTAAGCATTTGTAATTTTTGGACCTTTACTAAGCTTGTTCCTTCATGCGTAACTTGTAGAGTATCCCAAATCTCTTTCGCGGTTTCACAAGCCGACACGCGAGTAAACTCCGTTTGCGACAAGGCATTAAATAAAGCGTTTATGCCCTTGCCGTTAAACGAAGATGCCTCGTTTTCATCTTTCGTCCACTTGTCTCGTGGTTTAGGCTTCTCAACATTATCGACCTTTTCGGTTGGAGGTTTCCATCCGAACTCAATTGATTTCCACACCCGCTCTTCGATTGCAATTAGAAAAGCTCTCATGCGAACTTTCCAATAGGCATAATTCGTGCCGTCGAAAAGCGGAGGTCGATTAATGTTACCGCCTTCGGCCATTAGATATCAATATATCTAGATCCCGCTCTGATAGCAATTGTGAGTTACGGGGAAGCCCCAAGGATCTATCTAGATTGTATCCGACACCTAGAGGGGGGTCAATAGGTGTACTGGCCAAAAATCACAAATAATCGATGCGTTAAAAGTAAATGCGGAAATTAAAAACACACCGAGATTTACGTGGGAAAACTCCAAACTCGGAGTAAAAAACCCACGGGACCAACACGCGAATAACAATCCACTAAGAGAAAAGATTACAAGGTGATTACCGACTCCACGGACTTAACCTCTCTTAACCTCCTATGAATCTCCGCGCAATCCTCCGGGTTGTCCACGCCTCACGTCCGAGTCCACGAACGCCACGTCCCGAATCCACGAAACGCCACCACTTCGAATCCACGAAGCTTCTATCACGCCGAATCCACGACGCCACTCGAATCCACGAGCCAACGATCCGAATCCACGAATCGCCTTCAAACGCGCCGAATCCACGACGCTCCATGAATAGAATCATGAATATGGTGATCCTTCGTTGGAGTATCGATGAAAACCGAAGAAGAAAGACTCCAAGCGAAGCGTAGATCAAATCGACATATAGAGAAGGATTTACTATGTCTCGATTTGACCTAAAAGAGGCTATTTAGTAGAAAATAGGTTTTGAAGGAATTCCTAGCCTCTAGGGTTTCTCAAACATGTATTATAATAAAGTGCACGTTAGAGAACCCTAAGAACCTATTTATAGACTTTAGAATCAATTAGATTCGGATTAGAGATTTTTCAGATTTTTACCCATCTGTACCGGTACAAACTTGAACTGGTTACCGGTTCCACAAGGACGGAAGATTATTTTTCGAAGCCTTGGAACCTAGAATGGATTGATGGTTATACCAGATAGCAACTTTTCCCATACCTAAGATAAAGATCTTTTCCATACCAGATAACTTTGTATTTTTGCCGATTTTTTCATTTTTCGAAAACTACAAAGTTCCGTTACAATTTCTAATCCGTTATTCAATGATTTTACGATTCTAATGCCTACAACTAAGTATGAATCACCATAACATGAATTAAAAACTTACCTAGGCATCGTGATTCTCATCGTGAGCCAATTCCTCTTTCTTCGAAGTCTTTGATTCTTCACCGTTCTTCGATCCGCTCCGATCCTTCAAGACTCCGACTCAATTCACGAAACTTGCCAACACAAAATCCTTAACACACCGGCCCAAAATGCTTAAGCCCAGTTATTATTACTAGTGTCTAAGTCTATTATAAACCTAATAACAATCCCATTCCCATCCGATGTGGGACTATTGGGGTGTCACAGACTCCCCCCGTTAAGACCCTGACGTCCTCGTCAGTCCAATCACACACACACAGCCCACGATCACCAGGCTATGTGAGACTCGTCTCGCTAGCCTGTCATCCAGACCCTGGCTCAGCCGAGACTCGCCACACATGTCCAGCTGGTGAACCGGCTCTGATACCAAATGTAACGACCCAGCCCACTAGCAACAATAACTCGTTGGGCCAAACCACCGGCCCAAAATGCTTAAGCCCAGTTATTATTACTAGTGTCTAAGTCTATTATAAACCCAATAACAATCCCATTCCTATCCATGTGGGACTATTGGGGTGTCACATCGGCAGTGCTCCGAAAGGTGAGCACAGCCTCCGGCACGCCGAGACCTATCAGTGGGTGTCTCGGTTTGACTGAATGACTTCTGGTTTGTGTAGACGGACCATAAAAGTGCCGAAATCACATGAAATAATGTGATTTTGGGTAATCGGAAGGGCTTTTATGTAATTATGCTTATCGTGGCTGCTGTTGACAGCATGTGCGTGCTGTGGGTAACCTTTGGACTGATTGTCCAAGGCCCCATGCCCTTGCGAAGATCGAAAATGCATTTCCGGTGCGTTTCTCGGTGAAATCCATCGACGGAATGCGGGTTTGGTTCGAAATTCTTCCGACGGTGCTTTGTGATGAATTGTTGTGTCGTTGAGCCTTGTTGGCTGGTCACCCGTGTCGTTTCGACGGTTCAGAAACGACGGGTGAGCGACGGTGGGTTCCAGTGCCGAAATTGACACTTCCGGAAACCCGTATTCGTACAATTATCCGGCGATAATCGTGTAGCTGTGTTAGCTTGTGTTTGCTGCTAAGACACCTAAATCGGTGTGTTTTGTGTCAGCGGGTGACTCGTAGCACGAGTCGGTACTTTTCGGGACAGTTCGTGGTCCCAGCGGAGTCCCATTACAATTTTTGGGACTTCCGGCAAGTTACAGTAGTCGGTTTTGGGAAACCGATCATCGTGGGATGATTTGTGAGGTTGTGGATTTAGTGTTTCTTATTTGTGGGTTAGACTCTAACCCGGTGGACCCTTCTTAGGTCCGGTTGATACTTCTTCCTCAGACGAGAGTCAGGCGCCGTGTTTGTACAGGTGGGTACTTCGATCCGACGTCGGTACAGTGGTGCACGCTTGGTGATGGTTTCTTACCCTTACACTTCCGTTGTTACTATTGCATAGTATATATTGAGCCTTGCACCCATGTTATTCCATTATACTCTGCTCGTTGTTTGCATGCTTAGTATCCTGAGTAGGAGTACAGTAGTTCTATCTATATGTATATCTGTTGACCTGGTTGGTCGGTTCTCGTACTTCGTATCAGTGACCTTCCTGGTCGATTGGGCTTTGTGGACTTTGGGTCCAGGCATCACATCGACTCTCTCGTCATGTGTTTCGATCTGGTTGATCGAGGTTTGGCGTTGCACGCCCTTGTTTCTCGCTTCGGCCTAGGCACCGTCTTCAGTCAGTTTTTGTATTGAGCATACCAGCATGACTTAGTCACAGCACTTGGGGGTATTCACGACACCGGGTCGGTTTGGCCATCGGCCGGAGGTGTGCTTATCCGGATAGGTCGTCCTGTGGGGCGGGTGAATTAGGTCGGTGCAGATCAGTGATAGGCAACGCTTGAGGTCTGCGGACCAATATAGCAAGCACAAGATTGGGTACAATTTTGGTTTGGTTACCTTGAGGCACACTCAGCTTTACATTCCTTACAGTAGAAATTTTATTTATTGCTCATTTATCTATTATACCTACCGTAGTTTTTTCGTTTCAGCATCTGTATTTGTTACCATATTGTTGTTTACCTATTCCTGATCCGGTGAGTACTCCTCGCCTTCATCGACTTGTGGTACCCACTGGGAGGGAAACATGTTTACATGTTCTCACCTCCCCCACCATTTTTCAGGTATCGTGGGCGGTGAGAGTTGAGACGAGACGTGAGACACGTTTGTAGCGGTCGTTAGAGCTTCCGACCCAGGTTATTCGGTTTAGTTTCTATCCTTTACTTCTGTTGGTATAGCTTTGTCACTCTATGGTTCAGTTGGTTTACTTTATTCGAATTCATACGATTTTGAATGAAATAAACAAGTTATGGCTTTTGTAAAAATGAAAATAGCTTTCTACCCCTTGTGGTAGCGTGCTTTTAAAAGATAAAAGTTTTCGTGTGGAAAACAGTTTTAAAAGGCTTTTCTGTGAATTTATGTTAAACTCAAATGTGAATGAACCTGTGGTGAATGGTGTATGTGAATGTATAACTGTTGATTGTTTGTATGTTCATTCGTTGTGGTTGTTTCCTGGTTGTATTATAATACTTTGTACTTGTGCGACGCCGTGCAAATACAGGGGAGACTCTGTCCGTGTGAACAGCGAACTCCCTGTATTTATGGCGGATCTGACATATCCTGGGGGACAGGTTTTTCAAAAAGAAAAAAAAAATTCCGCTGTGTTTTAACTACAAGGAGACCCCGGGGCGTGACACCGGGTGTATGCTATAGGAAGATTGATGCGCTTTTTACATAATCGTCTTTCGAATGTCCTCGCCTTTAGGCACACACCAACGATTTCTAAATCAAAGTGCGCCATCGGTCCCAATGCTGAAATCATCAGCACTACCGCTCTCAACTTCACCCCGCACCTTTTGGAGATATGCATCGGAAGCTTGTTGCTCTATGATCTTCTCCAACAAGGTTGGTTGCACAACCAATGCGGCAAGAGTAGCTGGCACTCCCGGAGCTACTACCTCAAGACCAAACCGTTGCATCTCTTCTTGCAAAAATGGTTGAGGTGTGATTGCCGTAGCCAAGTTTTTCACCGATTTTCTACTTAGAGCATCGGCCACGACGTTTGCTTTTCTGGTGTGGTATAGAATAGTGACGTTATAGTCCTTTAGCAACTCCAACCACCGCCGCTATCGCATATTCAATTCCTTTTGGGTGAATAAGTATTTGAGACTCTTGTGATCCGTGTAAATCTCACAATGCTAACCGTACAAGTAATGCCTCCATAATTTTACCGTGAATATTACCGCAGCAAGCTCAAGGTCATGTATCGGGTAGTTTTTTTTCATAATTCTTCAATTGGCGCAAAGCATATGCGATGACTCGCCCATTTGCATCAAAACACACCCGAGACCAATATACGAGTGTGACGCACTGGACCTTTGCAAATTGCAAGGTTCGAGTGTTCGATGTGAATTCCGAGCTTTTCTACATCTTCTGGAGGGTCGTTGACAGTGTTTCGACCTATGGCTCGAGTCCCGAGAATAGAGGTTTAAATCTATGCACCAAAGTTCAAAAGGTGGGATTTTGAATAGCTCTCGGATTGCATTTTCAAGGCTATGTACGGGTACAGACTTGATGGTTGTACCGGTACAGGCTTGATAGTTGTACCGGTACACTTTCGAATTTATACCGGTACACTTGGCCAATTTCTGAAAATCCGAGGCTCGGGTTTGGCAGTTTCGTGGGATTTGTACCGGTACACTTTTTCGTGTACCGGTACACTTTGGCAGATTTTGAAATTCTGGAACAGCAGGGATGTTGTTGCAATTTTGCCTTTTCTACTTAACCCCCACGCCTTTAGGGCATCTCCTGAGCTTGGCCCACAGCAAGAGGAAGGTGAGGGAGTCTCTCTTTTGCCCTCTTTGATTTCCTTCCATTTCTCTTGGATTTTTAGAGGACTAATCACCTCTTTTGCTTCTTTTGGTCTTTTGGAGGCTATTCCACCATTGGAGGAGCTTGAAGGCTTGGAGTTGAGCTTGGTAGAGGAGAGATCTTCAAGCTTAGGAGACTTTGAGCCTTGTTTGGAGCTTCTTGTGAGGTTAGTTGACTTCTATTCCCCTTTTTATCATGATTTGCATGATTTTTGAGAATAAACCCTAGATCTTGGGAATTATGGTTTATTTTGGGGCTTTTTGATTAGAGGCTTTTAGAGTCTATCTAATGAATTTAGAACCTTCCTTTAGGTTGGTTTGAGAGGACTTTGACTTCCATTTGGGATTTCTAAGAGAATTTCTACACTTTATGTGAGTTTTTCTTACCTTTATGTCAAGATGTTTAAAAATTAAACACATGGTTCATCGGTTGACGTTGTAACTCCTATAGCTTACTTCTTAGGACGCTAGGAGTGTGGATCGAAGCTTCGTTAACGATTCAGACGATCGCGTGGAGCTTCAGTGGGTTTGACCTCACAAAAAACAATGAGAAAATCTCATTGGTGTTGAATTAAATTTGGATAAATAAAAAATCATTCATTTTCATGCTAGATACATTATTTGTGAATTTTAGAATGCTTAAAATTCATGTCTTATGTATGATGCATAATTAGACCTCTATGTAGTAGAGTATTGTTCAAGTTTGAAACATGCATGTGGGTGGCATTCTTTAATTGACTTGAGATCATGTTGTACATAGTGAAAATGACAAGTAATATATATTCTTGGACATAGAATTCATGCTTGGCATAGAAGAAAAGCTAAGGTCATAAAGGATGTAGGTTATAGAACCCTAGAATCTAAAAGGTAATTAACATCTAGAGGGGGGTGAATAGGTGCACAATGGCTAATTTAAAATCTTAATGCAATTTTAATGATAATGCGGAAATTAAAATCAACACACCAAGATTTTTACGTAGGAAAACTCCAAATCGGAGAGAAAAACCCACGGGACCGATCACACGAAAAATCTACTAAGAAACAAAGTGAGTACAAGGTGATATACCGATTACCCTACCCAACTTTACCGAATCTCCAACGTGGATCTCCTTCGCTAGTCCTCGATCGCTTGAAATCCTCCAAACGATCACGCCGCAACTCCTTGCCGCGCCAACGCCTCGAATCCTCAAAGCGTCCACCGAATCCTCGGCCTCCACACGCGATCCTCACACAAGCTCTCCGTCCGGAAAAGAACAATGATGATTTATGGTGATTTCAACTTTGTAGTACCATAGACAATGGAAAATCCCTTCTAGTTAATCATCAAGATGATTCTCTAGGAAATAATCAAAGAGAAAACCTAGAATCAACTCGACGATCAACAAAGACGAAACCCTCTCTTAGAATTAGGTCATCAAGCTTAAAAGAGAGTTTCTAGGGTTTAGAATTGATCTAAGATCTGAAGCATATAATCCTTGGATCTCCCATGGTCTATATATAGAGTTAGAAGACTTTGAAATAGAGTAGGAATCATATCAGCCTATTTTGGAAAAATTTTCGTGTTCAATGTCCGGTCTTGAAGGAATGTCCGGTCTCAGTCCCTAGACCGGTCCACCCTTCCGTCAATATTTTCGCAATGGACAGAGTCCGGACAATGCCTGAGGATGTCCGGTCTTACCTTGCGTAACATTGAAAACCATGGTACTGGGACCGGACAATGCCAGGATGTCCGGACATGCATAGAAGATGTGCAATGTCAAGCCCACGGGATCCGAACAAAGGCAGGATGTCCGGACATGCATTGACAACCCGCAGCGAACATGCTTACGGGATCCGGACATTGACCATTGTCCGGACATTGATTATATATATTCAATTTATTGCAAAATTTATCAGTTTAAAGCTTTTTAAAGTCTTCTAACTACTATATACTTATAGTAAATCATCATAAATGATCTTTAAGATATACCTGAGGTGCCGAGCTTCTTTGACGAGTCCTGGATCATCCAACTTTGTCTTGATACTCTTGATCTCTTCAAGACTCCAATAAGTTCACGAAATCTGCCAACTTATAAAATCCTTAACAATCTCCCCCTTTGGCGATTTCGTGACAAAACACATTACAAGCCCGTACATACCTCGAAAACATAAAAGACGAGAATTATCGCAATCACCAAACGATAACTCTCAGCATGATAGATCCAAAAAGAAACAGAATTACAAGTTTAAACTCATCCTATACAAACTCTATGACTTACACAGTGGAGTCTTGGAGTCTTGAAGTCTTGAATGTTCCTGCAAAAGAGATCTCAACACACACATTCAAGCATCAATATTTTCATTCAACATGAAAAGCAAAAAGTCATAAGTACAAGAGTTCAAAGCATGAGCAACGTCAAGTAAACTATGCAAACTAAGTCAAGCTAGTCAAGCTAACTAACTAATCTACCTAAGCAAAGCAGCATCATCAAAGTAAAGTAAAGTTTTCAAAATACATCATCATCACCACCAAACCATCAACACCAAACCACATCCACATCATCTCCCCTTTTTTGTCACAAAACGCCAAAACGACAAAAGGAGGACCCACTGAAAGTCACTCAGAGTCGCTACCAGGAGGTGGCATCTCGGAGCTTCCACAACCCATCTTCTCACAAAGAAGCCTCAAGAAGCGAGAGATACGACCATACTTCTTGTTAAGCTTAGCAATATCTGTCTTGATTTCTGCGAGCTCCCCAGATAAGCGCTGTTGCTCACGATATACGGAAGATATAGAAGCTTCAGTATCAGAACCGTCAGCATGTGGGGAAGGAGGAGCAGGGGCCTCAGCACGTGGTGGAGAGTGACCGTGGAGCTGAACATGAGATTTAACCATAGTGGTGTCGCTGATTGGACCCAGAGAATACTCATAAGATGAACATGTCACATTGACCTCATGTAGCCGAAGAATCCTCATAATCAGTAAAGGAAATGGTAGGCGATCCTTCTGGCTTGCTGTCTTGATCTCTCGTGCCATTCTCTTCCAGATGAGAAAAGGAACATTCAAGTTGATGTTCCGCTCTTGAACTAAAGCTGGATGTCCCAACAGATACATATAAAGAACGCGATCCCAGCGAATCACCTTTGTATTTGCTAGCGGCATAATGTTGTAGCAAACTACAAAGTTCAAGAATCGATATTCTAATCTTAAATCCTTTGACAGAATAGCATTCCCATTGTTCTCAGCACCTGGGACACAAAGTGCATTCAAGACTCTTCTCCAATCACCAACCGAATCAAAATCAGCGTTCAAATAATCCACGCCATCAGTCCGAGCTGCCATTTCTAGTACTGACGCAATAGTATTAGGGAGAGATCGACATCTCAACTCCGCGAACCGACGTAGTAAAAACAAACGGACCCCCATCTGTCTCGACTAAATGGCATGCTCGCCTGTAAAATTCCCTGACAAGTTCAAGTCCATATCCCGTACGTTCAGTAAATTCACAAATCTCGTGTAGATTCCCATTCTCAAATAGAGCTTGAAATCCAGGAGCTCTCTTAATCAAGTTTGCTACCCCAACAAGTCGCTCTCCGACACATTGCTTTGAAGAGTATAACCGTAGGCGCTTAGGGTCAACAGGAACTGGAGGTGCCCTAGCAGGCGATTATACCTCCTGTCCTTTTACGTCGTCCAGAAGATCGTTGCTCCTGAACTTTTTCCTTGCCTTTCCCTTTTTCTTTGGACTTCCCTTTTTCTGTTTCCGTCGCCTTTTCTTTCCCTTTGTCTTTAGACTTTCCTTTTCCTTTCACGTTCTCACCTTGCGTCGAAAAAGCCTCAGCCAAAACAGTCTCCCAATCCCCTTCCTGTGACTCACGATCTGAGTCTTCGGCAGGATTGTATTCACTTCCGACTTCCTCGGCCGGAGGTTCTTCCTGTTGTTATGCGGAGGAGCGTCTACGCTTAGCACCCGGGCCTCCTCTTGCCATCAAAAAGACAAGAACTAGTAGCGAGGAGTACATGATGTCAAAAAGTTTCTGTTCATACATGCAAAGATAGACACATTGATCATAATATATCATAATTTAAGAAAAATTGGCCGTAAATTGGAAAATTAATCTAGAGCATCCTAGAGCCATAAGGAACAAATTTAATGTAGACAATATGCATGAAAAATGAGCAAAAACCAAGAAAAATCGAAAAAATCCCCAGTGAACAGTGAAAACCTAGGTTTGATCCAAAATGCACACAGATCTGACGATAAAATATGAAATAAAGTATATAGAAATGAAATGTAAACATGTACAAGTAAGATTGAAGCAACAAATCTGGTCAAAAACAGCAAAGAAGAGATCTAACACCATAAAACACCAAAACCCTAGTTTTTTAGGAAAATATGCACAAAAAGAGAAGAACATGCAAATCATACCTAAAACCCGAAGAAGATTGAAGGAAGTTGATGCAAAATGACCAAATGAAGCACTCTAGGGTTTATAGAGAGAGAAAGTGCAGCCAAAGTTTGAAAAAGTGCGTTTTGAACAAAGCTCGGTCGTGCTGGCTTATAGGCAGTCCGCTCCAGCTGAGACCGGACATTGCTTGCAATGTCCGGATGTCACACAGGGTTGCTCCCCCTGCGAGCATATGGTCCGGACAACCAACCGAGACCGGTCTCAGCAAGCAATTTTTCAAAATCAACGTTTTTCTTTTTTTAATAATCGGTTTCCAACATTAATTACATGAAATATAATAACAAAATCTAATCCAATACAAATCAAAGATGTCATAAATGTTGAACCATTCATCAATCAAAAATTAAACTTCATATGTTGTGAATTTAGGCACATCTTTCGAGATCTAAACAACAGTTGTACTGAGTTTAAATTTCAAATCCACATAGATAAAGATTAACGTATATCCCACAAACTGAAATAAGCACAAGAATATAGTCCAATTGAGTTATGCACACATCGAATGCAAGGAGTGACTCTTCGAGCATCTTTTAACGGTCACCTTATATCATTCAATTCAAATAGAAAATCCACCAAATACCTCAATTAAAATTATGATCATTCTTTTAGAGATGTATACTTACATTCATGTGGTAGCTTCACACACTTACCGGACGACCGGGGTGGCAGCTCTTTCCCACATGTGGTGGTAGTTTTCACACTCCTTTGGAAGGATGTAACTCTTTCCACATCTTGAATTGGTGGTAGTTTTCACACTCCCAAAACGGGATGTAACTCTTTCCACTTCTTTAACTTTGAAACTACTCCCCCTCAATTAGTGCAACCCCCAATGAGAACATATTATTGTGATTTCAGAAAATAAGGAAAACATGTCACTCATCATGCAAATAATCAATTAAATTCAACATACTTTTGATAGTTCAAGAGAGATGTACTTAATTTAACTAATATATAAAGGCAATTTCTAAAAGATGTTGAGGTTCAAAACAGATGATATAGAAGAGTTAAATTGGATGAGATAGTGTTAGGACAACTCATGCAAGTAATGAGATCCAGTTAAAGAATGTCAAACTCGTTCCAAAAACAAGACAAAACACAACACGACCATAAAATCAAACAAGCAATGCAAAAGAATTACGCATAAATGTCCATTTTAAATATTGGCTCACAGAATGTGTCTAGATGGAAGGATTCTTACCGATAGCCTTTCTTAAATGTAGAAAACGCTTTTGATCTAAAGGCTTAGTTAAAATATCAGCAAGTTAATTATCGGTATGAATATATTCGAGTTGAAGTATATTTGATTCGACCAATTCTCTTAAGAAATGATATCGTAGTTCAATATGTTTAGTATGAGAATGTAGAACAGGGTTTTTAGAAATATTTATAGCACTAGTATTATCACAAAGAATAGTGAGAGAAGAGGAAGGAATCCGGTAATCACTCAATAAGCTCCTCATCCACAACAACTGAGTAGCACAACTCCCTGCTGAGATGTACTCAGCCTCAGCTGTAGATAGAGCAATGCAATTTTTCTTCTTACTGTGCCAAGCCACTAAACAGTGACCCAAGTAAAAACAGGCTCCACTAGTGCTTTTCCGATCATCCACTGACCCTGCCCAATCGACATCCGAGTATCCAATAAGATCAAGTGAGGTCCCCATCAGATACCAAATACCGTAATCCGTCGTTCCTTTGACATATCTTATCACTCTCTTCATTGCTTTCAGATGAATTTCTTTGGGATTCGCTTGATAACGAGCACACATACCAACACTGAATGCGATATCCGGTCTGCTCGCTGTCAAGTATAATAAGCTTCCTATCATGCTTTGATAGGGCTTTTCATCTACACTATTTCCTTCGGTGTTCACTCCTAATCCTTTATTGCCTGTTCCCATCGGAGTGTCAAAATGCTTTGCACCATCCAAATCAAACTTCTTGACCAATTCCTTAGCATATTTAGTTTGGGACACATGTATTCCCTCATTTGATTGTTTAACTTGAAGTCTGAGGAAGTATGTGAGCTCGCCCATCATAGACATTTCGAATTCCTTGGTCATTAGACTTGCAAATTCCGTTGCATCCTTATCCTTAGTTGCTCCAAACACTATATCATCCACATAGATTTGAGCAACTATAAAGTCATCTTTTGAGTGCTTAACGAATAAGGTTCGATCCGCTCCCCCTCGGTTGTACCCCTTTTCCAAAAGATACTTGGTGAGTCGTTCGTACCATGCTCGCGGTGCTTGCTTAAGTCCATAGAGTGCCTTTTTAAGATGAAAAACATGATTTGGAAACTTAGAGTCTATAAATCCTTTTGGTTGTTCAACATAAACCTCTTCTTTTAGAAAACCGTTTAGAAATGCACTCTTTACATCCATTTGAAAGAGTGTAATTTTAAAATGACAAGCAATCGCAAACAATATCCGAATGGACTCTAGTCTTGCAACCGGGGCAAATATCTCGTCAAAATCGATTCCTTCAACTTGAGAATATCCTTGTGCAACCAACCTAGCTTTATTCCGAACAATGTCACCACTCTCATTTTTCTTATTCTTAAAAATCCATTTTGTCCCAATGACATGTTGATCCTTCGGACGTTTCACAAGATCCCACACATCATTTTGTATGAATTGTCCAAGCTCTTCTTGCATAGCATTGATCCAATATTCATCTTGAAGAGATTCGTCCACATTCTTTGGTTCGATCGTGGACACATAGCACGAAAATTCGCATTGTAGTTGACTCCTTGTTCTAACGCCGACTTGAGGGTCTCCTATGACATTAGTTAATGGGTGATCTTTTGACAATCTCCTAGGCGGGATTTCCGATGAAGTGGTTGGAGAGTCGGATGTGTCATTTTGTGGTTCGGATGATTCATTTGAAGTATTTATATTAGGAGATGCAGAAATTTCATGAACAGACGAATCATCATTTAAAGGAAGTGCAAAAGGAGAATCATCATCATCATTATTAAGCAATGCACATGAAGTATCAATCAAAGACGAAGTGGGTGAAGAGGCCTCATCTACTTTAATATTAATTGATTCCACCACCGTCTTAGTTCGTGGATTGTACGCTCTATATGCTCTACTCGAGATAGAATAACCAAGAAATATTCCTTCGTCACTTCGGGAGTCAAATTTTCCAAGGTTTTCACGATCCCGAAGGATAAAACATTTACTCCCGAAGACACGAAAGTATTTGATATTCGGTTTCCTACCCTTCCACAGTTCATAAGGAGTGTTTAAAGTACCCGATCGTACATAAATCCGGTTGATGACATAGACGGTCGTATTCATTGCTTCCGCCAAAAAATGTAAGGCAATTTTCTTACTATGAAGCATAACACGAGCCTTCTCTTACACCACCCAATTTTTTCTTTCAACAACTCCATTTTGTTGTGGTGTGTAAAGAGCGGAGAATTCATGTTTAATACCATTAGAAGCACAAAAATCAACAAAGTTTGAGTTTATGAATTCTCCTCCTCGATCACTTCTTATACGTACAATTTTATCATTTCGTTCATTCATAAGACGAAGGCAAATTTCAGATAATAATTCAAAAGTATCGGCCTTTTCACGAAGAAATCCACTCCACACAAAACGAGAAAAATCATCCACAATCAAAAAGATGTAACGTTTTCTACCCAAGCTTTGGACTCTAGTTGGCCCCATTAAATCCATGTGAAGCAATTCTAAAGGTCTAGATGTCCCTACATGATTCAAATTTTTGTGAGCCGACCTAATTTGCTTACCCAATTGGCAACCCCCGCACACAACATTTTCCTTAAAGTCAATTTTGGGGACACCTATCACTATCTCTGTAATATACCGAATTTTTAATATAAAAGTAAGAATAAATAAAGATAGTATAAAAGACTATTTTTATTGGATTTAGAGAAGTAAAATATAAGTCGGAAAAGACTCGTGCTGAAATCGGAAAAAAAAAATAGAGGATTTAGAATTTTCTGTAGGAAACCGGACTGATATTTTAGCAGAAAATGCACAATGTCAGAAAATTATGAAAACTTGAGAATATGTCAGAATTATTTTTAGGAGGCTAGATTTAAAGTTTCATATCATTCTGACACCTGAAAGGTGAAAAATAAAATCCGACTGTTATCTGCTTGAGATTGCAGTTCGGTAGAGCTTTCGGTGATAAAAAATGGTCCAAACTGAAATGTTAAGATAATTTTATCCTTATTAATGCTAATCGAGCCTGATTGCCAAATTTGAGTGTAAACGAACATTCAGAAGGGCTCCAATTAAATGTATCAGACTAGAATTGGATTGAAGTGTTAATGTTGATGACTTATGGATCAAAGGGCA
Source organism: Aechmea fasciata (assembly GCA_025177825.1). Lineage (NCBI taxonomy): Eukaryota > Viridiplantae > Streptophyta > Magnoliopsida > Poales > Bromeliaceae > Aechmea > Aechmea fasciata. The sequence goes on along the minus strand of CM045926.1, from coordinate 15,877,126 downwards.
ATTGTTACATGCTTAGTAGATTTCCACTAAGCTGCCAGGGGGACCATCTCCATTCTTATCCACTTCCTCTTCATTCCATACCTATGAGAGAGAGAGGGAAACGAAGAGAAAAGGAAAGAAGAGAAGTGAGGATTTTCAACTGCTCGACGAGCCGATCGATCCCTAGCGCGCGTTGGATTTTTTCGGCGCTTTGACTGCGAAGTTAGTATTTTATTATTATAGTTTCAAATCAGGTTTTTTGGTGAATTCTTGGTTAAGAATGATTCTATTTACTCTATAAAAGGGTTTAAGATGTAAGCTAATATTGCTAAAGATTCTAGGTGCCATAAAAACCTAAAGAACATGCTAATTGTTGTATGTGTATAGGCATGTAAGAAACAACCTGAGTGGATTAAGTGTAATTCCTGGTTAGGAATCATGATATATAACCTGGTTTGACTGTATCCCTAGTTTGAGTGATATTATTTGCTCAAAAGAAGGTTGAGCTATGGTTTTCTTAGTTGCTAAGCTTATCTTGCCATGAGAATTTAGAAAAGAAGTTATGTGTATGTCATGTATGCGAATATGGGCTATATGTGTATTATGTATTATGTGTGGATGTTGCTCCGAAGGGGTTTGTTTTAATTACCATAGAAAGGGTTAACTTGGATTTATTAGTTGATATAGCTTAGCTTTGCCATGAAGAAGCTTAATGAAAACATGTTGACAGAATGTGTCAACTTAGGCTACTTCTCTATAATAAAGTTTAGGGTGATTACTCTAAAGAGAGGTTTGAAACAAGGAAATTTCTGGATTCCAAAGCTTATAGATGTTGTGTAAACTAAGGATTGGACAGCATATATATGAATCGTGGTTAGACACGGAACTCTAGAGAAAGAAACTATGTAATACGTCGAATTTGGATCACATTGCTAATCTTGATCAAATTGATCAAGATAATGCCAAAATGTAATTTGGTTTAATCCCGAACTAAATTAGTAGCTTGGGATGGTCATTAGTATGTTTGGAAGTAATTAGAGGTGTTTGAAGCAAAGTAGAAGTGCAAAATCACCTTGGAAAGAAGTACTAGTGCAGATTTCTTTTTACTAAAAGAACTGCAGGGACTAATTTGTAAAAGCAGAATTTCTATTCTTTTTGGGGTTTAAGTGCAATAGCTGCTGCTGTTGCTACTACTGCTGAGTGTTGCTACTACTGCTAATTGCAGCTGCTGCTGCTACTACTGCTGCTGCTGCTGTTGCTGAAAACTGCAGCAAACAACAATTAGTAAGCTGCTGATTAAGTGTAGAAAGCTGCAGGGACTGTTTTGTAACAGCTGCAGAGACTGTTTTGTAACAGCTTAGGGACTGATTTGTAAAGACAGAATTCCAGCTTGTAGAGGCTTAGAAACTGCATCATGGACAGTATACATGGAAGTTATTGATTAGAGATGTAATTTGAGATAGGTTAGCCATAATTCCTGGTTATGGTTTATGGTATTTAACCTAAGAAAGGGATCTAACTTGGGGTTTTGAATTCTACAACTTGTATATGGATGTATGTATAGTGAAACATAGAAATGGTATTAAGGAAAGCCTATATGTATGAATATGATGTTGTGAGTTATGGATTAGGAATGGAACCAGAGATGAAATTAGTGTAATTGGAGGTTAATTCCTGGTTTGAGGGTTGTGTAATTACCTTCTAAAAGGGATTCTAAATCACAGGTTTTAAGTATTAAGACCCCTAATACCATAGAGAGGCTTAGGGGAAATGACATTATGTGATTATGTATACAAGTTGGAGTTAAAATGCAAAGTTTATTAAGATGTGAATCTAACTCTAGTTTAATGCCTTTTATTCCTCTATGAAGGAAAGTTTGACGTGCTCGGAAGTTCAAATTGATATTCCGACGGATCTACGACGCGCTAGTGAAGGAACGCTTCGTTCTAGCTATTTTGGCTTTGAGGCGCGCTAGGCGCTTATATATTTCGAGACGTTGGGCTTAGCCTTTTGGCATCCCTACAGGTGGGTGGTGCTATCCGAAATCTTCGAATCCCTCTTTATGTCTATGTCATCTCGTTGAGCATCTCTATATATGTGAATTGTATTATATTCATGCATTATAGGGAAAGGGTCATTATGCAATTGAATTCTATTAGTGTAAAGAATATGTGAACAATCGAATATGGACATAGAACCCTATGAATGTGTGAATTTACTGTGGACTATGACAATAGTAAACTTGGTGACATCATGACTAGAGATTTGGTTAGCATTGAGAATGAAATTATAAAAACTAGCATAAAGGGCTAGTTAGAGTTAAACTATGGCATTGTCAGTTGTTGGACCTCTAAAGGAGGATCAGATCATACTCACATCAGTGTTATGTTCAAGTGAGGTCGCTCCTCCTTGAACGATGAGCTCCGGAGTAGTCATCTTAACTGGATCAGGAGCTAGCGTCTTCCCCAGTAGGCGGTCCCGTCGGGATGTAGCTTGCGTCTCCCCGATACTTGGGATTTCGTCGGTGAGTTATTGTTAACCAAAGGGTTAACCAGTTTAATTGGGTAATAATTATGAACAGTATGCAAGCATCAATTCAAGATATTATCTATTGTTTCTTTCAGCTTTGTACAGGCATTGTAGTAGTTACATGTTATAGCTGGTTACTATCTATTCTCTTTTCTTGCCTACATATGCCTGAATAGACCTAGTGGGTGAGTCGGCGAGGTCGGCGGCCGAACCCACTGGGAACTTTTAGTAGTTCTCATACCACTAACAATACAGGTTCTAGTTCGTGCGGGGTGATCGAGGATCGTGGTATGGACAACGTTCCATAGATAGTGGACATCCATTGAGTATAGTTGTACCTCATTTATTTCATCTGTTTATAGTTGATGGAAGCAAATGTAAATTATTCATTTGAGAGATGACAATGTATATATTGGAAGAATGAATGTAATAATTATGCAAGCTTTGTATTTGATTTAAAGTAATCAAGATACAATGTATGAATGGTTTAGTTAGTTTACTTTCACTTGTGCTTGTTGCTTGCCCTCGTGCAAACCATGTATATTGAAATGTTATCCTGCGAATTGTTTATTTCTTTATACATGTACTCGTTGTTGTTGAGCCTTGGGCGGACAGTGGAGAGTGTCGTTCGTGTACGTGGGTGTCACACAATTGGCGGTCGCGGGGCATGACAATCTCCTTCTTAGTGATCTTAGATAGCTCCTTAAAGTTAATGTGACCTAGACGTTCATGCCATAGAGTCTCGGTCTCTAATGATGCTAGGTTACATGATTCGGATTTCGCACTAGGAACGATGTAACAATTGTTTTGAGATCTAAGACCTTTTAGAAAGATAGTGTCATCATCAAGAGTTACCAAGCATTCTTTGGAAGTGAATTTAACGGAATACCCGTCATCACACAATTGACTTATGCTTACGAGATTGTATTTGAGCCCCTCAACATAGAAAACTTCTTTCAAAGTAGGGCCGTCAGAGATAGTGATTGTTCCCTTTCCAACAATTTTCGATGAACGACCATCTCCAAAAACAACACATCCACCGAAGACTTCACTCAAGGAAGTAAACTAATTCTTGTCTCCGGTCATGTGTCGGGAGCAACCACTATCAAGGTACCAAGAGGTGTTGTCGTAAGCATGAAGTGAAGTATGGATGACAAGGCAAGGATAGATTTCACCTTTGCGCACCCAAACTTTGCGAGTTTTAGGTTGCGTCGGTTGGCTTGTATGCGTCTTGTGAAGCTTGTCGACGATTTGATTTTTCTTGTTCTTTGAATCAACCTTCTTTGGCTTCCAAGTTTGTTTTGACTTCGATCTTGGAGCGTTCTTTGTTGACTTCCACACACTTGTCTCGGCTTCATTTTCGGATCATCTCTCTTGGGCTTGGATTGCGTCCCTTGATTCCCGCGTGCCATGGGGTTCTTCTTTTGTGTACAATTTCTCTTCACATGACCATGAACCTTTGGGGTAGGTTTAGTCGAGGTTTGCTTAGTGATTTGGTCCACATAGATTCTCTCATATCCAAGTCCCAACTTGTTTGTTTGATCAAGTCCTAACATCTTATCAAGCTTAGTTGAACTGGAGGAGAACTTGTTCAAATCCGATCTAAGCTGTATGATAGTTTTCGTGAACTCCAAGTTCGCCTCCTTTGTCTCCGACAATTGCTTGTTGAAGAATTTCAAATTTTCTTCATACGTCTCCTTTTCTTTCTCAAGCAATGCAATCTTCTCTACTAAGGAGTTGTATGCCCTCGATAATCCGTCCTTCTCTTGCTCCAAGCTTTTGGTAGATGTGATCAAGTTTGAGTTCTCTCCTTCTAGATCAATGATTCTCCGCCGCAACCTCTTGTTAAGCTTCGCCATCTCTTGACTCATCAATCAATTGATGGTATGCGGCGGCTATATCATCACCATCCGATTCTTTGCCCGTTGAATTCTCCGGCGTATTTTGTTCATGCAAAGAAGACACAGAGAGAGAATCAATAGAAGATAGACACATAAAAGTAGAATCTAGTGCCATAAGTGCCGTGGCATTTTCTTCCTCATCGCTTGAGGTTGACTCCTCGGCGGAAGAGTCATCCCAAGTGATGGCTTGCATAGCTTTCTTTTTTAAATCCTTTTTGTTTGGACAATCCGATGCTATATGTCCGAAACCACAATATTTATAACATTGGATTTGTCCTTCTTCCTTTTTCTTATCTTTAGAAAAATCTTTAGAGGAACTTTCGTTTCGCTTTGACTTATAAGATGAAGAAGAAGTACTCCCTTTTGATTTGTTCGATTTTGACGATGAGAAGGACTTTGAAGGGAACTTCTTCTTAAAATTTCGACGGAACTTCCTTGTTAGAAGAGCTAGTTGTTTTTCAAAATCCTCTAACGTCGTGTCCGAGTCCGTTTCGGAGGAAGTAGAGTCCGCGTTGCCTCCTTTAGTCGATTTGAGTGCCATCCCTGTAGACTTTGAAGACAACTTGGAAGAAGATGAGTTAGTGGAAAAAGTCATCTCATAAGTTTGAAGAGCACCTACTAATTCATCTACTTTCATCTCATCGGGATGTTTTACGGTTTCAATTGCCGCGACTTTCGGAAGAACACGAGGAGCATTTGAGGCTTGTCTCGAAAATACTCCGAAAAGAAAAGTTGTATGCCAAGTTGAAGAAATGCGAATTTTGGCTTTCGGATGTCACTTTCCTAGGACATGTGATTTTGGGTGAAGGTGTCTCGGTAGACCCGAAGAAAGTGGAGGCAATTAAAGATTGGCCTCGCCCCACGAGCGCAACGGAAATCCGCAGTTTTCTTGGACTTGCGGGTTATTATCGGCGGTTCTTGGAGGGGTTCTCCAAAATAACCACTCCGCTAACACGTCTCACACACAAAGGGGTCAAGTATGTTTGGAGCGAAGATTACGATCGAAGCTTCAAAGAGTTAAAGGAAAGGTTGACGACGACCCCGGTACTTGCTCTACCGACGCCGGGGGAGACATACGTCGTGTACAGTGATGCTTCCTACATTGGACTCGGGTGTGTCCTAATGCAAAACGGGCGAGTCATAGCTTATGCTTCGCGCCAATTGAAGCCTTATGAGAAGAACTACCCGGTTCATGACTTGGAGTTAGCCGCGGTGATTTTCGCGCTAAAATTGTGGAGGCATTACTTATATGGTGAACATTGTGAGATCTATACAGATCACAAGAGCCTTAAATATTTGTTCACCCAAAAGGAACTAAATATGCGACAACGGCGGTGGTTAGAGCTGTTAAAGGACTATGATGTCACTATTCTATACCACCCCGAAAAGGCAAATGTCGTAGCCGATGCGCTAAGTAGGAAAATAGGAGAAAACTTAGCCTCGAAAATTACACCCCAACCGTTGTTGCAAAAGGAGATGCAACGGTTTGGATTGGAAGTAGTAGCGCCGGGAGTGCCGGCTACACTTGCTACCTTAGTGGTACAACCGACACTATTGGAGAGAATCAAAGAATTGCAAAATGCCGATGAATATCTCCAGAAGGTGCGGGGTCAAGTAGGAAGCGGTAGTGCCGATGACTTTGGCATTGGAACCGACGGCACACTACGATTTCGGAATCGGTGGTGTGTACCCAAGAACAAGGATCTCCGCAAGGCGATTATGCAAGAAGCGCATCAATCTCCTTATAGCATCCACCCGGCACCAAAATGTACCAAGATTTAAAGTTGCAATATTTGGTGGCCGGGCATGAAGAAAGACATTGGGGACTTTGTTGCGCAATGTCTTACTTGCCAACAAGTAAAGGCGGAGCGGCGATTTTCGGCGGGAAAACTACAAAGTTTACCTATACCAGTTTGGAAATGGGAGGATATAGCTATAGACTTTGTGACCGGATTGCCTCGATCTCAAGGTGGGCACGACGCAATTTGGGTGGTCGTGGACCGGTTGACAAAGTCGGCACATTTCCTACCGATTCATATCACGTGGTCGGGGGATAAGTTGGCTCAAGTTTATATTGATGGGATTGTGAGACTTCACGGGGTTCCGGCGTCAATTGTATCGGATCGGGACCCGAGGTTTACTTCCCACTTTTGGAGGAGCCTACAGGAGGCGTTGGGCACGTGGCTCGATTTTAGCACGGTATTTCATCCTCAAAGTGATGGACAATCGGAGAGGACGATTCAAATACTTGAGGATATGCTTCGAGCGTGTGTACTCGATTACAAGGGCAATTGGCATGATCATTTACCGATGGCGGAATTCGCGTACAATAATAGTTATCAAGAGAGTATCGCGATGGCGCCATTCGAGGCCCTTTATGGAAGAAAGTGTCGCTCTCCAATCCATTGGAGCGACGTGGGCGAGAAAACCGTTCTTGGCCCCGATATAGTGCGGGAGGCGGAGGAGAAAGTTTGCCTTGCCCGCCAACGACTTGCGACGGCGCAATCTCGGCAAAAGAGTTATGCCGACCAACGACGAAAAGATATTGAGTTCGCCGTTGGAGATCATATATTCTTGAAAATATCGCCGACGCGAGGAGTCAAGCGGTTTGGAATGCGGGGAAAGCTAAGTCCCCGATACCTTGGACCGTTTGAGATCTTGGAGCGAGTTGGAGCGGTGGCCTACCGAGTAGCATTACCACCGAGGCTTGCGGGAGTTCATGATGTATTCCACGTATCAAATCTCCGCAAGTATGTCCATGATCCCGACCATGTTCTTGCTTTCGAACCGTCGGAGATTCAGGAGGATATGACCTATGAGGAGTTTCCGGCGTACATTATTGATCGCGAGGAAAGAAAACTACGAAGCCGGAGAATTCCGTATGTCAAGGTCCGTTGGAGCAACCACAACGACCGAGAGGCTACGTGGGAGCTCGAGAGCGTGATGCGGGAACGATATCCCCACCTATTCGAAAATCTGGATTGAGGTATGGATCTAGATTGTAACTAAGATAGTTTCGCAGACGAAACTAATCTTAAGGGGTGGAGAATGTAACGAACCGAACTTTAGCCAAATTGGTTAAAGCACGCGAAAGAAATAATTGGACGAGTTTCAATTACCTTCCCAAGCGTCTTGGAAGGGTTAAGAGAGGGTTTAAAAGAGTTATATAGGTTTCGGCGTTGTTCGGCACGAAGTAGAGTCGAAACGACGCGAAAAACAAGGCCTGGGCAGTTTATACCGGTACAAGCACCATTCTGTACCGGTATAGCCACCGAAACCGAGAGGGCAGCAGCTCTCGGGTTTGAGATTTTTGGTGTCTGTACCGGTACAAAATGGATTTGTACCGGTACAAATGCTACGAAACCGAGAGGCAGCTCTCGGGTTTGCCTCTGGCGCAGTCTATACCGGTACAAGATGGCCTTGTACCTGCAGACAGATGTCCGCGTGCAGCTTTGGACTGCTTAGAAAATAGAGAGTTTTGTGGGTTAAAGTGTAATTGTTACAACACTATAGCCCCTCCCACACTCCTCTCTCACAGCCACTTCACCTCCCACACTCTCTCTCACTTATTTCTCCTTTTCTCTCTCTAGAAACCTAACCCTAGAGCTTGGAGGAGAAGAAGGGGAAGCTTGGAGAAGGTGGATTTTGGTGGCTTGGTGGTTCTAGAAGCTCTCCTACAAGGTGGACCTTGGGATAGCTTTGGGCAAAGGTGAGTTTTTGCAAACCTAGACCTAGGGTTTGGGATTTCTCCATAGATTTTCGAGTTTAGGAGTTTCTACAAGTGTAGAAGCCTCCTATGCACATAGAACACATGAAAAACCCTAGTTCTTCATGTGCTCTCATGGTGGATCACTAGGGTACCAATGCATGCCCTAGAAATGAGTTTAAATGATCGTAGATGAGTTCCTAGAGGATCAACAAGCTCTCTTTTGCTTGTTTAAGAGATCAAAATCTAGGGTTTCACAAAGGATCTTGATAGAGCACCCAAATTTGGGGCTTTTAAACATAAGGGTTCTAGGGTCAAATTGACCTTGTAGAAATCTAATTGGGGGTATTCCCGACGCGTGGGACAACTCCGTTTATTTAAACGAAAAGCCGAAATGGGAGTTTTAAGTATATGGCCTAATTAGGCTTAATTATGAATGTAGGTCGCAAAGAGGTGTCCTAAAATTTCGAGAAGTGGATAGTAACATCCCTACATCACTTAGAGGTGGGTGGTGCATGCCAAGGACACCGGACTTCGCTTTATGTCTAAACGTCATTTTTTTTTTGAGCATACTATCTATATTGAGCATGTTTCATAGTAGGGTTAAACATGAATTATTATTGCTTTTGTGAGTTCAATTGCATGAAGTATAATTGCATGAGATTGTGTGGCAAAGAACAAGAACCCTATGTATGCATGCTAAAGAACAAGAATCTAGTGAACTTAGTAAACTAGTATGACATTGGACATGTGTTTAGAGAACAAATGTGGTATTGACAAGTCTAGAATATTTAGACAACATGTGTGGCATCAAAGAACAAGAACAAGTATAGTATTTGACTATATTAGAGAACTTGACATTATGGCTATACAACTTAGAGTTATGAGTCATGTGAACATAAGTCTCCTTGAAGTCAAGGAATGGATTGTGAATTGGAATCCTTAAAGTAAGGATTGATCGTACTCACCATATAAGTTCTTGCTCGAGGCGCGGTAGCTCCCCCTCCGGCGATGTGCTCCGGAGTTGTCATCACTGGGTCGTAGTGTTTTCTGTCCCAAGAGGACGGTCCCGTCGGGTCGTAGTGTTTTCTCTCCCCGACAATAGTGATTTGGGTTTGGTCGAGTTTGTTGAGGGCGAACCCCCGGGTTTAGCCAAGAGATTGGGTAATGTACTTATGATCTTGCATGTCTTTAATTTGAGCATCTTATTATTTACTTTCAAGCGTATTAGTGCATTTGTTAGTTGGTTATTATCTTACCTTTCTTTCTATTACGCTTGAATTAGACCTAGTGGGAAAGTCGGCGTGGTTGGTTGCCGAACCCACTGGGAACTTTGTTGTAGTTCTCACACCCCTTTTTCCACAGAGCCGGGACCGAGTGAGCCGGCCGACGATCGCGGTAAGGGCATCACGCCCTAGATAGAGACCGCCCGAGTATTTGTTTTGGTAGTTGCGCTCCTTTTATATATATCATCTTTTGTATTTGATGATCATGTTAAGGATTTTATAGGTTGGCGGATTTCGTGAAGTTATTGGAGTCTTGAAGATGTCAAAAGCTCAAAGAAGGAATTTGAAGATTCAAGACTTCGCGAAGAAGCTCGTCACCTCGTATGAATTTAAGATAATTTCTGGTGATTTTGATTAAAGACTTAGTGGTTAGAAGACTTGAATTAATCTTAATTTAACTAAAATTAAAATCTGAATAAATTTGGTCTAAGTCCGGACCATTGATGATGATCCGGATCCCGAGAGCAGGTTTATTGCGCAGTCTTGATGAAGGACCGGACCATTGGTGATGATCCGGATCCCGAGAGCAGGTTTATTGCGCAGTCTTAATGAAGGATCGGACCATTGGTGATGATCCGGATCCCGAAAGCTGGTTCCTTGCGCAGTCTTGATGAAGATCCGGATCTTTGGTGAAAATCCGGATCCCGAGGGTTGAGTTTTGTTGCTACGCAAGATAGGACCGGACCTCTGGGATTAGACCGGACCTTGATTAATTAAATTAACGATAGAACTGGTTGAATGGATTAAGTCCGGACTCATAGGACCGGACCCTCCTTGCAAGGTCCGGACCTTGGTGACGAATTTGTTTCCAAAATTGGATGATTTCAATCCTAATCAATTTCTAAGTCTTCTAACACTATAAAAAGACCATGGGGGGTTTCAAAATAGATATCGCTGAATATTCATCTTCTTCTAAAACCCTAAAACCTCGTTTTAGAGCTTTATGATTCAATTCTTAAAGCGAGTTTTGTCTTGTTGATCGTCAAGTTGATTCTAGGTTTTCTCTTTGAATACTCCTTCATGAATCGACTTGATGATTGACTAAAAGGGTTCCCTTGGTCTATGGTTCGTAAATTGTAAGATCACCAAAAGTTTTCTTCAACCACTCCGGACGGAGGGTGACGCGGAGATCGCGTGAGAGGCCGAGGATTCGGTGGAAGCTTTGAGGAGTCGAAGCGTGGACGCGGCAAGGATTTGCGACGTGGTGGACCAGCGAAGGAGATCCATATTGAAGATTCGGTAGATTGGGTAAAGTCGTGGGTAAATCGCCTTGTACTGAATTGTTTCTTAGTGGATTTTTCGTGTGATCGGTCCCGTGGATTTTTTTCTCCGAGTTGGAGTTTTCCCACGTAAAATCTCGGTGTGTTGATTTTATTTTTCTGCATTTACTTAAAATCGCATCAAGAATTTTTATTAGGCCATTGTGCACCTATTCACCCCCCTCTAGGTGTTAATTACCTTTTAGATCCTTGAGACCTATAACCTACAGATTATAGTTGTTTAACTTTAATGTAATCAACTTTCATTTTGAGGAAAATGTGATGTAAGAAAGAAATGATGCATAGTATGTAAAGACTTTAAAGAATTCAAAGTTGTAAGAATTATGCATGTATGTGATTGCAATTAATCATAGTACTTGTATGTTTACTTTACTATTTCACTTTGGCTATGTCTTGCCCTCGTGCAAGATGTTATGTATGCTTCCGCATGTGTTAAATTTATACTCTATTCGTACATGTTGAGCCTTGGGCGGACAGGGGAGGCTCTATCCGTTCGGCGTCTGTTTGACGCTCTCGAACCGGCCAACTGGATCGGGCTCGGGATGTGACAGATATAATGGTATCAGAGCGGGTATAAAATCAAAAAGTGAAAGCTTAGGATGGACCTAGGGGTCATAGGAATGGAAAGGGCCTAAGGACCTAGGAAACGTGAGTGACGTTGAACAAGTATAGCGAAAGCATGTGATTGGGTTAATGTTATTATGTCTCTAATATGATTAGGGATTAACTTCAAGTACTATTTGTTTTCTATTGCTTGTGTTGTGATCGGCGGCCGACGACATGATATTTGGGATGAAAATAAATACGCTTGTTTGCTTTCGCCGAATTGGGTATGTTCGAGTATATGTTTCAAGTGTTAACGTAAGTGCGTCGTTTCAGGAAGCAATGGCACCCCGTGGACGACCGCGAAAGAGGCCTATTCCTGAGGAGCCGAGTGCGGCACCGGGTGCGGCACCTACTGGGGCTCCCGAGCAACCCGCGGCACGTGGTGACGGGGAGCTTAGGGAGCAGATGGCCGCGCTTATAGGCGTGGTGCGGCAGCAGGCGCAGTCCGTTCGGGCTCAAGGCTCAGGAAGCAATGGCACCCCGTGGACGACCGCGAAAGAGGCCTATTCCTGAGGAGCCGGGTGCGGCACCGGGTGCGGCACCTGTTGGGGCTCCCGAGCAACCCGCGGCACGTGGTGACGGGGAGCTTAGGGAGCAGATGGCCGCGCTTATAGGCGTGGTGCGGGAGCAGGCGGAGTCCGTTCGGCTCAAGGCGAGCAGATTCGGCGCTTCAGGAGACCCCGGAGCAAGAAGCGGCGACCCAAGCGGGGGTCGAGCACCCGACACCCCATGCTCTGACGCCGACCGTAGTGGAGCGTGCGGCGGCGCGGCAGATCCGCCGCGGCCGTACTCGCCACGGCGATTCCGGCGGATCGGGGGACTTCAAACCCGGGTAGCGCGGCGGACGACGAAGAGCGGGAGCGCCAGTTGGCGGCGCTCATCAAGTTTATGAAGTTCAAGCCACCTATCTTCGAGGGAGGAGTGGTGGAACCGGCGGTAGTGGAGTCGTGGATCGACTCCATGGAGACACTCTTCGAGGATTTCAACACCCCGGAGAAGGACAAAGTGTACTTCGCCTCCCATTGCCTAGATAAGGCGGCGAAGGCGTGGTGGAAGCGAACCAAGCAGGATAGGTCACCTGACCTACCGCCCGCGACGTGGGAGGAGTTCAAGAGGGCGGTATTCACAAACTATTTCCCCGACTTGGTGAAGCGAAAAATGCAAGAAAAATTTCGCAAGCTGAGGCAGGGAGACCGCTCGGTGGCGGACTATGAGTTGGAGTTCTCCCACATTATCGATTGTGTCCCGGATGTGGTGCGAGACGACCGGGACCGGACTGACTGGTTCTTGCGGGGGCTTCAGCCGAGGATCTATGAGAGGATATAGATCCTCAACCTCACGACCTTTGCGGAGGTCTTTGATCGCGCTCTATCTGCGGAGCACGATAGCGCCTACGCGCGGCAGGAGCGCGAGGTCATGGCGGAGACTAGGGACAAGGGCAAGAAACGGGCGGCGGGCGGTGCCGAGGGCCGGCCAAATGCTAAGAAACTCCCTCGGTATCCCCGACAGCAGCAGAAGGGCGGGAGACCTTTTCGTTGCGTCATTTGCGGCGGTGACCATCGGCCGCACGTGTGCTCGCAGCGCGACGGGAAGTGCTTCCGGTGCGGCCAACCCGGGTACATTTCACGAGAGTGCCCGAGCTGGGGATCGTCTGCACCGACGGCAGCTTCGTCCCCTTCTACCCCGAGGCAGCTGATGGGGTTACCACCCCCAATGGCGGCTGGGCGCTCATCAGCATCGCGCCAGCCGGAGGTATCGAGAGCACCGAGTGGGCGGATTTTCGCCACTCGGGTGGAGGAGCAGGTTCCAGCTCCTGACGACATCGTGGCAGGTATTATCTCTATTAAAGGCACTAGAGCTCAGGCTATTTTCGATACAGGTGCATAGCATTCATTCATAGGTGCATCATTCGCTAGAGCTCACGACTTAGAGATTGTGCATGATGAGGAGGGTTGGACCATTACATCACCCGGGCAATCATATATCGTCTATGACGAGTGTCCGGCGTGTCCAGTTCAGATAGGCGACTGGGTCATGCCGATCGATATGTTGGTGTTAAACAAGAAGTGGGGATTCGATGTAATCTTGGGGCTTGATTGGCTTTCCAAGTACTATGCGGTTATCGACTGCGAAAGAAAGGTGATCACTTTTTGTGAGCCTAATCAAGAAGAAATGGTGTACCGGGCGTGCAAGGGTGCGCGCTTTGCGGCAACCATATCTACGGCCAGAGCGAGAAAGATGATTAAGGGTGGTTGCAAAGCTTACTTGGCGACCATTGTGGACGGCCGAAGGGAGCACCCAGAGCTTGAGGGCATTCGGGGGGTATGCGAGTACCCGGATATATTTCCGGCGGAGTTACCGGGATTGCCACCGGACCGGGAGGTTGAGTTCGTTATTGACTTGATTTTCGGGACGGCGCCAATTTCGAAGGCTCCCTATAGAATGGCACCGGTAGAGCTAAAGGAGCTTAAGGCACAGTTGGAGGACTTGCTCGATAAAGGCTTTGTGAGGCCGAGTGTGTCTCCGTGGGGAGCTGTGCTATTCGTCAAAAAGAAAGACGGCACACTTCGACTCTGCGTGGATTACCGCGAGTTGAACAAGGTCACAGTGAAGAACAAGTACCCGTTGTCTAGGATCGACGACTTATTCGATCAATTGAAAGGGTCAAAGGTGTATTCAAAGATAGACCTACAATTGGGGTATCATCAATTGAAGATACGACCCAAGGATGTGCACAAGACGGCGTACCGTACGCGGTATGGCCATTATGAATTTACGGTGATGTCATTCGGGCTTACTAATGCCCCGGCGGCATTTATGGACTTAATGAATCGTGTCTTCTGTCCGCTATTGGACCGGTGCGTCGTGGTCTTCATCGACGACGTATTGGTATATTCTCGGACCGAGGAAGAACACGAGGAGCATTTGAGGCTTGTCTTGGAAATACTCCGAAAAGAAAAGTTGTATGCCAAGTTGAAGAAATGCGAATTTTGGCTTTCGGATGTCACTTTCCTAGGACATGTGATTTCGGGTGAAGGTGTCTCGGTAGACCCGAAGAAAGTGGAGGCAATTAAAGATTGGCCTCGCCCCACGAGCGCAACGGAAATCCGCAGTTTCCTTGGACTTGCGGGTTATTATCGGCGGTTCGTGGAGGGGTTCTCCAAAATAACCACTCCGCTAACACGCCTCACACACAAAGGGGTCAAGTATGTTTGGAGCGAAGATTGCGATCGAAGCTTCAAAGAGTTAAAGGAAAGGTTGACGACGACCCCGGTACTTGCTCTACCGACGCCGGGGGAGACATACGTCGTGTACAGTGATGCTTCCTACATTGGACTCGGGTGTGTCCTAATGCAAAACGGGCGAGTCATAGCTTATGCTTCGCGCCAATTGAAGCCTTATGAGAAGAACTACCCGGTTCATGACTTGGAGTTAGCCGCGGTGATTTTCGCGCTAAAATTGTGGAGGCATTACTTATATGGTGAACATTGTGAGATCTACACAGATCACAAGAGCCTTAAACTATACCACCCCGGAAAGACAAATGTCGTAGCCGATGCGCTAAGTAGGAAAACAGGAGAAAACTTAGCCTCGGAAATTACACCCCAACCGTTGTTGCAAAAGGAGATGCAACGATTTGGATTAGAAGTAGTAGCGCCGGGAGTGCCGGCTACACTTGCTACCTTAGTGGTACAACCGACCCTATTGGAGAGAATCAAAGAATTGCAAATTGCCGATGAATATCTCCAGAAGGTGCGGGGTCAAGTAGGAAGCGGTAGTGCCGATGACTTTGGCATTGGAACCGACGGCACACTACGATTTCGGAATCGGTGGTGTGTACCCAAGAACAAGGATCTCCGCAAGGCGATTATGCAAGAAGCGCATCAATCTCCTTATAGCATCCACCCGGGCGGCACCAAAATGTACCAAGATTTAAAGTTGCAATATTGGTGGCCGGGCATGAAGAAAGACATTGGGGACTTTGTTGCGCAATGTCTTACTTGCCAACAAGTAAAGGCGGAGCGGCGATTTTCCGGCGAAAAAACTACAAAGTTTACCTATACCTGTTTGGAAATGGGAGGATATAGCTATGGACTTTGTGACCGGATTGCCTCGATCTCAAGGTGGGCACGACGCAATTTGGGTGGTCGTGGACCAGTTGACAAAGTCGGCACATTTCCTACCGATTCATATCACGTGGTCGGGGGATAAGTTGGCTCAAGTTTATATTGATGGGATTGTGAGACTTCACGGGGTTCCGGCGTCTATTGTATCGGATCGGGACCCGAGGTTCACTTTCCACTTTTGGAGGAGCCTACAGGAGGCGTTGGGCACGCGGCTCGATTTTAGCACGGCATTTCATCCTCAAAGTGATGGACAATCGGAGAGGACGATTCAAATACTTGAGGATATGCTTTGAGCGTGTGTACTCGATTACAAGGGCAATTGGCATGATCATTTACCGATGGCGGAATTCGCGTACAATAATAGTTATCAAGAGAGTATCGCGATGGCGCCATTCGAGGTCCTTTATGGAAGAAAGTATCGCTCTCCAATCCATTGGAGCGACGTGGGCGAGAAAACCGTTCTTGGCCCCGATGTAGTGCGGGAGGCGGAGGAGAAAGTTCGCCTTGCCCGCCAACGACTTGCGGCGGCGCAATCTCGGCAAAATAGTTATGCCGACCAACGACGAAAAGATATTGAGTTCGCCGTTGGAGATCATATATTCTTGAAAATATCGCCGACGCGAGGAGTCAAGCGGTTTGGAATGCGGGGAAAGCTAAGTCCCCGATACCTTGGACAGTTTGAGATCTTGGAGCGAGTTGGAGAGTTGGCCTACCGAGTAGCATTACCACCGAGGCTTGCGGGAGTTCATGATGTATTCCACGTATCAAATCTCCGCAAGTATGTCCATGATCCCGACCATGTTCTTGCTTTCGAACCGTCGGAGATTCAGGAGGATATGACCTATGAGGAGTTTCCGGCGTACATTATTGATCGCGAGGAAAGAAAACTACGAAGCCGGAGAATTCCTTATGTCAAGGTCCGTTGGAGCAACCACAACGACCGAGAGGCTACGTGGGAGCTCGAGAGCGTGATGCGGGAGCGATATCCCCACCTATTCGAAAATCTGGATTGAGGTATGGATCTAGATTGTAACTAAGATAGTTTCGCGGACGAAACTAATCTTAAGGGGTGGAGAATGTAACGAATCGAACTTTAGCCAAATTGGTTAAAGCACGCGAAAGAAATAATTGGACGAGTTCCAATTACCTTTCCAAGCGTCTTGGAAGGGTTAAGAGAGGGTTTAAAAGAGTTATAAAGGTTTCGGCGTTGTTCGGCACGAAGTAGAGTCGAAACGACGCGAAAAACAAGGTCTGGGCAGTTTATACCGGTACAATCACCATTCTGCACCGGTATAGCCACCGAAACCGTGAGGGCAGCAGTTCTCGGGTTTGAGATTTTTGGTGTCTGTACCGGTACAAAATGGATTTGTACCGGTACAAATGCTACGAAACCGAGAGGCAGCTCTCGGGTTTGCCTCTGGAGCAGTCTATACCGGTACAAGATGGCCTTGTACCGGTACAGAGTGGTCTGGCAGCAGTTTGGACTGCTTCGAAAATAGAGAGTTTTGTGGGTTAAAGTGTAATTGTTACAACACTATAGCCCCTCCCACACCCCTCTCTCACAGCCACTTCACCTCCCACACTCTCTCTCACTTATTTCTCCCTTTCTCTCTCTAGAAACCTAACCCTAGAGCTTGGAGGAGAAGAAGGGGAAGCTTGGAGAAGGTGGATTTTGGTGGCTTGGTGGTTCTAAAAGCTCTCCTACAAGGTGGACCTTGGGATATCTTTGGGCAAAGGTGAGTTTTTGCAAACCTAGACCTAAGGTTTGGAATTTCTCCATGGATTTTCGAGTTTAGGAGTTTCTATAAGTGTAGAAGCCTCCTATGCACATAGAACACATGAAAAACCCTAGTTCTTCATGTGCTCTCATGGTGGATCACTAGGGTACCAATGCATGCCCTAGAAATGAGTTTAAATGGTCGTAGATGAGTTCCTAGAGGATCAACAAGCTCTCTTTTGCTTGTTTAAGAGATCAAAATCTAGGGTTTAACAAAGGGTCTTGATAGAGCACCCAAATTTGGGGCTTTTAAACATAGGGGTTCTAGGGTCAAATTGACCTTCTAGAAATCTAATTGGGGGTATTCCCGACGCGTGGGACAACTCCGTTTATTTAAACGAAAAGCCGAAATGGGAGTTTTAAGTATATGGCCTAATTAGGCTTAATTATGAATGTAGGTCGCAAAGAGGCGTCTTAAAATTTCGAGAAGTGGATAGTAACATCCCTACATCACTTAGAGGTGGGTGGTGCATGCCAAGGACACCGGACTTCGCTCTATGTCTAAACGTCATTTTTTTTTTGAGCATACTATCTATATTGAGCATGTTTCATAGTAGGGTTAAACATGAATTATTATTGCTTTTGTGAGTTCAATTGCATGAAGTATAATTGCATGAGATTGTGTGGCAAAGAACAAGAACCCTATGTATGCATGCTAAAGAACAAGAATCTAGTGAACTTAGTAAACTAGTATGACATTGGACATGTGTTTAGAGAACAAATATGGTATTGACAAGTCTAGAATATTTAGACAACATGTGTGGCATCAAAGAACAAGAACAAGTATAGTATTTGACTATATTAGAGAACTTGACATTATGGCTATACAACTTAGAGTTATGAGTCATGTGAACATAAGTCTCCTTGAAGTCAAGGAATGGATTGTGAATTGGAATCCTTAAAGTAAGGATTGATCGTACTCACCATATAAGTCCTTGCTCGAGGCGCGGTAGCTCCCCCTCGGGCGATGTGCTCCGGAGTTGTCATCACTGGGTCGTAGTGTTTTCTCTCCCCAGAGGACGGTCCCGTCGGGTCGTAGTGTTTTCTCTCCCCGACAATAGGGATTTGGGTTTGGTCGAGTTTGTTGAGGGCGAACCCCCGGGTTTAGCCAAGAGATTGGGTTTGGCAAAGAACAAGAACCCTATGTATGCATGCTAAAGAACAAGAATCTAGTGAACTTAGTAAACTAGTATGACATTGGACATGTGTTTAGAGAACAACTGTGGTATTGACAAGTCTAGAATATTTAGACAACATGTGTGGCATCAAAGAACAAGAATAAGTATAGTATTTGACTATATTAGAGAACTTGACATTATGGCTATACAACTTAGTTATGAGTCATGTGAACATAAGTCTCCTTGAAGTCAAGGAATGGATTGTGAATTGGAATCCTTAAAATAAGGATTAATCGTACTCACCATATAAGTCCTTGCTCGAGGCGCGGTAGCTCCCCCTCGGGCGATGTGCTCCGGAGTTGTCATCACTGGGTCGTAGTGTTTTCTCTCTCCAGAGGATGGTCCCGTCGGGTCGTAGTGTTTTCTCTCCCCGACAATTGGGATTTGGGTTTGGTCTAGTTTGTTGAGGGCGAACCCCCGGGTTTAGCCAAGAGATTGGGTAATGGACTTATGATCTTGCATGCCTTTAATTTGAGCATATTATTATTTACTTTCATGCGTATTAGTGCAAGATGTTATGTATGCTTCCGCATGTGTTAAATTTATACTCTATTCGTACATGCTGAGCCTTGGGCGGACAGGGGAGGCTCTGTCCGTTCGGCGTCTGTTTGACGCTCTCGAACCGGCCAACTGGATCGGGCTCGGGGCGTGACATTCATCATGTATACTTGTGGCATAGTAGTATAGGATTTTCTTTATGCTTTCATATCAGCAGTTACTTATCGTACTCTTACTTACTTCTTTGGGCCTAGTGGTGCATTTTGCTCAGGTCAGTAATTGCCCACTGGGAACTATAAATTATAGTTCTCACGCCCTTTGTTCTATGTTTCTTTTTCGAGCCTTCCGCGCCGGGAGAGGCCAGGGATCGAGGAAAGTGGGTTGCCTCGAGATAACTAGTTGCCGCGAGGATCGCAGTGATAGATGGTCTACCTCTCAGTGTTTGTGACGCACTGAATCTTTGCAAATTGCGCGATTCGAGTGTTCGAGTGGTGTATCGAACGATTCCACACTTTGTGAAAGGTCGTAGACGGAGTTCCGACCCACGGTTCGAATTTATGAAGTTTTTAGCTTTGTCTCGAGAGGTTTACTCTCTAAGACCGGTCTCCCCCTTTGGAGACCGGTCTCCCCAAGCAGTGGCTGCGGCAGGAGGTGTGGCATCCGGTCTCCGTCATGAAGACCGGTCCCAGTGCGCGCAATCTGCGGAGGGGGTCTATGGAGACCGGTGTCGGCTACCAGAGACCGGTTCCAGTATGCTGTTTTTGCGGGAAGGCCACCTGAGACCGGTCTTGGCTAGTGGAGACCGGTCTCCAAGCCCGAAAACTGCCCAGACCCGGGCTGTGCACAGTTTGCAAAGTAGAGGGACTTTTCGGGATTTTGTTACAATAGAGGGCCTATATGGCCACCCCCTTCTCTTATTTTCTCAGCTCACTCCCTCACACTCTCTCTTTCACTTAGAAATAGAAGAAGAAGAGGAAGAAAGGAGAAGAAGGAGAAGGAGAGGAGGAGCAAGCTTTGGTGAGGGTTGATCATCTTCCTCCTTCATCACCATTGGAGGCTTGGAGCTTGCCATTGGAGCTTTGTGGAGGATCAAACTTCAGCCCTAGATCCTTTTGAGCTTGGTTTGGAGTTTCTTACAGGTAAATGGATGGTTTTCTTCTTCTATATTTAGATTTTGTGGCTTTTTGTGCGATGAAACCCTAGAATTGGATTCTAGGGTTAGAAATTGGGGATTTTCGATTTGAGGGCTTTGGGACCTAATTGATGGGTTTAGAACCTTTGTTTAGGTTGGATTGGAAGGACTCTAACTCCTATTTCGAGATCGAGTGAGTTTTCTTCGCATCCGGTGAGTTTTCTTCACCTTTTTGTGGAGTTTCTTAAAGATTGAACTCACGGTTCGTCGTTTGAGATTGTAACTTCTATGGTTTGCTTCTTAGGGCACTAGGAGCAACAATATAAACTTTGTTAGCATTTCGGAACAACGCTCGGATCATTCGGTGGGTTTGGCTTCACAAGTAGAGAAGAAAATGTCTCCTATGTGGTTAATTGTCATTAATAAATTATTTGGCATTCATATTCATGCTAGATAGAATTTATATGAATTTTAGAACACTTAAAATGCATGCCTTATGTATTATAAAAATTTCACTCTATGTAGTAGAGCATTATGGGGTATTTTGCATGTATGTGAGGGTGGTTCTCGTGGGCGCTTGGGAATGTGCCTCTGATGATTGATATAGCTCAAATAATGTATTTGTAAACATTAAGCTCATGTTGGAACTTAGAAAGATTAAGTGTCATTAAGGGGCACTTAACTTAGAAAACTGTGAAACTGCAATATAGAGACATTGACATAGGCCATTGGACATCTATTATATTTCATGTTATAGACATGATGACATAGAGATAGGCCTTGGACACAGTAGCTTTACTTTCCACGTTTTAGACATGACGACTTGGTACTTGAGACAGTTCTATGATTACATTGCCATTGTGCTCAATCGCACATGCTTGTGAGGGTCGCTCCCTACAAGCCGGCACTACAGAGTTGGCCAACGCGATACTTATTCGCCGTGCGGGATTAGGCGCCGAAGTGGATTGCCGTGGGATAGGCTCATTCCTAGGATGGGGATGTTGATTACCACGGGGCCATTAGGCTCGACATCAGCTAGACAGCCTTCGGGTGGGTCTTTAGATCAGACAGCCTTCGGGCGGGTCTTATGAGATTTAAATTAAAGTAGTTTAATTGACATTGGATATTGACTAGAGTAGTAAAACTTGACACTTTACTATTACATTTGGACATTGGACTAGTTGGTTATATTTACTATTCATTCTTAGAATAGTTGCTTACTTATGCACATTCACGCTAAGTAGAGATATCATGCTTTAGCAGTTTACTGTTGTTTATTTCCTTATACTTACCCTCTTACTCATTTTGTTTTGGGCCTAGTGGAGCATGCAACTGAAGTCAGTAATTGCCCACTAGGAACTATTATTTAATAGTTCTCGCGCCCTATGTTTCTTGTGTGTTACAGAGCCTTCGGCACCGACGGAGGCAAGGGATCGCGGCAAGGGGATCGCCTAGATAGATAGCTGCTTACCACTGTTTAGGTGGTTATTCCTCTCTTTTTGTGTTTTGTGAGAGAGAGACTTTTGTATCTATGTATAAAGACCACCATGTACTCTTTTAGTTTTGCTTATGAGATCCTTGTTGTACTCTCTTTATAGCTTCATAATGGATGTGAGTACTTTCATTTATTAGCTTATTTTATGCTTCCTAGTTTAGAAATCTAGTTGTTATATTGCTCTGATACTTCTATATTCTTCTCCTATTATTGGTTATTTATCGTTTTTGTTAGACGCCTTGTATGTTTTAGACGTACGGCTGGTCCGGCACGCACGGCGGGCTTCGGGTCCGGGCGTGATGTTGTTTTATTTTGGAGAGGTTTTGAGAGTTACCTATGTATAGAGACCACCATATTTTTGGGATATTCGAGACAGTTGTTGTATCTACTTTATGTTTTATCCTTATTGTTTAGTTCTCATTCCTTTTTATCTGTTTATAGAACTTAGTTGTTTATCGTTCTAATATCTCTAGTTGTAGACTATCTTTTGTTTTATTTTCGCTGTTGTTGTAGACGCCTTGTATGTGTTGACATACAGCCTTTATGCTTTCATATCAGCATTTACTTACCGGAAAGGCCTCCGCCGGTCCCGGGGCGTGACAACGAAGCATCACTGTATACTATAAAACTCTCCCCCGAAGTCAACAAGGCAAGTATTGTGGTCAATGTCAACCTTTTCTTTAACTCCTCGAAGCTCCGATCGCAATCGTCCCTCCAAACATACTTCATCCCTTTGTGCGTGAGGCGCGTTAGCGGAGTAGTTATCTTAGCAAACCCCTTCACGAATAGCCGGCAGTATCCCGCAAGTCCAAGAAAACTGCGGACCTCTGCTACACTTGTTGGGCGAGGCCGATCTTTAATTGCCTCAACTTTCTTTGGATCCACCGAGGCGCCACTCGCAGATATCATATGGCCTAGGAAAGTTACATCCGAAAGCCAAAAATTGTACTTCTTTAGCTTGGCGTAAAGCTTCTCTTTTCGGAGTATTTGCAACACGGTCCTCAAATGTTCCTCGTGTTCCTCCTCGCTCCGTGAATAAACCAACACGTCGTCAATGAATATCACGATGCACCGGTCCAACAACGGTCGAAAGACTCGATTCATCAAGTCCATAAATACTGCCGGGGCATTAGTAAGCCCAAACGACATTACCATGAACTCGTAATGACCATACCGCGTACGGTACGCCATTATCGGGTCATTTTTTGACAAGTAAGCGCTTCAAGAGTTGTTATTCTTTTGTATCACAGCTGTTAGTGCATAGTGGATACCCAGATTAGTGTAGGATGACATTACGCTCGTGCTGAGGGGCTGAGCTCGTTTTACAGCGGTGTTTGGACTGTTCCGTACTGTCGAGTGCCGTCGTGGTTGATAGTGGACCCAGATATTTACTTCTTGTTTTAGATTGTGCCGAGGGCACATGAGTTTTGATTGTTAAACCAGTTTGACCCATTTGCATTGACTATAGTTTGTGTGAGCCTGATTGAGCTCGGCAGAGGCACGCTTGCATACTTGGTTGGGTCGCGCCCACGAGTGTCGCTCCGGAGTAAGACTTTACTTGCGTTAATGTCGCAGCAGTCTTGTTTGGACAATTTACTTAGACAGACCATCCCCGTGGGTGGTGTGCAATGTAGCTTGGATATAGGCCGGGTGGCTCCGTTTGGGCAGCCTTTGTGAGATTGGGTCAGTGTGATGCATGTCTATGTCTACAGATAGCATGTGTTGGTTAGCGATAGTATAGTGGCATGTAGCTATAGAGTTCTTTCCAGCTTTCCTTTCTATCCTTTGCATACCTTACTGTAGACTTAGTGGGTAGGACGTTGGGGTCAGTGACGGTACCTATTGAGGACTACTCTGTTTGGCAGTAGTTCTTATACCCAGTTGTTGCTACCTTTTTGCAGAGCCTTTTTTTGCGGCTGCTGTTGTTGCTGATTCCGACCGTGGTAAGAGAGTCGTGAGCTAGATCCCTCCCATCCCTGGTCTTTTGCTAGAGGAGCACCAATCAGAGGTAGTTTTTGGGTTTTATGTACATACTGTTATGTTGTTGTACTTGCTGGAACGAGATGGTTTGTGGCTTCTGTATGTACAGTGGACCCTTTATGTCTTTATATACATGTTTTATTTATAGGAGCTCTTTACCTCTTGCATAGCTATATTCTGTTACAGGTACAGCTATCATTTCGTATACACGAAAAATTCCCATGTTTACGGCGGGTTTGTTGGCATGCCCGGGGAAACGTAGTAATCCGGGCCATGACATATAAGAAAGGAAAGAACAAAATTGTAATAACTTGATTGTATTTGGAAGCAAAATGAATGTAAATGTAATGTGAAATGTGACGAATGCTTGTAATAGCTTAGAAGTTATGTTGATGCCTTCCTTATGCAATCGGTGTATAAATTCTATTCATGTTTGGAACCACTTGAATTATACTGTTTGCAACAACTTGGATGTACAGGGGAGACTCTATCCGTTTGGCGGTCTGTCGACGCATCCGAATCCGACCAAAGAGGCAAGTCTCGGGGCGTGATAGTTCACCGCCTTACTAAAGATGGTGAACAATTCACCGTCTTCATAAGAAATATCCCCCACGCCTACGTGGAGAAATAAAATTTTTAAAAGTTGGTAATCTTACGCTCCTTTGTTAGAAGGTATTTTTATACCAAATTTTCTAACAAATCAAATAAGAAATATAAAAATAAAAAACTTTTTTTTTTCTCAACAAATTATTTTTTTTCAGCAAAATCAAAAAATAGAAATTAAATTTTTTTTCCTGCAAAAAAAATTTTTCTTTGGAAAATTATCTATAAACCCTTATGAAAGCCCGTTTCCTTTTGTTCACGTGATAATATTAGCTTAACTTAATATTTTGTGGGGCCTACATGTCATCTTAAACTATTATACTTAATTATTGATTAGTGGGGCCCACCAAACAATTTTTTTTTCCTTACTATGCTTCCCATTTAATTTTTTTATCTGCAGCAACTTCATCTTCCACCCAATGTTGCTCGCCCCTCTAGATGTCCGCTCCGGCTCCTTCGCTTGCCCTTCCCATTTAATTTCTTTAACTGCTTCTAATTAATTGGTTCGATTAGCAACTTCGTCTTCCACCCAATGTTGCTCGCCCCTCTAGATGCCATTCCGGCTCCTTCACTCGCCCCTCTAGATGCTGCTCCGGCTCCTAATGTGCCCACCTCGACGAAAAATTGGGCCGAGTTCGTTGTCATTCTTCGTTCTCGACGGTTATCTCCTTCCCATTTAGTTGCTTCAGTCGATTCCCATTTATTGGTTCAACGAACAAGTTCGTTTTCCAACCGATGTCGCTCGCTGTAGTGACCTGGAGTTTGGTAGTTAAGGCTTGTCGACATCTCTGGTGAGTGTCAGGACAAGTCCGAGTTGCGTGGGTGCGAAATGGACGTCAAACGGACTCAGTGGGAACGCGAGAGCAGCTGGTATCTTGAAAATCTGCGAAATAGCAGGTTTTCTGTATTGTGTACCGGTACAAATATTGGACTGTACCGGTACCAGCTCGATTGCTATACCGGTATAACCACCAGGAGTGTACCGGTATAGTCCTGCGTTACGATGCTCTCGGGTTGGCCTATTTGTACCGGTACAATTGCCCGTGTAGTGGTACACTTTGGTAGGTGAGAGGGCAGTTTGGTAAATCCTCACATCGTTTGTATCACCACCACCTTTTCCAGCATATAAACATAGAGAGAGGATGTGAGGGACTTCTCTGCTACTACTACCCTCCTTCTTCTCTCTCTAGCTTGACCGGATTGAGGTGGAGAAGCTCGGGTGGAGTCGAAGATCGCCGACGTCGCCCCGCGGAGCTGTTCGAGCATACGTTCGACGTCGGGGTGCTGCGAGGAGATCGGGCGAGTGCGCTTCTTCACCATTCTGGACGTGACTCCGATCCTAGAGAAGTTTTTGAGGTGAGTGACCCGTCGGAATCCTTTCCATTGCTTCAACTTCAACAATTTTCGAGCTTAAGTGCTGTTCCTGCATAATTCCAGCATCGACTCGCAGTGTTTTGGCTCGTACGCGACGTAGGAGCATCGGATCGCGACGAAATTTGGTCCGCTGGATTTGGGACTTCGAGAGGAATTTACAGAGCCCAAGATTTCTAGATTTGGAGAAGGTTAGCCTATTTGAACTTCCATCTTTCTCTGCTGTTGTTGTTTTTTGGCAGAATCGTAATTTTTGGAGTTTCTTGTTATCGATTTTGGGAGCAGGGGGATTTGAGACCCGAGGATCACTCTCCAGTATACTCCCTTGGGTTCGGCACTGGTCCCTCCAGACTTGGAGCGCTTTGGGTGAGTTTTGTTATCGGAATAGAGCTAATTCGAAATTAAGGGCTAAAAATGTTGCTAACTATCGGATTTCCATGTTTAGAGCTTGGAATTAGCTTAGTTGCTGGTATTGGAGGAGCTCGACTGACCAGTAGGGATCGAGGTTGATTCGAGGTCCCCTTCGCTGCCAGGAGTTAGCATTCGAGGTGGGTTTTCTTCGATTTTGCTCCTGAGTGCGCATGTAGCCGGCATGTATAGTTTCAGTTATTGAATATTTAATTGTAGCTTAAATTCATTAATTATAGTATGGATAAAATTTGAATTGGGAGCATGATTAGTAATTAGTAGATATACATGTTGGACTTGGACTTGACTTAGGAGAAAACCACGATTTGACCGACATATGCATACACTACCGGATTTAGCTCTCGGAGCTGTGTTGTCATTGTATCGTCGCAGGGTTAGTGCGATGGATACCCAGGGTAGTGTAGCTTGTATTTACGTTCGTGCTGGGGTGCCGAGCTTATTTTACAGTGGAGTCTAGGATGTTTTGGGTTGTCGAGGGCCGTCGGGGTAGACGGTGGGCCCAGACTGTTTTGGTCTCAGATTGTGCCGAGGGCACGTAGAGTCGGTTGTTAGACCTGTTTAGACTCTAGTTATGAGATTTTGGCTATTTGGAGCTTGATTGAGCTCGACAGAGATACGCTGCATGCTCGGTTGGGTAGCTCCCCCGAGTGCCACTCGGGAGTTGGGCGCTGTGCTTTCGCGTTAGTGTCGGGTGTGCATGTTGGACTTGCTCTCCACTGAGGGTTAGAGTGGGGGTAGCTGTACAGTCACAACCGGGCATGGGACGGGTATGTTCACAGTCCCAGGGACGGGTATGATTACAGTCCCCTTTCATATTGGATCTAGGGTGGCATTAGTCTATAGGTGTTGGTTGAGAGCATGATAGTATAGTGCATTATAGCTGTAGAGTGTTTCCAGCTTTCTTTACTACCTTTGCTTACCCCTGTAGACTTAGTGGGTGGACCGATGATATTGAGGGCGGCACCCACTGAGGACTACTTGTTTTCACAGTAGTTCTCACGCCCCTTTTCTTCCATTGTTGTTGTAGGGTCTTTGGTTTCGGCTGCTGCTCCTTCTGAGGCGGATCGAGGCAAGGGCGTCGCGAGCTAGAGCCCTACCCGTCGAGTGCTGAGTTAGAGGATCCCAGACTACAGGTAGTAGTACTTTTGTTTTGGGAGCTATGTACATATTTGTTAACTCGCTAGAGCTAGTACTTTTGTATCAAGATATTGTATGTATATAGACTCGTTCCTGTTCTACCTATGCAGTTTTATTTCAGCTCTATGCTACTGTTTGTAGTATTGTATGTTATACAGGTATAGCTACGCTTAGTATATAAGGAAAATTCTTTTGTATACAGCGAATTTGTCGGCGTGCCCGGGGAACGTGTAATCTGGGGTGTGACACTCGCCCCCCTAGATGTCGCTCTGAATCCTGTTCCCTCTCTGGACGGAATATTGGGCTGAGTTCATGGTCGGCCTTTCTTCCTGTCGTACAGTTCCCGTTAGCGACACTTCGTTTTGGCTTATTCATCCTCTCTAGTCACGAAAATGGTTCGAATTCATTCTTCGTCATCCCTTCTTGTTGCCTATATAATATGCCTCCGTAAAAATTTTATCTGTAGCAAAAAAACTCTATTTCTCTCCTAGTGATTTTTTTCGTCGCTGATTTGGTTTCAAGTTTTTTATTTTATTTTTTGAAATTCAATTTGGCTTCTTATTACTTTCTTAAAAATAACTGAATAAGTTTAT
Organism: Aechmea fasciata; assembly: GCA_025177825.1. NCBI lineage: Eukaryota > Viridiplantae > Streptophyta > Magnoliopsida > Poales > Bromeliaceae > Aechmea > Aechmea fasciata. Next base: position 15,849,519 of record CM045926.1, on the reverse strand, counting down.
TTTGTTTTAGAAAATTGACTGTCTATGTACGTTTGATCTGCGAGTGATTGTCTCAAAATTTATAAGTTCTCTGGTATGATTTAAAAGCTAATGTGGATGGTTGTTGGTAGCTTGGAAATGGAACTTATTAACGAATTTATCTCTGAAATGAAGTCAATTTATGGTAGAAAATTCACTAGAACTAATGAAAGAAAGGAAGTTCTAAAAGAAGAGTATCAATCTGTTTTGCTGATGATAGAACCTGGGTTTAGAAACAACTTGGAAATGGAACTTTTTAAGGGCTTTTTAGCAAATAGCCCTTTGACAAATTTTTTTTAAATTAGCCATGTCCAAAATTTATTTGCAAAAATGGCCCTCCCCCTTACGCAGCGCATCGGCCAGCGGGGGCGGGTGAGGCAGAATATTTAAGTTGAACACGGCAAATCATTCACCGTGTTTGAACACGGTGAATGGTTCACCGTGTCCAATGCATATATCCGGGGTTAAAATGGCTAAGTCGGGGTATTTGTATTGGACACGGTGAACCATTCACCGTGTCCAATACAAATACCTAAACTTTGCTAAGGCCGGGATATTTGTATTGGACACGGTGAATGATTCGCTATGTCCAATACAAATACCCCGGACTTAGCGAAAAAATGACTAAGTTCGGGATATACGCATTAGACACGGCGAACCATTCACCGTGTTCACCGTGCTCAACTTAAATACGACCCCGCCGCGTGTGTGCGCGTGGCGCTTTCGTAGCGTAAATTTTGGACATGGCTAATTTAAATAAAAAAAAATTGTTAGGGGGCTGTTTGCAAAAAAAGCCCACTTTTTAATGAATTAATCTCTGAGATGAAGTTAATTGACATTCCAATTTATAGTAGAAAATTCACTATAACTAATTAAAGAAAGGAATCCCAAAATTGATCGATTCAGCAACTTGGCACAATTTCTAACAAAAACATTGGTCAAAGTTGGCTAATTAGAAAATTAAAAAAGAAGAATATCAGTCTATGTGTAGTCAAGTTGTGATTGCTAATAATAAGACTCGGGCTGCATCATAAAGAGTCCCTTCAGCTCCAGCATTCTTTGGAGAGTCAAAGCTCTTTCCACCTATAGACTCAAAACTTTATGCAGCTTTATAAGACAAAAAGCATTGTGAAATTAATCTACATACATGTAGTCATATTTAACTACAGGTGAGAATAATTCTAATAAGTGATTTAATTATAGAAAATTTCAAAACATATTTCTATTTTTCATGTTCTGTTTTATTTATTTCTTTTTCTGTTTATGTTATTTTTCGATTTTGGTAGTATGTGTATAGATGCCCTCAAGTATAGATGACCTTAAAATAGTCCCCATATTTTGTTTTTTTGTTTTTTTTTTCATTTTTCTCGATTTATCTTGGTCATTTGAATTAATGATTGTCAAATCAATTACTCAATAATAATAATATGACTCTTTAAATAAGTTGATTCATTCCTGTTTGGTTGGGTGGAATAACCCCTTAACCCCCATTTTATTCCCAAATATTCTTAAAAATAGGTGGGGTTAAATAACCCCACCTCAAATGAATTATCCCGACTTAGCTAACCCCACCAAATCCCATCAAATTCCAACCAAACACTATTTTTTATTCATAATAACCCACTATCCTTCTTATCCCACCTACTCCAATCAAACACTATTTTTCACTATCCTGGACTAACTCCAACCCCCAACCAAACACAAAAATACTAACTCCAACCCCCAACCAAACACAAAAATACTTTAACCCACTTTAACCCTGAACTTAACACTATCTCTGGAATAACTAATTTTTTCTTAACCCCGAACCAAACGGTAGCTAAGAGTCTTATTATGTACTGCTCATTGCATGTTGTTTAGATTTGTATTGCTAGAATTCCATATGGCAATTTTGTAATCTCAATCATTTTACGAGCAACTCAAACGGAGCAATAATTGAGTTCTTTCTCTACCTCCCCAAAACTATGGGTTGTTTAGAATCCATCATTTCGCCTTTTTTTGTCTTCTTTTTTTGCATTGGTTTACAATAAGCCTCATTAAAAAAAATTTCTAATAAAGTTAGTTATTAATTGTTAACAAATTTCACAATTATTTATGCTAAAAATAAGATATAGGATAGCACATGCAAACTCAGATGGAAACTCCTTTCCTTTACCTCCAATTGTCAATTTAGGTTGCTAAAGTACCATCTGATTCCCCTATTAAGGAGCTGTAGAAGCCTAACAGACTCATATTTAATCTCAGGCGTGCCAAAATTGTTAGGCTGCCGAAATTCCCGACCCTTTGACCCAGTCAAAAATTCTTCTCGGGAAGTGTGTCGGGATGAGAAGCAGCAACTAATAATGACCCTCGAAGATTGCGCCCTTCGACTAGATCAAGCGATTCGGCTGATGAGGGATCAAATCAACCGAGTCCGAAAATCTTCACTATACAACTGGTTCGGCTGGAAGAGCCGAATGTACGAATTGTGCAGGGATCAATATCAGCAGAAGAGCCGAATGGAAGAAGTACACAGTAACTGGTCGGTTGAAATAGCCGAATGGAAGAAGTACACAATGACTGGTCGGCTGAAAGAGCATAATGCCTTTATATAATAATAAAACAGAGTGTGTTCGAAGGGCATACAGATTCTGCAAATATAGTTTACAATAGAGTGATACCTGTGGGGCAGACAGACAGACTCTGCAAATGTAGCCTACAACGGAGTGATGTCCGTGGGGCAGACAGAATCCGGGGATCTAACTTACAAACTACTCCTAGGAAAGCAATAAATGCAAAAAAGAAAAAGATTACATTTACACTACTCCTAGAAAAACGATAAAATGCAGAGAAAATAAGGGTGATCTTCTCGTTCAGGATGGAGAAAGACCCCTATTGCAAGCTTCAAAGTTACTATTTATAATATCTTAAGCCCACATTATTGGTTGGTTGAAAGTAGGGGGGTGGGGGGATCGTGGAAGTTACACTAACTCATCATGAAAGTTACGCCAACTTCTCATGGAAGTTATGCCCTACTTCTCAACGATTCCTACCTTTAGGCGCCTTATTGCCGACTTCTGGTGTACCATGTGTTCTTATTTCTTTGGCTTATAAGTGGTTTCGGTTATCATGTCTCAATTTTGGCCTCAATACTATCTTTCCTCTCCTATTTTTTAATTATGAATCTAACCCGAATCATATATAAAGTTTAATATTATATTTGAATTTACATTTTAAAATTTTAAATTTAATATAAAATATTTTGAAATATGGTAAAGAGAAAGAATTATTTCGGGTTCCGATTTTTGGGTTTGGGTTTGGTTTTGAGTTTCGAAAAATTCGTCACATTCGGGTTTGGATATAGATTTTTGAAATCCGATGAGTTCAGAAATGGATTTTGTGATTATTAGTCGGGTTCAAATTCAATGTCCTAATCTTTTTTTTTTTTCTGACCAATAATCCTAATTTTTTAAATTTTTATATTTAAAATTATGTTTAAAATATTTATTAGCTCTAACAGTTAAAATATCATTACGTTTAAAACGTTTATTATCTTTTATAGTTACAGATTGTTCTTAATTTTATTCAGTTTAATAGGTTGAAATCAGATCCTTAATAGAATATGTTAAGATCTGATAAGTCGAATCAATACGTTCAATTTGGTTTTAAATCATTGAAGAAAAGTAAATTAAAATGAAAAATAAAAGTTAAGAAGCTAATCGTAAACAAAAATGAACGGAACTAAAATTAAAAAAATCAACTAAAAATTGAAAAAATTTAAAAATAAGAGTGAAAATAAATTTAATAAATCAAATTAATTAGACTAATCAAATTGATAAAATATACAAATAGCCTAGATCCGTTCAATATAAATTTATTTAATTTATCTACATTTTTAATTTTGTTTACTCTAGTAAACTCTGTGGTGGAGATTTATTATAAGTTTAAAATTTAAATTATACAGTCTAAATTTATTTTTTGGTAAGCTTAAATTGCATTATACTTTTAGATTTATTGAAGGTTTCTGTATACTTTTTAGGTTTTAAACTTCAAATTTATTTTATTTTCAGCATATATTTTAAATTACAATATATCAACTTATTATTTTAAAAGATCAATTTTTACTATTAAAATTTGAATTAATTTTGTCCATACAATTCTATTCTAAAAATAATTTTGAATTATACCCTATATTTCTAATCAGTTATCCACATTAAATTTCTAAATAGTGATAAAGAATTAATATCTAAATTAGAAAGATTCTTAAATTTTTTAAACATATTAAATATGTTGAATTTAAATATTTGCCCACAATCAATTTTTTAAAATCAGTATTACAAAATTTATGTCTTAGAATTCATAATTTTGTTAAACATATTACATATGTTAAATTTAAATATTTACCAACATTAATTTTTTTTTTAAATAGTGATATGAAATTAATGTCTAGAGTAGAACAATTCTAATTTTTTTTTAACATATTAAATACATTTAATTTATAATTTTTTAACCTACATTCAAATTATTTTAAATAAGTGATACAAAATTAATGTCTAAACTATAGAAATTTAAAAGTTTCTTAAACATATTAAATATGTTTAATTAAAATATTTAACAACATTACAAATTTTTTAAATAGTAATACAAAATTCCTCTAACTTAAATTTCAAAATTTTAATTTTAAATATTTAATATTTAATATTTGAATTCAACGTATTTAGTAATAAAACTATTTCTCAAATTTTTATAATTTAAATTAATGCCTAAATTTTAAAAACACTAAAATTTCTAAAGTAAAATGCCTAAATTAATGCCTAATTAATGCATAAATTTGGGTAATCACTCAATTCCCGCAAATAAATGTGTAACTTTAGAATATCAATTAAAGGTTTCTTTAAATGTTGTATAGTTTAATTACCAAAATAACCTCAAATAAATAACCTCTTTACTTACTAAGTGTTAAAATTACTTCTTACCCTCTCTTAATCAATGGTTAAGATTTTTTTTTATTTTTTTAAAAATAAAGTAGTGAATCATTTCTCATAAAAAATAGATTGCTATATGATTGTCTATATTGTAGCCTTTTTATTGACCTACTAATATTATATTTAATATTTAATTATGTTGATATTTTATTATTTATAATTTTTTATTTTAGTAGTATTTATTCGTCGCATCGGGATTTCTACACTAGTTTTTATTATTTTTTAGAAACCAAACAGGCGCACTAAATTGGAGGGAAGAAGTTTAAAATTGTTCAAATAAAATTTGAAAATATTTGGAATTATTAAAAAAAAGAATCACCCCCCCACAACGGACTTTTTTAAAATAACCCCTGTAAAAATTCATATTTGCGAAAATAACCCTGTGAAAATTTTATTTGGAAAACTAACCTGCTCGCGCCCGCTCGGCGGCCACGTCGGCATTTCTTATGAAGACGGTGAATCGTTCACCGTCTTACGGCGCTCTCGTGAAGACGGTGAACGATTCACCGTCTTATCTAGGCGTGCCAACTCTGCCTTCTACAAAAAAAACCCGCGCGGAGACCCCCTGCTGAATGCCACAGAGAAGACGGTAAACGAATTTCCGCCTTCTCTGCTTCCTGAAGGCGGTAATTCGTTTACGCGCTTCTGCGCTACCAGGAATCGTTCACCGCCTTATCTAGGCGTGAACCATTCACCACCTTCTCTCGCAATCCCCCGCCTACCCTCCGCGCATTCTCGCTAAGTGAGGAATACGGAGAAGACGGTGAATGGTTCACCGCCTTATCTAGCGTGAACTATTCACCGTCTTCATTACGAGCCCCCGCCCTACCCGAGCCCGACACCCTCCGCTTCGCTCTCTCTCTATCTCTATCTCTCTCTCTCACTCTCTCACTCTCACTCACTCACTCACTCTCTCTCTCTCTCTCACCTTGCCTTAGTCGCCGCTGCCGTCGCCGCCCGCCGAGGTCGCCGCCCGTGCCGCCGAGGTCGCAGCCCAACCCCCCCCTCCCCCCGCCATTGTCGAGGTCGCCGCAACCCGTGCCGTGTTCGCAGCCCCCCATTCGCCGCCGACGCCGCCTTCGCCGCCATTGCATTACACTCCCTCTCTCTCTATCTCTTTGTCGATTGTAGAGACCTAAACCCTAAACCTAAACCCTAAACCTTAACCCTTAACCCTAAACCCTAAACCCTAAACCCTAAACCCTAAACTTGAATGGCGATTGTTGATGGTTGCGGTAAACTTGAATGTCGATTGTCGACGGTTGCGTTAAACTTGATTGTCGACGATTCCGTTAAACATGATTGTCGACACTTCCGGCAATCTTGATCGTCGACGGCTCCGTTAAACTTGATCGTCGACGGTTCCGTTAAACATGATTGTCGACGGTTCCGTTAAACATGATTGTCGACGGTTCCGTCAATCTTGATGGTCGACGACTTCGTTTAACTTGATTTTCGACGGTTCCGTTAAACTTGATCGTCGGCGGTTCCGTAAAACTTGATCGTCGACGGCTCCAATTCTTTATAATTCATAGTTCATAACCCCTTTACTACTTGGTGAATTTTTTTCCTGTGTAGTTAAAATGGCTAGCAGTCGGATGTCTCTTAGTGTTCATTGAGATGGAGAGTTAGTTATGGATGAAAATGGACCTCGATATTTCGGTGGTCGAAAGAAATTGATCGCGATTCATTCAGATACGACCTATACGAATTTTGATAGGCGAATGTATCGTTTAGTAAATTATAATAGAGAAGAATGTTATCTTAAATATAAAATTCGATGCCCTATGGGACCGAATGAATATATTGGTCATGATATAGTAGATGATGAATCATTGGAGGGTTTAATTGGATTGTTTGAACATTATGGATGTGTGTCGTTATATATCGAGAAAGAGATATATCCGTCCGAGACCCAATATCAGTCGCAAGGTTATTACACAAGCTGCTACATAATGCTATCGATGTTGGTGTTAGGATGCTCCAATTGGTGACCCTGAAGTTGGTAGTGACCGAAGCGTACGAATCACAAGGTCAGTAATAGCTCAATATTGCGGTGAATATTTGCTTTAAATATGAAAGATATGAAAGATTTGGGTTACAAATTTTATAGCATTGCGGTGACAAATTTTATAGCATTGGATGTGCTCCAACACCGGTAGAGTCTTATAAACTGAAATAAGAGTTAAAAGCGCTAGATGAGGATGCGTGCAAGTGGGTCGACGATCTCGAAGTTTACAAAGAGTATTGGGCTTGGGCATTTGATGGTGGCCGCCGTTTCGGGTTGATGACCACGAATATGTCGGAGAGTTTAAATGGGGTAATTAAGGGACTGCGTGCTCTGCCTATAACGGCATTTGTCGCGGGCACTTTTTACAAGCTGAATAGCTATTTCGTAAAGCATCGTGAAAACGGTGAAAGTATGACGGCCACAATCACACCTAAAATACAAAATAGGATTACGGCGAATATGATGATGGCGCGGGTACACATGGTTTACCGATTCCAGCCATTACAGTTCGAAGTACAAACAGGATACTCCAATTACACTAACGGGCTGTGATTGCGGCGAATTCAAGCTAACGGGCATACCGTGCTCGCATATTTTAGTAGTTTGCAGTAATTCGCAAATGAGTTTAGATTATCACAGTCTTTGTTCCCATTGGTATACTGTAGAGTGTTATCGCCAGTCATACGCACCGTTGTTCTATCCAGTTCCATACAGACGCTACTGGCCACGACCCCAGGGCCCACCCATTGTACCGCCTCCTGTGCGAAAGAAGAAAGGTCGACCACGATCAACACGTATTCGTAATATAATGGACGAAACTAGTGGGCGACGAATCACATGTGGTATCTGTAAGCAGAGAGGCCATTATAGAAATACGTGTCCTCAGAACACCGAGTGAGCATCGACATCGAGCCGCCGACGTAAGATTGATACCTATCTTACTGTATTTATTAATATTGCAATCATTCAATATTCAATGTGTGGTTTTTAATATGTTACTAATTACAATTTTCTTGTAAAGTGCAGATGGCAGAGTTAGAGGAGGCGGGACCAGTTGATGAGATCGTCCTGACCGAGCAGCATATCCATAGGTCATCATTTATCACTACTGAGGTGAGCACCTAAATTAATTTTTGACATGTTATTCATATCATATATCAGCACTGTTCATTTCTAACTTTGTTGTCACTGTAGGGATATCGCGCCGTACAGTTCATAGAGCATGGGCGCAAACTAAACCAGTGGGAGCTATCGCATGAAGCTGTGCTTGATCTCCTACGCCAGGCTGGATTTTATTATATATCTCGAGTCAGACGTCTACAGCTCGATCAGGCCTTGTTAGGAGCGTTGGCAGAGAGATGGAGACGGGAGACCCAGACATTCCACTTCCGCCACGGGGAGATGACCATTACACTTCAGGACGTGGCGGTTATTGCTGGTCTTCGGGTCGATGGAGAGCCGGTGACCGGGACGGCAGTGTATCCATGGGCAGATATTTGCCAGGCATTGTTAGGGGTCGTGCCGAATGATATCAGAGCTGGGCAGATTGGGCTTGATTGGATATATCAGCAGTTTCATCATATTCCAGCAGGTGCTCCGGGATTACTTGCAGCCACTGCACGCGCATACATATTGTCACGCACCGGGACCGCCAATTTGGTCGGTTCGGGCACGCCAATAGACGCCGAACGGACAGCACCTCCCCTGTCCGTCCAAGGCTCAACACAAGTAAAATTCAAGAATATGAAATGCACAAGCGGAAGACATACACAACGGCTCACACGAGGGTAAGCAGCAGCCAAGTGAAAGTAATCTAACTATTTTATTTTCACACATTGTAACTTGATCAATTGTAATCAAATACAAAGCTTATACTTTTTCTTTACATTCATTCATCCAATATATATTTTCAACTCTCAAATGAAACTTAATACATTTGCATGACTCACGTGATTTTATTACATTTCCATTCATCAACACATTAGTTGAAATATACAATACACAAGGGTAGAACACTACCTAGAGCACGATAACCATGCATCGGGGTCCGATCGCCCGGCTCGCGCTAGAACCTGCATGGTTAGTGGGATGAGAACTACAACAAAGTTCCCAGTGGGCTCGGCCTCCAATTACACCGACTTTCCCACTAGATCTATCTCAGGCATAATTTGAAAGAATAAACTGATAGTAACTAAACTATAATGCATACAACTAATATGCCTGAACAATAGTAAAGATTGCTTATGCTCAACATAATAATAATGATGAATGTAAGATCATAATTTCATAACTCAATCTCTTGGCTAACTCGTAGGTTTCGCCCTCAACAAGACTCAACCAACTCAAATCCCTATTGTCGAGGAAACACTACAACCCGACGGGACCGTCCTCTGGAGAAACACTACAACCCAGTAATGACAACTCCGGAGCACATCGCCCGAGGGGGAGCTGCCGCCCTCGAGCAAGGACTATATGGTGAGTACGATCAATTCTTAACTTTAAGGATTCCAATTCAATCCATTCCTTGACTTCAAGGAGAACTATGATCAAATGACCCTTAACTCTAAGATTTCTTTGTCACTATACCTTACATGTTCTTTACTTGCATTCTTTGACTTGTTCTAGTGTCATATACACTATGGTTCTTTACACACATTTATTAATGCCACACACACTCTAGTGTTCAATGCATACATGACTATTGTCAATGCCACACACTAACTTTAGTGTTCTTTATTCACATACATACTTGTTCTTATTCTTGAATTCTTTGTTTCCATTCTTATTCTTCGCATTCTTTGTTCTTTTACTTATTCTTTGCATTCTTTATTCTTATTCTCATTCTTTGCATTCTTTGTTATCACACTAACTATAGTGTTCATTACAATCTTTGCAATCATAGAAGCCACTCAATCTACATGTCACAATGTCACTTGTTCTTTAACCCTTTTAGGTTCTTTGTCTCAACACATGCTGTAACAACCCACTTTCCCGTAGGCCGTGTCGAGTTCCGTCAAAATGAGCGGGACCCGGAGTGGATGCGAGTAGGTGTCGGTTCTATGCGCTTTGGAGCATGCGCACAGCGAAGTGGGGACGTGGAAAAGCTAAACTGCAAGTCTGGTGGAATTCCCAGACTTGGGCGAGACCAGGACATCCGGGGGATGTCCGGATGCCACCAAGTGCCCCGATGAGGAAATTGGCTAAGTCTGGAAAAACCGGCGTGCGAGACCAGGACAACCGGCCAAGGCCAGGACAATCGAGACCAGGACATCCGGCCAAGAGGCCGGACATTGGGCTGCATGCATGCGAGAAAAATGGCTAAGTTAGAAAGAGGGCTTGCGAGACCAGGACAACCGTCGAGGCAGGACATTGGGCCCGAAAGCGCCGATTACGCGAGGATGTAATATTTAGAGTTGGGAGGGTCTAAATGTAATTGTGGCAGCATGATATATGCTTGGGCCCTTCTCTAATCACAGCACCCTCATTTCCTCTCCACTCTCACTCTCTTTTCTCCCTTTCTCTCTCTAGAAAAGCTCTAGGAGATCAAGGAGAACTTGGAGTAGAAGAAGAAGGAGAAGGTTTTGGAGCTTTTGGTGGGCATTGGAGCTCTCCTACAACAAAGCTTTGGTTGAACTTGCTACAAGAGGTAGGCTTTTGCAAGTTAACCTTAGAGTTTGAGTTTTCTCCTAAGTTTTTGAGGTTTCTAGCTTTTTTTGCTAGTGTTAGAAGCTTGCTAAGAACAAGAACACCATGAAACCTCCATGAGAGCTCATGTGCTCTCATGGTGGCTTAGTAGGGTTTGTAGTAAACCCCAAATAAATGGTTCTAATGGCTTAGGAATGGTCCTAAAGAGCTTCTCATGGGTCTACAAGCTTTCTTTTGCTTGTGGTTGAGATCAATCCCATGAGAATGCCAAAATGGCATTGCTAGGGTTTGGAAATTGGGGCTTTTGCCCTAGGGTGTTTCCAAGATAAATTGACCTTGTGAAAACCTAATTGGGGGTATCCCCGACGCGTGGGGCAACTTTGTTTATTTTTACGAAAAGCCGATCATAGAGTTGCTATGTAAAATGGCACGATTGGGTCAACTTTTAACGTAACGAGTTTCAACCTAGGCACCGGTTGGCCGTGAGATTTCTTGGGCAACTCCACAAAAATGTTCCGAGGTGGGTGGTGCATTCCAAGGACATCGGACTTCCCTCTATGTCTAAGTGTCACATTTTGAGCATATTTATATATTGAGCATGTTGCATAGTAGGGTTTAAAATACATTTCTTATTGCTTTTGTGAGTTCAAATGCATGAGGTAGATTTGTATGAGATTGTATAGTAAAAGAACAAGAACCCTATGTAGGCATGTTAAAGAACGAGAACTTAGTGTAATTGCCAAGTGAATGTGACATTGGACATGAACTTAGAGATTGTGACAAATGTGAGTCTAGAATACTTAGACAACTTGTATGGCATCGAGAACAAGAACAAATAGTGTACATAACACTAGTAGAGTTTTGGAATTGACATTATGACAACAACCTTGGAGTTAAGGGTCATATGAACATAGTCCCCTTGAAGTCAAGGAATGAATTGAAATTAGAATCCTTAGAGTTAAGGATTGATCGTACTCACCATATAGTCCTTGCTCGAGGCGGTAGCTCCCCCTCGGGCGATGTGCTCCGGAGTTGTCATCACTGGGTTGTAGTGTTTCCCCAGAGGACGGTCCCGTCGGGTTGTAGTGTTTCCTCGACAATAGGGATTTGAGTTGGTTGAGTCTTGTTGCGGGCGAAACCTACGGGTTAGCCAAGAGATTGGGTAATGAACTATGAACTTTCAGTCATCATGAGTTATTATTCGAGCATCTTATTGTTTACTTTCAAGCGTATTAGCTGCATTTATTAGTTGGTTATTATCTTACCCTTCTTTATATTACGCTTGAATTAGACCTAGTGGGAAAGTCGGCGTGGTTGGTTGCCGAATCCACTGGAAACTTCGTTGTAGTTCTCACCCCACTATCTCCACAGGGCCGGGACCGAGCGAGCCGGCCGAGGACCGCGGTAAGGGCATCGCGCCCTAGATAGAGACCGCCAAGTTATTACTTTTTGGTAGTTGCATTCCCTTTATATCATCTTTTGTATTTGATGATCATAGTTGCTTAACTTTGAATGTAATCAAGTTTTATTTTGAGGTGAAGTGATGTAAGAAAGAAATGATGCAATTGAATGTAAGGACTTTAAAGAACTCAAAGTTGTAAAGATATTTACATGTATGTGATTGAAATTAATCATGTTACTTGTATATCCTTTCCATTAGTACTTTCACTTTGGCTTTGTTGCTTACCCTCGTATAAGCTTTCTGTGTATGCTTCCGCATGTGTGAAATTTATACTCTAGCTGTGCTTGTTGAGCCTTGGGCGGACAGGGGAAGCCTTGTCCGTTCGGCGTCTGTTGACGCTCTCGAACCGGCCAAATGGATCGGTCTCGGGGCGTGACAGATAAAATGGTATCAGAGCGGGTATAAAGCCAAAAGTGAAAGCTTAGGATGGACCTAGGGGCCATAGGAATGGAAAGGACCTAAGGACCTAAGGACACGTGAGTGACGTGAACAAGTATAGCGAAAGCATGTGATTGTGTTCATGTATTATGTCTCTAAGATGATTAGAGACTAACTTTAAGTTGCTATTTGTTTTCTATTCCTTGTGTTGTGATCGGCGGCCGACATGATACTATGGAATGTTAATGAATGCGCTTATTGCTTTCGCGGATTGGGTATATCGAGTACGTGTTTAGGTATTAACGTGAGTTGCTTCATTTCGGAAGCAATGGCACCTCGTGGTCGACCCGAACAAGGTCGATGCACGAGGAACCGAGTGCGGCTCTGTGCAACCCGCACGGCGGCGGCGGGGGCTTGAGGAGCAAATGGCCGCGCTTATTGGCGCGGTGCGGCAACAAGGCGGTCCGTGAGGGCTCAAGGCGAGCGGTCCGACGGCTCCGGGAGACGTTGGAGAGCGGCGACAAGCGGCAACGCGAGTGCGGGGGCACCTACACCTCACGCTAGGATGCCGACCGTAGTCGAAGGTGCGGCGGCGGCGGCGCGCGAATCCGATCGCGGGCGTACGATTCTGGCGATTCGGCGGATCGGGGACTTCAAACCCCGGTAGCGCGGCGGGGAACGCCAGTTGGCGGCGCTCATCAAGTTTATGAAGTTCAAACCGCCTACCTTCGAGGGAGGAGTAGTGGAGCCGGAGGTGGTGGAGTCTTGGGTCGACTCCTTAGAAACAATCTTCGTGGACTTCAACACCCCGGAGAAAGACAAGGTGAATTTCGCCTCGCATTGCCTCGACAAGGCGGCGAAGGCATGGTGGAAACGGATCAAGCGGGATAGGTCACCCGACCTACCGCCTATGATGTGGGAGGAGTTCAAGAGAGCGGTGTACACGAACTATTTCCCCAACTCGGTGAAGCGGAAGATGCAGAGAGATTTCGCAAGCCGAGGCGGGGAGACCGCTCGTAGCGGATTATGAGCGGAGTTCTCCCACATCATTGGATCGCGTCCGGACGTTGTACGGGATGATCGAGACCGGGCCGATTGGTTCTTGCGGGGACTCCGGCCGAGAATCTACGAGGCGGTGCAACTTTTCCACCTCGAGACCTTTGCGGAGGTCTTTGATCGCGCGTTAAGTGCGGAGCACGGCAGCGCTTACGCGCGAGAGGAGCGCGAGGCCATGGCGGAGTCCAAGGAGAAGGGCAAGAAACGGGCGGCGGGTGGTTCCGGGGGCCGGCCTAATGCGAAGAAACCCCCTCGGTATCCCCGACAGCAGGCGAAGGCGGGGAAGGCCTCCGTTGCGTCATTTGCGGCGGGGATCATCGACCGAACTTATGCCCGCAGCGAGAAGGAAAGTGCTTCAAGTGTGGCCAACCGGGCACATGATAAGAGAGTGCCCTAGTTGGGGTCGTCCGCTCGACGGCGGCGTCATCCCCTTCTAAGGCGGTGATCGGGGCCGTGCCACCTATGGCGGCTGGACGCTCATCATCATCGCGTCAGCCGGAGGCAACGAGGGTACCGAGTGGGCGGGTTTTTGTCACTCAGGTGGAGGAGCAGACTCCAGCGTCCGACGACGTTGTGGCAGGTATTATCTCTATCAATGGCACTAGAGCTCAAGCTATTTTTGATACGGGTGCATCGCATTCATTTATAAGTGCATCGTTTGCTAGAACTCATGACCTAGAGATTATACATGATGAGGAAGGTTGGGATATTAAATCCCCCGGGCATGCCTATAGCGTCTATGACGAGTGTCCGGCGTGTCCAGTCCGGATAGGCGATTGGGTCATGCCGATCGATATGTTAGTACTGACACAGTTGTGGTCGTTTGATGTAATCTTGGGGCTAGACTGGCTTACCAAGTATTATGCGGTCATCGACTGCGAGAGAAGGGTAATCACTTTTCAGGAGCCAAATCAAGAGGTAATGGTGTATCGGGCGTGTAAGGGTGCACGCTTTGCTGCGACCATATCCACGGTTAGGGCAAGAAAAATGATAAAGGGTGGTTGCAAAGCCTACCTGGCGACCATCGTGGACAGCCGCAAGGAACACCCAGACCTTGAGGGTATTCGGGTGGTGTGTGAGTACCCGGATGTATTTCCGGCGGAGTTACCGGGATTGCCCCCAGACCGGGAAGTTGAATTCGTTATCGACTTGATTCCCGGGGCGGCGCCAGTTTCGAAGGCTCCGTATAGAATGGCACCGGTAGAGCTAAAGGAGCTTAAAGCACAATTGGAGGACTTGCTCGACAAAGGCTTTGTTAGGCCGAGCGTGTCTCCGTGGGGAGCTCCGGTGTTATTCGTCAAAAAGAAAGACGACACTTCGACTGCGTGGATTACCATGTGTTGAACAAGGTCACAGTGAAGAACAAGTACCCGTTGCCTAGGATCGACGATTTATTCGATCAGTTGAAAGGGTCAAAGGTGTATTCAAAGATAGACCTACAATCGGGGTATCATCAATTGAAGATACGACCCAAAGATGTGCACAAGACGGCGTACCGTACGCGGTATAGCCATTATGAGTTCACGGTGATGCCGTTCGGGCTTACTAATGCCCCGGCGGCATTTATGGACTTGATGAATCGTGTCTTCCGTCCGCTGTTGGACCGGTGTGTCGTGGTTTTCATTGACGACGTATTGGTGTATTCTCGGACCGAGGAAGAACACGAGGAGCATCTGAGGCTTGCCTTGGAAATACTCCGAAAAGAAAAATTATACGCCAAGTTGAAGAAATGTGAATTTTGGCTTTCGGAGGTCACTTTCCTAGGACATGTGATTTCGGGCGAAGGTATCTCTGTAGACCCGAAGAAAGTAGAGGCAATTAAAGATTGGCCTCGCCCGACGAGTGCGACGAAAATTCGCAGTTTTCTTGGACTTGCGGGTTACTATCGGCGGTTTGTGGAGGGGTTCTCCAAAATAACCACTCCGCTAACGCGCCTCACACATAAGGGGGTCAAGTATGTTTGGAGCGAAGATTGCGATCGGAGCTTCAAGGAGTTAAAAGAAAGGTTGACGACGACCCCGGTACTTGCCCTACCGACGCCGGGGGAGACATATGTCGTGTACAGTGATGCTTCCTACATCGGGCTAGGGTGTGTGTTGATGCAAAATGGGCGAGTCATAGCATATGCGTCGCGCCAATTGAAGCACTATGAAAAGAACTACCCAGTCCACGACCTGGAATTAGCCGCGGTGATTTTCGCGCTAAAATTATGGAGGCATTACTTATATGGGGAATATTGTGAGATCTACACGGACCACAAAAGTCTTAAGTACTTGTTCACCCAGAAGGAGCTTAATATGCGACAACGGCGGTGGTTAGAATCGAAGGACTATGATGTCACGATCTTATACCACCCGGAAAGGCTAACGCCGTAGCCGACGCGCTAAGTAGATAATCTGGAGAAGACTTAGCATCGGCAATTACTCCTCAACCGTTGTTGCAAAAGGAGATGCAACGGTTTGGATTGGAAGTAATGGCACCGGGAGTGCGGCTACACTTACTACCTTAGTGTTGCAATCGACCTTATTGGAGAGGATCAAGGAATTGCGGACTTAGATGAGTATCTCCCGAGAAGGTGCGCGGCGAGGTAGCGGTAGTGCCGATGACTTTGGCATTGGGACCGACGGCACACTACGATTTCGAAATCGTTGGTGTGTACCCAAGAATAAGGATCTCCGTAAGGCGATTATGCAAGAGGCGCATCAATCTCCTTATAGTATCCACCCGGGCGGCACCAAAATGTATCGAGACCTAAAGTTGCAATATTGGTGGCCGGGCATGAAGAAAGACATTGGAGAATTTATTGCGCAATGTCTTACTTGCCAACAAGTAAAGGCGGAGCGGCGATTTCCGGCGGGAAAGTTGCAAAGCTTACCTATACCCGTTTGGAAATGGGAAAATATAGCTATGGACTTTATGACCGGATTGCCTCGATCTCAAGGTGGTCACGACGCAATTTGGGTGGTCGTGGACCGGTTAACGAAGTCGGCACATTTCCTACCGATTCATATCACTTGGTCGGGGGACAAGTTCGCTCAAGTCTATATTGACGAGATTGTGAGACTCCACGGGGTTCCGGCGTCTATCGTATCGGATCGGGACCCGAGGTTCACCTCTCACTTTTGGAGGAGACTACAGGAGGCATTGGGTACACGGCTCGATTTTAGCACGGCATTTCATCCTCAAAGTGATGGTCAATCGGAGAGAACGATACAAATACTTGAGGATATGCTCCGAGCGTGTGTACTTGATTATAAGGGCAATTGGCATGACCATCTACCAATGGCGGAATTCGCGTACAATAACAGCTATCAGGAAAGTATCGCCATGGTGCCATTTGAGGCCCTGTATGGAAGAAAGTGTCGCTCTCCAATTCATTGGAGCGACGTGGGCGAGAAAGCTGTTCTTGGCCCCGATGTAGTGCGGGAGGCAGAGGAGAAAGTTCGCCTTGCCCGCCAACGACTTGCGACGGCGCAATCTCGGCACAAGAGTTATGCCGACAAGCGAAGAAAGGACATAGAGTTCGAAGTTGGCGACCATGTGTTCTTAAAGATATCGCCGACGCGAGGAATCAAACGTTTTGGAGTACGGGGAAAGCTAAGTCCTCGATACCTCGGACCATTTGAAGTTTTGGAGCGAGTTGGAGCGGTGGCCTACAGAGTAGCACTACCACCAAGGCTTGCGGGGGTACACGATGTATTCCATGTATCTAACCTTCGCAAGTATGTTCATGATCCCGACCATATCCTTGCGTTTGAACCGTCGGAGATTCAAGAGGATATGACCTACGACGAGTTCCCGGCGTATATTATCGATCGGGAAGAAAGAAAACTACGGAGCCGAAGAATTCCGTATGTTAAGGTCCGTTGGAGTAACCACAACGATCGGAAGGCTACGTGGGAGCTTGAAAGCGTGATGCGGGAGCGTTACCCCCATCTATTTGACAATCTGGATTGAGGTATGAATCTAGATTATAAGTTTCGCGGACGAAACTAAATTTAAGGGGTGGAGAATGTAACAACCCACTTCCCCGTAGGGCGTGTCGAGTTCCGTCAAAATGAGCGGGACCCGGAGTGGATGCGAGTAGGTGTCGGTTCTATGCGCTTTGGAGCATGCGCACAGCGAAGTGGGGACGTGGAAAAGCTAAACTGCAAGTCTGGTGGAATTCCCAGACTTGGAGCAGCCGAGACCGGACATCCAGGGGATGTCCGGATGCCACCAAGTGCCCCACTGTGATGAGGAAATTGGCTAAGTCTGGAAAAACCAACGTGCGAGGCCAGGACAACCGACCAAGACCAGGACAATCCGAGACCGGACATCCAGCCAAGACCGGACATTGGCTGCGTAACATGCAGAAAAATGGCTAAGTCCCGAAAAGAGGGCTTACTGAGACCGGACAACCGGCCGAGACCGGACATTGGGCCCGAAAACTGCCCAGTTCTGGCAGGATGTAATATTTAGAGTTGGGAGGGTCTAAATGCAAGTGTGGCAGCATGATATATGCTTGGGCCCTTCTCTAATCACAGCACCCTCATTTTCTCTCCACTCTCACTCTCTTTTCTCCCTTTCTCTCTCTAGAAAAGCTCTAGGAGATCAAGGAGAACTTGGAGTAGAAGAAGAAGGAGAAGGTTTTGGAGCTTTTGGTGGGCATTGGAGCTCTCCTACAACAAAGCTTTGGTTGAACTTGCTATAAGAGGTAGGCTTTTGCAAGTTAACCTTAGGGTTTGAGTTTTCTCCTAAATTTTTGAGGTTTCTAGCTTTTTTTGCTAGTGTTAGAAGCTTGCTAAGAACAAGAACACCATGAAACCTCCATGAGAGCTCATGTGCTCTCATGGTGGCTTAGTAGGGTTTGTAGTAAACCCCAAATAAATGGTTCTAATGGCTTAGGAATGGTCCTAAAGAGCTTCTCATGGGTCTACTCAATCTATATGTCACAATGTTCTTGTTCTTTAACCTCTAGGTTTTTTATCTCAACACATGCATATTAGTGTTCTTTACAATTCTCAAATGTCATTCAATCTATATGTCACAATGTTCTTGTTCTTTAACCACTAGGTTCTTTGTCTCATCTCATTCATACATAGGGTTCAATTCTTTTTCTTTGTTCATAACAAATCTCATTTGCATCTTAACTCTAAGCATGCAACACATAATTCAATTACCCTACTATGCATGAAAATAGCTATAACATACATGCTCAATGGTGACACATAGACATAAGAAGAAGTTCAAAGTTAGTGGAAGCACCCTCCACCTTTTAATAGCGTTCCGATTGCTCGTCGTCACTTGCAATCGGCCTCCCGCGGCGCACGCCACACTACTCGACCTAATCCATGCGCAACCACCGAACGGCCTCCGATTCGCGATCTAGGGTCTTCTATGACTCATCTCTAACCTTCAATTAGAGAACAATAGGGTCAAATGATATCAAACCCTCATTTACTAGAAATACCCATCACTAATCTTAACCTCTACACATGCTCCAATTAACCCAAATATTAAGGATTTAGCATTCTAATAATACATTAGAAATTATGAGAACTTCATACATAAAAAGGATTTAATTAAAATTCCATTTGCAACCCTAGATCTCTATTTCATCAAGAGGGTCTCATTAATCATGACACTCTCTTCATTAAACTAGTTTAGAATCATATATAGATCCTAATTAAATATCTCATTTAGACTTAATCATAGCCTTAACTCAAATCCACAAAACTCACCATGGCCACCATTTTCATCAAGCTAAATCTACCATTGGAAAGCTTGCTTCACCATTGGAGAGCTTCAAGCTTCATCTCTACCCTTCAATTAGAGAGCAATAGGGTTATTATAGATCAAAACCCTCATTTACCAAAAACCCCAATTACTAACCCTAGGTTTAATACTAGGTGAAAATCCACCATTAGAGCTTTGGATTCAAGCAATAAACCTCTATTTAGCATGCTAGAATGCATCTAAATTCATTTCTAGAGCTTAACATTAAAACCCTAGAGTCCTACCATTAAAGAGCATCAAAGCTTACCTCAAAAGCTTGCTTCAATGGTGTAGAGAGAGAAGAAGATAATGAAAATCAACCTCCAAGCTTGCTTCTCCACCAAATCCACCATTTTTAAGAGAGATTTAGAGAGAGAAATGGAGCTCTCTCTCTATCTCCATGTGTGTGTATGTGAGGGTGTGTGCGTGTGTGTGTGTGTGTGTGGTGCTCTCGGGCTGAGGGAGGAGAAGAAAAGGGCACAAAACCTCTTTTACACTTTAGTCCCTCAACATTGCACTATTCAACTTTCAACTTTCGGTTCAGCCATCTGAAATAGTTGGAGCCCTTCTGGACGTCCGTTTGTGCTCAAATTTGACAGTCAGGTTCGTTTTAACCTACTGAGTGAGAAATATCTTAACATTTCAGTTTGGACCCCGTTTGGTCACCACGAACTCTACCGAACTGTAATCGTTAACAGATAGCAGTCGGATTTTATTTTCCATCTTCCGGGTGTCAGAATGGCACGAAACTTTAAATCCAGTCTCGTAAAAATAATCCTGACATACTCCTCAGTTTTCATAATTTTCTGACACTGTGCATTTTCTGCTAATTTATCTGTCTCGTCTCTCACAGAAAATTCTAAATCTTCTGTTTTCATTCCGATTTCAGCACAGATCATTTCAGACTTATATTTTACTTCTCTAAATCCAATAAAAATAGTATCTCACACTATTTTTATTTATATTCACTTTTAAATTAAAATTCGGGATGTTACACATATTGTATCAGATTGGTTGTAGTCTCTTTCCAAACCCCACCGGTAACAGAGTTCATCTGAGGTGGCTTCCACTTTTGGCCGATTTTGATGTATGCGGCGGTTTAGCATGGGAAGCAGCATGCCCGGCGTATCTATATCGGGCTCTCGGCTCAGCTGCAATCAATGGAAAAGTCGAATGCTGTTGCTTCGCGACCTTAGTCCAGGTATAATTAGTAATATATATTAACTGGTATGACATTGCATCTCCTATTATGATTAGTATCTAAGAATTGTCATTTATTTATTTATAGATTTGGGCGTGGGACCATCTGCATGTCGGCCGACCTACTGGCGTTCAAGGTTTTGTCGACATGGCTGATCGTCCTATGGGGTGCCGGTATGACATTTAAATTTGCTACAGAATTTACACGCTCTATATATACATTTTTTTAACTATCACGCATACTTTTAAAATATTAGGTGGACGAACGCCGGCGGGTTACGCTTTCGAGCAAATGTTAGGACGACGGATATTCATTTCTATCGAGATGAGTTGGACCAGCAGAGAGAGACGCAGGTACGATATTGTGAAAAGGTATAAAATATACTACCGTATTAATTCATTCATCTGAGTTATTTTGTCTTATTCACAGATGATGTGGCGGCCGTACACAGATGAGATTATAGCTGTGCTGCCAGCATTCTGTGTACAGGGCAGTGAGGTTTTGCGATCTAGGACGACACTTATTTCATTTCATATCGTCGAGCTTCACGTGCCAGATCGAGTCTTGCGCCAGTTTGGTCTCCTACAGCATATACCGATTCAGGTGGAGGCCATCCGGCGTGTTACTCCTCAGGGGCGGAATGATGAGGATTGGGCACAGTTTCATGCATTACACATCGAGAGATGGGGGCATAGACTAGAGGCCATTATAGACCAGCATCCGATTGTCGGTGATGACCCGGTACAGGCGACCTCGATTTATATGGACTGGTACTGGCAGATCACTCGACGATGGATTTCTCGTCCTGTTGAGCGTCCACCGTTGACTTACCAGCCTCGTGGCCAGACCGAGAGAGCTTTGGTACGATCAATCGGCCCATTCATTATTTTTTAAAATCTTATGTATAATATAGATTGCCTCAGTTTAATATCTTATGTCAACTGCAGGTGGACGCTATATGCCAGACACAGTCCAGCATCAGAGGACTGGTTGATGATCGACCTTCCGTAGATGAGTTCATAGAGAGATTGATAGACATGGATATAGATCTTGAAAGTGTACTTCAGTATATTCCTACCATACCAGTCGCTGCTGATGTCAAAGGTCGAGATTATGGAGGAGCATCGACATCGGGTCATCATCACCGTGATGTTTCGACATCTGCTGGATCATCGTGTCTGAGAGTATCACGATCTCCATCTCCTCATGATGATGCTGATATGCTCGCCTCCCCTGATATGCCACCCGCCCCCATAGTTAGTAAATTCGGATTCGGCAAAAATTCGGTACGGATATAATTCGGATATAATTCGTCCTCTAATTTTTAAATTCGTTGAAAAATACGGCTAAAAAACGGATTCGTCAATTATTCGGATACATAATTTATACGGATATTATACGTTCACCAATTAAAAATTCAGGATAAAAAATTTGGCTATTAAATTTAAAAAAAATTTCTCTCAAAATTTATACTATTAATATAAATACTCATATTTTTTAAGAATATAAGAATAAAAACTATAAAATTAAACTAATTAAGTAAAAAAAAATTTATATTATACCTCAAAATAAATAATTAATTAAGCAAAAAACTTTATACAAAAATTTTATATTTATCATTAAAAAATTCGGATTAAAATTTTTTTTATTAAATTAAAATTTTTCTTTAAAAATACTATTATCATATATATATATATATATATATATATATATATATATATATATATATATATATATATATATATATATATATATATATATATATATATATATATATATATATATATATATATATATATATATATATATATTTATAAACATATATTTATTTATTATATATATAATATTTTATTTTTATATAAAAATATTATTATATAAATTTTTTTTTATAAGGATAATATAGTTTGCTATTTTTTTTTCTCTTAATATGCTTAATTTTGTACCTCTTTATTCTTATAGTCTTAAGAATTATGAGTATTTATGCTAATAGCATAAATCTTGAGAGAAAAAATTTAATTTAATAGAATTTTTATTCCGAATTTTTAATTGGTGAACGTATAATATCCATATAAATCACGTATCCGAATAATTACCGAATTTTTTTTGCCGTATTTTTCAACAAATTTAAAAATTAAAAGACGAATTTTATCCGAATTATACCCGTACTGAATTTTTGCCGAATCCGAATTAACTAACTATGACCGAAACCGACCAAAAGGTTCAAACGGAGCGACACCGCCTAAACGGCGGAACGGAGTCTCCCGAAAGAAACTAATGTGAGCGCGATGATCGGCGATGTGTCACAATCACCGTGCTCCCTTCCGGAGAGATCGGGAGGCCGGATTGCTCGGAACGATATCCTACTCAAAATAAGCCCTATTTCGGGCTTGGCAGAGCAAGCTTGCTCCGCCGGCTCCGGCGGCACGGCGACGTGCGCACGGGCCGAGAGTTGGGTACCGGGGAGGTGAGGAACTCCATGCTCACCTCGGTTGGCGGGCAGGAGCGGCGGCGCGGCGCGACGGCGCAAACCGAGCCCGGACGGCCGAGCTCGGGTTCCACGAACAACGGCGGCCACGGCGGCGGCCGTGGAGCTCGGGACGGCGTTGGAGGGTCGCCCGAGGCCGGCGGGAAGCGACACGGGTGGCCCTGGGCGGCGGCCGCGCGAGGGCCGAAGCAAGCCAAGATCGGCCCGAGCGAGCGGCCGTTGCGGGTTGGCCGAGGCGGCGGCGGCGGCGGCTGCAGGCGGTGGCGGCCGGCGGGGAGCG
The DNA here is from genome assembly GCA_025177825.1 of Aechmea fasciata. NCBI lineage: Eukaryota > Viridiplantae > Streptophyta > Magnoliopsida > Poales > Bromeliaceae > Aechmea > Aechmea fasciata. Next base: position 15,826,262 of record CM045926.1, on the reverse strand, counting down.
TTGCTAGGGCTCCGGGGAGGGCGGCGCGACCGAGTCAAGGTGGTGGCGGCGCGCGGGCTAGGGTCGCGAGGTGACCTCGCTTTGGGCTCGGCCGAGTTGCCGCAGCGGCGGCTCTGACCTATCGGCGGCGGCGCTCGGGGTGGTGGCGGGCGGCGGGGGACACTCCGACAGGGTCGGGGCGACGTCGACAGGGTGTAGGGAGGAAGCTGCAGCCTCAGATCTTGTCTCAAACTCATGAGGAAGAGAGAGAGAGATCGATAGAGGTGGAGAGGGAGGAAGATGGTGGCTCAGCGGGGCCCGGGGCTCAGTCAACAGCAGCCGGGGGAGTGCGGCTAGGGTTGGGGAGGGAGATGGAGTTGGCTAGGGCGCGACTAGGGCAGCAGGGGGGTGCGGCTAGGGCTAGAATAAGGGTTCCAAGTGCAAAACCCTAGAAAACCCTATTTAAACAAAGCTCTTCTCGCGCCAAAGTCCCTCCACACTCGATATTTTAATCCGAGTCCTTCACAGCGCGAGTGAAATGCATGAATAGCCCTCCACGTATGATTTCATGCGAAACGGTACATAAAATGTCATGACTTTTGCGAAAATACCGTGTTGCCAACGTCGACCCCTCCTCGATCAACGCGCGATATCTGTAGATCCGTCCGTCAGATTTGCGAACGGATCACGCCAGTGCGATCAGTACGACGGAGACAACAAACCTACGATTTTGGTTTGCCTCGATCAGTCATGGATTCGCGACGAAAATCTGTTTTCTCTCCAACACAAGAAACTACGCACAAATACATAGAAAACATGTATTTTGGATTTTCTCGAAATTCGTGCATCAAACTCAAAATCTGTCAGTGCCATCGATTCCAAAATAGTTGAACCGGTCGAAACGAGCTATTGGATCACTATGAACGGAATCCGATATGCGCCGAAAGCCAACTCTACTCCGTGGCTTCTCCGGAAAATCGGAGTTACTATTCACTTAAGTGAAAACTAATAATCGCGTATCTTCTCCATTTTAGCTCATTTTCTCCTGAAAATTGATGAGTGCTTATGTAATTAAATTACACACATAAACATCATCAACAGAGAGTCTAATTGTGTTAAGGATTTTATAAGTTGGCAAATTTCGTGAACTTATTGGAGTTTTGAAGAGATCAAGAGTATCAAGACAAAGTTGGATGATCCAGGACTCGTCTAAGAAGCTCGGCACCTCAGGTATATCTTAAAGATCATTTATGATGATTTACTATAAGAGTATAGTAGTTAGAAGACTTTAAAAAGCTTTAAAATTGATAAATTTGCAAAAATCTGAATTTAAGTGGTCAATGTCCAGACATTCCTCATTGTCCGGATCCCGTAAGCATGTTTGCTACGGGTTATCAATGTTTGTCCGGACAATGGTCAATGTCCGGATCCCGTAGGCTTCACTTTGCATATCTTTTAATCATGTCTGGACATCCTGCTTATGTCCGGTCTTAGTAAGCTGAGTTTTCATGCTACGCAAAGTAAGACCGGACATCCTCAGGCATTGTCCGGACCTAGCTCATTGCGAAAATATTGACGGAAGGATGGACCGGACAAGGAGCTAAGACCGGACAGAGGCAAGACCGGACATTCTTTCAAGACCGGACATTGGACACGAAATATTTCCAAAAAAGGGTGATTTGAATCCTAATCTATTTCAAAGTCTTCTAACTCTATATATAGACCATGGGAGGTCCAAGGATGATATGCTTCAGATCTTAGATCAATAAAAAACCCTAGAAACTCTCTTTTAAGCTTGATGACCTAATTCTAAGAGAGGGTTTCGTTTTTGTTGATCGTCGAGTTGATTCTAGGTTTTCTCTTTGATTATTTCCTTGAGAATCAACTTGATGATTAACTAGAAGGGATTTCCCATTGTCTATGGTACTACAAAGTTGAAATCACCATAAATCATCATTGTTCTTCTCCGGATGGAGAGCTTGTGCGGGGATCGCGTGTGGAGGCCGAGGATTTGGTGGACGCTTTAAGGATTCAAGGCGTTGGCGCGGCAAGGAGTTGCGGCGTGATCGTTTGGAGGATTTCAAGCGATCGAGGACTAGCGAAGGAGATCCACGTTGGAGATTCGGTAAAGTTGGGTAGGGTAATCGGTATATCACATTGTACTCACTTTGTTTCTTAGTGGATTTTTCGTGTGATCGGTCCCGTGGGTTTTTCTCTCCGATTTGGAGTTTTCCCACATAAAAATCTTGGTGTGTTGATTTTATTTTCCGCATTATCATTAAAATGGCATTAAGATTTTAAATTAGCCATTGTGCACCTATTCACCCCCCTCTAGGTGTTAATTACCTTTTAGATCCTAGGGTTCCATAACTTACAAATTACACCATCAAAATCTCTGTCCTTACACCCGGTCGGCAGTAAAATGTACAAAGATTTGAAAATGCATTATTGGTGGCCGGATATGAAAAGAGATATTGGGGAGTTCATGGCGCAATGCCTTACATGCCAACAAGTAAAAGCGGAGCGCCGATTTTCGGCGGAAAAATTGCAAAGCTTACCTATACCCGTTTGAAAATGGAAAGATATTGCGATAGATTTTGTCACCGGTTTGCCTCGATCTCAAGGCAGATACAATGCAATTTGGGTAGTTGTGGACCGATTGACGAAATCGGCACACTTTTTGCCAATCTACACCACCTGGTCGGGAGACAAGTTAGCTCTAGTATATCTTGACGAGGTTGTGCGACTACATGGGTTCCGGTGCTCATTGTATCGGATCGAGACTCTAGGTTCACATCTAATTTTTGGAAGAGCTTACAAGGCACTTTGGGCACACGGCTCGACTTTAGTATGACATTTCATCCTCAAAATGGTGGCCAATCGGAGAGAACAATACAAATTCTTGAGGATATGCTTCGGGCGTTTGTACTTGATTATAAGGACGGATGGCACGATTACTTGCGAATGGCGGAGTTCGCGTATAATAATAGCGATCAAGAGAGCATCGCGATAGCGCCATTTGAGGCCCTTTACGGAAAGAAGTGTCGCTCTCCTATTCAATGGAGCGATGTGGGCGAGAGAGTTGCTCTTGGTCCCGGTGTAGTGCGGGAGGCGGAGGAGAAAGTTCGCCTTGCCCGCCAACAACTTGCGACGACGCAATCTCGGTAAAATAGCTATGCCGATAAGCGTAAAAAGGATTTAAAGTTCACAGTTGGAGACCGCGTGTTTTTTAAGGTATCACTTATGCGAGGTGTGAAACGGTTTGGAGTCCGCGGGAAGCTAAGTCCCTGGTATGTTGTGTTACGGATTTTATGTTGGCATATTTCGTGAAGTGAGTCCGGAGTCTTGAAGGTTTAAAGAAGAAAAGATGAAGATCGAAGACTCGAAGACTCAAAACATGAATCCACAATGCTCGGTAAGTTCAAATATTATTGATGATGATTTATAAATATTTAAAAGTGTTTGGAAGACTTAGGATGTTTTTAAATTGAATATATGGACAAATTTGAGTATTTCAAATCCTAGTCTATCTCTATATTGTCTAATTGATTTTAAACAGGTTTTCAAATCCTAGTCTATCTCTATATTTTCTGATTGATTTTAAACAGGTTTTCAAATCCTAGTCTATCTCTAAGTCTTCTAAATCTATAAATAAGCGATGGGGGTTCCATTAATTCGTATGCTTAGAGTTTAAACCATTATGAAACCCTAGAAACTTGTTGGGTGCTCTCTTTCTTTTTTCAATAACAGTTTCTATCGGATCAATTCTTGAAACCCTAATTTCTCGTTCTTCATGGAGAATTGATCCGGCTATTGCTTAGAAATATCTTCTACGGTTCTTTAATGATTATTTAAGCAATAAATCATCACCGATCGTATCGTTCTTACTCTGGACGGAGTGCGCTCGTGGATTCGAGTGATGTCGTGGATTCGGCATGATCGGAGGCTTCATGGATTCGAAGTGGAGGCGTTCGTGGATTCGAACGTGGGGCGTGGACAACCCGGCGGTGTGCGCGCGAGATTCGAAGAAGATAAAGAGAGGTTTGAGTCCGTGGATTCGGTAAATCACCTTGTAATCTTTTATTCTTAGTGGATTGTTATCGCGTGTTGGTCCCGTGGGTTTTTTTCTCCGAGTTGGAGTTTTCCCACGTAAATCTCGGCGTGCTTTTTATTTTCCGCATTTGTTTTTATTGCATCGAGATTTGTGGTTTTCGACCTTTACACCTATTCACCCCCCTCTAGGTGTTGGATACAATCTAGATAGATCCTCGGGTTTCTGCTAAACTTTCAATTGGTATCAGAGCGGGATCTAGATATATTGCTATCTAATGGCCGAAGAGTTAGTAAGTGCATTGCTAACTTATGAGATGACTTTTCCTACTAATCAATATTTTTCCAAGTTTTTTTTCTAAAAGTACAGGGGTTGTGTTGAAAACATCAAAGGAAGAAGACATGGACTCGGATTCCGGCGAGGAGGAATCAAATGACGAGGATTTAGCGAAAGCGTATCATCAACTCCTCGTCGAATCCACAATAAGAAATTGAGGAAGCGTATACTTGAACTTGAAGAGGAAAACAACAAGTTGAAGAACACGAATAAAACTCTTGAGGAGGAAAGGCAATCAACATTGAAAAATAATACAATCCTCCAAGAGAAGCTTGATGAAGCGGATTCAACGATCAAATCCTATAAAGACAAGTTTGGATTTTTGGAGCATCAATTTAAGGAATCGCACAAATCCAATCACGTTTTAACAAATCAAGTTCGTCAACTCAAATCCGATATTCAAAAATTTTCTTCCGAATCGAAAAAATTGGATTACATGCTCGGATTGGGTCAAACGAACAAGCTTGGTCTCGGATATGAAAGAACATATGTTGAGAAGGAATTAAAGTCGACATCGAAAGTCTCAACAACTTTGAAGGAGAAGGTGTGTCATCGATGTGACATCAAAGGACACATCAAAAAGAGTTGCCCAAATAAAGAAAAGAAGAATCTATCGGCAACTTCAAAACAATCGATATCATCTAAAACTCGACATCCCCTATGGAATCAAAAGCAAAATCAATCAAGTCGAGTACATTTTGTGAACCGGAAATCTAAGTCGACAAGTCAAGTTCAACCGAAGCCACGTACAACACCGACGATGGATCAAAAATCAAAGCAAACCATACCTAACATTGACAAGCCAAGACAACACACAATACGACAAGTTTGGATTCGAAAAGGTGATATCATTCCTTATCCTAAGCCTTAATTTGTTTTGACTTTATGTTTTGCTCTGATCGGTTTTATTGCAAATCTTTTGATCATTGTATATGCTTCGAATTTTTGAGAATAATTGGATGATTAAACATTAAATATTGTGTTGAACGTCGATAATTTACAATTCATTCATTTTGAATTAATTTCATATTAATTATCGGTTTTACTTCATTATCACTATTGATGAAGATAATTTATTATAGGATATCTTAATTCTTATATTCATCAAATTTGAGTAATCATGTGTGATATTCTGGCACTTAACCTATCTCGGTTGTGTGTGTTGAATTTGATGAATGAAAATTTGCTAATCGACTAAAACTTGTCAAATTTTTTTCCATATAAGAGATTGCATAATTAAGGGGGAGTTATATAAAAAAAAAAGAAAAAGAAAACACTCCAAGTGATTAAAGTTCAAGTACTTAAAAGATGTGGGAAGAGTTACATCCCAAAGGGAGTGTGAAAACTACCACCACCTGTAGGAAAGAGCTACCACCCCGGTCGTCCGGTAAGAGCATGTTTGTTTCGCAGGAAGTGGGGTGGAAGTGGGAGGGGGGAAGTGATTTTCGGTGGAAAACGACCACTTATTGTTTGGTTCACCGTAACTTTATTACGTCCGAAAGTCCAGTTCACCCAAAACAATGAACTTGACTTCGTCCTCCCATGGGGCGAAGTCAATTACGGTGAAGTGCAAAAAGAGCAAGAATGGATTAATGTGTTAGGGTTACCTCTTCTAAAATATGATCAAATTTGATTAGGTAAGTTTTAATATATTTTTTGTTTAATTTGTATATTTAGAAAATGATGAAAAATAAATTTGTTAAATTTTAATAATTTTTTAAGTTTAGAATTTTATTTGTTACATTATTATAATTTATATGCAAACAAATAATATAATTTTTTAAAATTTTATTTTATAATTATACATATATATAATTATATGCATATATAATTATATTAATTTTTATTTATTATAATTTATTAATCACTATAAGTTACAAAATAGACAATGATATTAATTTGGAGGTAAGCATACCGGGGTAGAGAGCTACACTTTTTACGTCATCTACTTCCTACCAAACAAACAAAAGAACTCGCAGAACTGCACTTCCACAGCTTAGAAACAAACAGCAGAAGTGAACTAGTTTTCACCCCAATTCCACTTCAACCCAAAGTCCACTTCCACCCCAAGTCTACTTACGTTGAAACAAACATACCCTAAGTGTGTGAAGCTACCACATGGTAATTGATTGAATAACCGAAAAGATTGAAAAATTTAAATAAAAATTTTTTGGGTGTAATAAGGTGGTTTAGTAAAAAGATGCTCAAATGGCCACCCCTCATACATTATTGTTTAATCTCGAATTTGAACGTTTATGCGACAAATTTTTATCTTTTATTGAATCTTCATAAGTCATCTTTATAATCCGTTACATCTTGATAGATTTTGAGCTTTTAGATTATTTTTGATGACTTATTTTTGAAGTATATATGGGTAAAGAAATTTTATCATATTTTATCTACATCTTGGTAATCTTGTAGTGAAATTCTTAATTTTCATGAAATTGATGTGAATCGAAAGAAATCTATGTAAATTTATCATGTTCATGCACTAACATTTGATTAACTCTCTCATTTTTTGTACTTTCTTTTGGCAATTTTTGACAAAAAGGGGGAAAAGATGTAACAATCCGAATTTTAAAGATAAAAATAGAAAATAAATAAAAATAGTGTGAGATACTATTTTTATTAGATTTAGAGAAGTAAAATATAAGTCTAAAAGGACCTGTGCTGAAATCGGAATGAAAACGAAAGATTTAGAATTTTCTGTGAGAAACCGGACAGATAAATTAGCAGAAAATGCACAAAGGTCAGAAAATTATGAAAACTGAGGGATATGTCATGATTATTTTTACGAGACTAGATTTAAAGTTTTGTGTCATTCTGACACCCAGAAGATGAGAAATAAATTCCGAATGTTATCTGATAACGATTACAGTTCGGTAGAGTTCGCGGTGACCAAACGGGGTCCAAACTGAAATGGTAAGATATTTTCTCACTCAGTAGGTTAAAATAAACCTGAGTGGCAAATTTGAGCACAAATAAACGTCCAGAAGGGCTCCAACTGTTTCAGATGGGTGAACCGAAAGTTGGAAGTTGAATAGTGCAATGTTGAGGGACTAATGTGTAAAAAGTGTTTGTGCCCTTTTCTTCTTCTTCTCTCTCTCAGCCGAATGCACACACACACACCCTCACATACACACACATGGAGATAGAGAGAGAGCTCCATTTCTCTCTCTAAATCTCTCCCAAAAATAGCGGTTTTGGTGGAGATTGAAGCATAGAAATGGATCGTCTTCTTCTTCTTCATCTTCTCCGTGGTTTGGAGCACGTTTAGAGATAAGCTTCTTGAACCCTCTAATGGTAGATGTCTAAAGCTTGGATTATATGCTCTAATAATGAAGTTAGATGCATTCTAGCATACTAAATAGAGATTTATTGCTTGAATCCAAAGCTCTAATGGTGGATTTTCACCTAGTATTGAACCTAGGGTTAGTAATTGGGGTTTTTGGTAAATGAGGGTTTTGATCTATAATAACCCTATTGTTCTCTAATTGAAGGTTAGAGATGAAGCTTGGAGCTCTCCAATGGTGAAGCAAGCTTTCCAATGGTGGATTTAGCTTGATGTCATGATGGCCATGGTAAGTTTTGTGAATTTGAGTTAAGATTAAGATTAAGTCTAAATGAGATGTTTAATTAGGATCTATATATGATTCTAAACTAGTTTAATGAAGAGAGTATCATAATTAATGAGACCCTCTTGATGAAATAGAGACATTGGGTTGCTAATGGGATTTTAATTAAATCCTTTTATGTATGAAGTTCTAATGATCTCTAAGGTATTATTAGAATGCTAAATCCTTAATATTTGGGTTAATTGGAGCATGTGTAGAGGCTAGGGTTAGTGATGGGTGTTTCTAGTAAATGAGGGTTTGATATCATTTGACCCTATTGTTCTCTAATTGAATGTTAGAGATGAGTCATTGAAGACCCTAGATCGCGAATCGAAGGACGTGCGGTGGTTGCGCATGGATTAGGTCGAGTAGTGCGGCGTGCGCCGCGGGAGGCCGATTGCAAGTGACGACGAGCAATCGGAACGCTATTAAAAGGTGGAGGGTGCTTCCACTAACTTTGAACTTCTTCTTATGTCTATGTGTCACCATTGAGCATGTATGTTATAGCTATTTTCATGCATAGTAGGGTAATTGAATTATGTGTTGCATGCTTAGAGTTAAGATGCAAATGAGATTTGTTATGAACAAAGAAAAAGAATTGAACCCTATGTATGAATGAGATGAGACAAAGAACCTAGTGGTTAAAGAACAAGAACATTGTGACATATAGATTGAATGACATTTGAGAATTGTAAAGAACACTAATATGCATGTGTTGAGATAAAAAACCTAGAGGTTAAAGAACAAGAACATTGTGACATATAGATTGAGTGGCATCTATGATTGTAAAGAACACTAGAGTTAGTGTGATAATGAGAATAAGAACAAAAAAAATAAAGGACACTAGAGTTAGTGTAATGACATGGTCAAGAACAAGTATGCATGTAAATAAAGAACACTAGTGTTAGTGTGAGGCATTGACAAGAGTCATGTATGCATTGAACACTAGAGTGTGTGTTGCATTATTAAATGTGTGTAAAGAACCATAGTGTATATGACACTAAAACAAGTCAAAGAATGCAAGTAAAGAACATGAAAGATATAGTGACAAAGAAACCTTAGAGTTAAGGGTCATTTGATCATAGTTCTTCTTGAAGTCAAGGAATGGATTGAACTGGAATCCTTAAAGTTAAGGATTGATCGTACTCACCATATAGTCCTTGCTCGAGGCGCGGTAGCTCCCCCTCGGGCGATGTGCTCCGGAGTTGTCATCACTGGGTCGTAGTATTTTCTCTCCCCAGAGGGCGGTCCCGTCGGGTCGTAGTGTTTTCTCTCCCCGACAGTAGGGATTTGGGTTGGTTGAGTCTTGTTGAGGGCGAAACCTACAGGTTAGCCAAGAGATTGGGTTATGCAATTATGATCTTGCATTCATCTTTATTATCCTGTTGAGCATAAGCAATCTTTACTATTGTTCAGGCATATTAGTTGTATGCATTATAGTTTGGTTACTATCAGCTTATTCTTTCAAATTATGCCTGACATAGACCTAGTGGGAAAGTCGGCGTAATTGGGGGCCGAACCCACTGGGAACTTTGTTGTAGTTCTCATCCCACTAACCATGCAGGTTTTAGCACGAGCGGGGCGATTCGTGGCTTGAGGCATGGTTATCGTGCTTTAGGTAGTGTTCTACCCATGTGTATAGTGGCACCCTTTATATATTTCATCTATTATGTTATGTAAAGAAAATGTAATAAAATCATGTGAGAGGTGAAAATGTATTAAGTTCTTTTGAGAGGTGAACTTGTAAATTGAGATGGCCAATGTTTAATTTGGAAGAATGAATGTAATAACTATATAAGTTTTGTATTTGGTTTAAAGTAATCAAGATACAATGTGTGAATGGTTTAGATAGCTTACTTTCACTTTTGCTTGTGTTGCTTGCCCTCGTGCAAGCCATGTATATTGAAATGTTATCCTGAAAATTATTGATTTCTTTATACATGTACTCGTTGTTGTTGAGCCTTGGGCGGACAGAGAAGACTCTGTCCGTTCAGCGTCTATTGGCGTGCCCGAACCGACCAAATTGGCGGTCGCGGGGCGTGACAAAAGAAGAGGAAACTTGAATTGAATTGAAAACTTGAATTGAAGATCATAGGGGGGGGAGCGTGATATTTTTCGATTTTTAAGTTTGAATTTCAATCTTTTGATGCATGAACAACGGGGGAGAGATTTTCATTTTCATATTTTTACTACTAATTTTGTTTGTGAACTTTGTTCGTGGAGAAAGTAAGTTAATTGTAGATCATTGAAGACTTCAAGACTCCTAATTGCGTCTAAGTCATAGAGTTTGTTTAGGAGTTTCAAAAATTGTAATTTTGTATTTCTTTGGATCTTTCACGCGAGAAGCACATTGTTTTGGTGATGGCAATGAATTTCATTTTTTTTGTGAGTTGAGCGTTGTGATGTAATTTTGGGTTTTGTCACGAAATTGCCAAAGGGGGAGATTGTTACGGATTTTATGTTGGCATATTTCGTGAAGTGAGTTCGGAGTCTTGAAGGTTTAAAGAAGAAAAGATGAAGATCGAAGACTCAAAGACTCAAAACATGAATCCACAATGCTCGGTAAGTTCAAATATTATTGATGATGATTTATAAATATTTAAAAGTGTTTGGAAGACTTAGGATGTTTTTAAATTGAATATATGGACAAAATTGAGTATTTCAAATCCTAGTCTATCTCTATGTTGTCTAATTGATTTTAAACAGGTTCTCAAATCCTAGTCCATCTCTATATTTTCTAATTGATTTTAAACAGATTTTCAAATCCTAGTCTATCTCTAAGTCTTCTAAATCTATAAATAAGCGATGGGGGTTCCATTAATTCGTATGCTTAGAGTTTAGACCATTATGAAACCCTAGAAACTTGTTGGGTGCACTCTTTCTTTTTTCAACAACAGTTTCTATCGGATCAATTCTTGAAACCCTAATTTCTTGTTCTTCATGGAGAATTGATCCGGCTATTGCTTAGAAACATCTTCTACGGTTCTTTAATGATTATCTACGAAATAAATCATCACCGATCGTATCGTTCTTACTCTGGACGGAGTGCGCTCGTGGATTCGAGTGGCGTCGTGGATTTGGCGTGATCGGAGGCTTCGTGGATTCGAAGTGGAGGCGTTCGTGAATTCGAACGTGGGGCGTGGACAACCCGGCGGCGTGCGCGAGATCCGAAGAAGATAAAGAGAGGTTTGAGTCCGTGGATTCGGTAAATCACCTTGTAATCTTTTATTCTTAGTGGATTGTTATCGCGTGTTGGTCCCGTGGATTTTTTTCTCCGAGTTGGAGTTTTTCCACGTAAATCTCGGTGTGCTTTTTATTTTCCGCATTTATTTTTATTGCATCGAGATTTGTGGTTTTCGGCCTTTACACCTATTTACCCTCCTCTAGGTGTTGGATACAATCTAGATAGATATTTGGGGCTACCCCTAAACTCACATGTTGGACTGTTTGAAATTTTGGAGCGGATTGGTGCGGTAGCATACAAGCTTGCATTACCAAAAATACACCTTCCTCTCTCTTTTCTCTCCCTCTCTCTCTATAGGAGCTCTCCCCCAAGTTGAAAGGATGAGATCAAGAGGAAGATTTGGAGGCGATTTTGGAGCTTTGGAGGGTTTGGAGCTCACCTACAAGGAGGAGCTAGGAGAGCTAGTTGATTAAGGTGAGGTTTCTTGTAAGATTAAAGTTAGGGTTTGGTTTTATACCCTAAAACTCTTGGTTTTGATATTCTTACATGAAAGTAAACCTAGTAGAGGCCTTGGAAACCCATGAAAATCCATGGTTGTTCATGTGCTCTTATGGTAGATTTTTAGAGTTTGTTCTAAACACCCTAGGGATGGTTCAAATGACCTAGAAAAGGTTCTAGATGAGTTTCTAGAAGAAGATCAACCTTGTTTTTGCTTGTTTTTGCTTGTTTTAGAGATCAAAATGGTGTATTGGGCTATAGTGCATTGTTTGGGCACCAAATTTGGAGTTTTTGCCTTAGGTTGGTTTCAAAATAAATTGACCTTGTAGAAAACAAATTGGAGGTTTTTTCGACGCGTTGGGAGACTCGGTTCGTCGATCCGACGAGTCTACGCAAAGTTATGGGAAAAAAGCCTAATTTGGCTTTGTTTTGTCGCAGGCGAGAGAATAGGCTCCCAAAAATCACGAGATTTGAACCGTAGCACCCTAGCAACCGTACGAGGTGGGTGGTACTTTCCGAAATTCTTGAATTTCTTTTATGTCAAAAGTGTCACTTCTTGAGCATATGTGTATATATGAACATCACATTGTAGGGTTGTTTTGAGATTGTAATGTTGTATGTTGTGAGGACAAATGCATATGAGATGGTTGTAAACTATTGAGAACTTATGAACCCTATGAATCTATGGATGGTGACAAAAAAACCTAGATGAGGTAAAGAACATAGTGACATTATGACAAGGGATAGTGTGTAGCATTAATGTGTACAAGGAAATGTTAGAGATGAACTTTTAGTGAGGTGGCATTAATGAATGTACTAAATGCTAGAGATGAAACATAATGTGTGGCACTAATGGGTCTAGCATGCATTAGAATGAGTATAGAGAACATTTAGTGTATGTGGCACTAATGAGAGATAGAGAATGCAAGTACATGACATAGTTGACATAATGACATAACAACCTTAGAGTTAAGGGTCGTATGAGCATTGCATCCTTATAGCCAAGGAATGAATTGAACTTGGAATCCTTATAGTTAAGTATTGGATTATACTCGCCTATAAGTCCTTACTCGAAGGGTGGTAGCTCCCCCTTGAGCGATGCGCTCCGGAGTAGTTATCACTGAGTTGTAGTAGTCTCCAAGAGGACGGTTCCATCGGGTTGTAGTAGTCTCCCCAATATTTGGGATTATGAGTTGGTGAGTTGCTTTGGGGCGAAACCTACAGGTTAGCCAAGAGATTGGGAATTGAAAAGTGATATTGCATTCATCATGAGCATTCTATTTGAGCATAATCATCGATTATATTTTGTACAGGCATATTAGCTGCATTGTTAGTTTGGTTACTATCTACCTGTTATTCTTCTATTATGCCTGATTTAGACTTAGTGGAAAAGTCGGTGAGGTCGGCGGCCAAACCCACCGGGAATTTTGTTGTAGTTCTCACCCCACTATTTCTACAGAGCCGGGACCGATTTAACCGGCCGACGATCGCGATAAAGGTATCGTGCCATAGACAGAGACCACCTGAGTTGGGTTTCATTTTGTTTAGTTGCATATCCCTTTTATATCATTTTTTGTATTTTGATGATTATAGATGCATTAAAGATGTTTAAATGAAAGAATGTAAAGATTTATTTTGGATAACATGTGATGTAAAAAGATATGATGAAAAGAATGTAAATGTAAATGTTGAATCCATGTATGTGATTTAAAGTTAATTTTTATACTTGTATGCATGTTTAGTTTAGCACTTTCACTTTGGCTATTGCTTGCCTCGTGCAAGCCATATATGTATGTTTCCGTATGTGCAATCTATTTACTCTATTTTGTACTTGTGTTGAGTCTTGGGCGGACAGGGAAGGCGCTGTCCGTTCGGCTTCTGTTCGACGTGCCCGAATTGACCAAATAGGATCGGTCCTGGGGCGTGGCAGCACCCGTGCGAACCTCCTAGGCGACGAGAAGGAACATCAGCTCGTCCCTTATGTTCCCAACGAGATGAGGAAAGAAGCTAGAGAGAGAAAAGAAGAAGAGAAGTATACAAGTTCTCCAAGCTTCTCAGGTGGATAAATAGGTTGGGGGTGGTTGGCGATACTATCGACAATCAAAAAGACCAAAAATAGCCCTTACCAACTCAAATCCGCCTATGAGGTACCGGTACTCAACTTGGATACCAGTACTCGGCCCTCTTTTCGGAAACTCGCGTGTTGGGAACGGTACTAGCCCGATGAAGCACCGGTACTCAGTCTCAGTACCGGTACTCATCAACAAGTACGAGTACTCAGCATCAAACCAGGCAAACCCGAGAGCATTCAGTTTTGTAATCCCTCTGGGGTACTGGTACTCAACACTGAAATCCTACACTTTGCAGATTTCAATGTCAGAACTCCACTCTCGTACTGCACTGAGTCCGTTTTGCGTCCATTTCGTGCCAAAATAACTCCGACTTGACTCGACATCCACCAGACGTGTCGACAAGCCACAGATATTGAAGTCTCTTAGACCACTCCACACCAGGGACACTATATTATACCCCAAGCTATACTGACCCAGGGTACTTCTATCTCTGGTCTTAAGTGATAGGGCGCTATCTACCGAGCTACGCTATTTTCTTACGCCGCCGTGTCGCTCACGTGTGGACCTGAAAAATATGGGGGTGAGAATTATAAACATAATTCCGAGTAGGTACGACCTCCCAAAGAAAAAGCTCGACCCACCAGGTCCAGAGGAGGCAACATAAACAAGTTAGTCCAACAATTAAACATATAATTTTTATGCAAGTAATAAAATCATGCTTATGCCTCTCAAGATGCAATATGAAATCCATGCAAGTAGATCTACCATTTCTATTTTCTATTTCACAATCCATTGCATTTACTATCCGCTTCTGAGGTTCTTTTACTTTAGCCAAGCTATACCATCGATTCGGTCTTGAGTCAATCATCAGCGGACTATTGCTCACATCCAGGCCCGAGAAGAGGAACCTGCCGTGCACCTCAGCCTTCAATCCACACACCAAGGCGCCTGACGGGCAGCGAAAAGCTGCGTACGCCATCAGTCAGGGATCCCCCGATGGGAGAGAAACATACAGCATACACCTGCAGCCGGGATCCCCGATAGGGAGAGGAACATGCCATATACACCCTGGCACACGAAGATTCTTCCGGTAGGAGAGGAACATGCCACATGTACCCGTAGCCAAGAATCTTCCACAGTCCACACCCTTGGGGCTCTTGCGGTGGGAGAGGAACATACCACATGCACCCACAGCCAAGAACTTAGACGGTCACAAGTCCTGGGATTCCGGAATCCACCTTTCGAGTCTTAAGAGTTGATCACATACCCTATATTGTCAACCTCTCTAAGTTCATAATCACATGTCCAAGTAGTCATCCTGCCACTATGCCATATAACCTAGGTTCAATGACACTAGGTCCTATGTTTTTACCACCTAGGTTCACTTAACTCTAGGTTCAATTACTATCTAATATATGCGGTATTCCTATCACTACATTTTCCAACCTAAGTTCTATGACACTAGGTTTAATGTCCAATCAGGTTATTAGTTATCCTAGTTGTTCACACCTAGGATTCATAATTCTCATGCCCTCTAGTCTCTGATTTCATGCTTATCGGATTCTCTAATTTTTCTAGAGTTCATCGACCTATGTTCACATCCACACCTAGGCATATACATATCCTATATGTTCCACATGCCTATGTCCTTATCCAGTTCTTATCTAATGGTAGACAATTTACCCTAAGTAGCATACAATTTATGCCTACTCATTTAACCAATTAATTTATCATTACATGCATGCATCAATAAATAATATCATACTTTACACTTTGGCATGGAAGCGACCTAGTCATTTTGGTGAAGCACAACCCACCTTACAAGCTCCTTAATTGCTTTTAGACACTTACAATTAGGCCAATCTTTTGGATTTCCAAGCTTGATTCCAAGCTTCCTTGCCCTATACACGAGATCCATTCGTTACCAATTTTGAACCACTAAATGATTTTTGCTTTTGAAATCAAGTGGCCTCACATGATTTCCTAACTCTCAATTATGATTCTAAAGGGTTAAAATAGTGTTTAAACCCTCCACTAGCAAACCCCACTCCCAACCTAGAGTTTTTCCAAAACTAGAGGAGAAACCCAAATCTATGGTAAATTCCACTATTTGTGGTCTAGATTTACCTAGGGTTTACCAAAATCCTAAATTCAAGGATCAAACACAAAACCCTAATCTCATGATCCAAAATGAACCTTGAGTCGAAAGTGTTCCGAGCCACCAAGCGTCCGAGAGCTCAATTCATCTCTCCGCCAAGCTTTCTGAGTTCTATCTCCACCAAAATCTCCAAGTTGGAGAAGAGGAAGAAGAGAGTGGGAGAGATGAGTCCCCCCCTCTCTCTCTCTATATATATATATATGCGCGCGCGTGTGTGTATTCTACAGAGAATGGGCTGGGGACCTCCTTTTATAAGGCCCCAATGAAATTACCGTATTACCCTTCAAAACTGCACTCTACCAGGCTGAGTATCGGTACTCGGGTTGGCATATCGATACTCGGCGACTAGTAACCCGAACGTTGGATTTCCCATTTTCTACTGCATACCGGTACTCGATTTCCAGTACACCGGTACCCAATACAATTTCAGTACTAGTACTCAGGTTTGATTCCTTAAAACCCGAGAGCTCGAATTCCATATTTTGTCTTTAACGTCTCGTACTCGGTTGATCTGGGTACTCAATACAAAATATGCAACTTAGGCAGATTTCAGCTTTCCGAGTCTGTTTTTGCGTTCAGTTTGCACCGAAAACACTCGAATGCGCTCCAAATCTTGCTAGAACTTATTTAACTTGCTTTTTAAGTTAGTTTCCACCGAAACGTCATAATTGTAGAAGTTCGGTATGTTACATGAACGATTCAGCGCCTTCCTAATTTTTCAGGTCACCCATTCACCGTCTTTCATTTATTTACTATTTCTTTATATATCTCTAATATAATCCTAACAACCACATAAAAATTTTAACAAATCACATATAATCTTAACAACCTGAAAATCCTAATAATTTATCCATACAATTTAATATAACCTTAACAACCTAAAAATCATAATAATATATTCATACAATTTTATATAATCATAACAATCTGAAAATTCTAATAATCTATCCATACAATTTCATATAATCGTAAGTATAAAAATCTTAAAAATCTTTCCATATAATTTCATATAATCTTAACAGCCTGAAAATCCTAATAATCTATCCATACAATCCTAACAATCAAATAAAAATTCTGACGATCCACATACAATCCTAACAACCTCACTTTTTTCTATTTCCTGTATAATCCACATACAATTTTAATGAATGTGGCGGACGATTCACCGCGTTTAAAAGAAATAAAAGAAGAAATTGGAGAAAATCGGTGAACGATCCACCGTTTTTAAAAGAAACTGGGGAGTGATATACAGTGAAAAATTTTATTATCAAATTGGATTGAGAATAAGATTGTGGATATTTGTGCCTAATTTGAAATTATGTGCATTATTATAGTGATATATAGCTTCCAAAAGTTTTTCTATCGCTAATTTACTTAATCAAGATAGATTTGATGGAACGAATTATGATATGTGACATAAAAAATTCAATATCTCCTCAAAGAGTGTCACTTCCCGGGACCCAGCGGAAGCCCACCCGGCACGTATCCAGATCCGCCATACGTCTAAAATATATAATGCATCTACAACAAAATGATAAATAAGGCAATGATAAAAGAACATCTATGAGTATCAGAGCATAGTACAACTAGAATCTACAACAGAGGAATAAACAAAAGGCTAAATCCACTAAGCTAGAATTATAAAGTAATACAACTGAAATCCGAATACAAGTGCTAAAAGTAATACAAAGGTGGTCTCTATACATGGATACAAAATCTCTCACTCTCTACTTGTGACACACTAAATCTTTGCAAATTGCGATATTCGAGTGTTCGATTAGTGTATCGAACTTTTCCACACTTTGTGGGAGGTCGTAGATGGAGTTCCGACCCACGGTTCGAATTACTGGAGTTTTTGGCTAAGTCCCGAGAGGTTTACTTTCGGAGACTAGTCTCCGAAGGGAGAGACCGGCCTCCCCAAACTGTGTGGGGATGGCTCAAGTGGCGACCGGTCTTGGCTTGCAGAGACCGGTCCTCGTACGCGCTGTTTGTAGAGGAGGCCTTGGAGCCCGGTCTCGGCTACCAGAGACCGGTTCCCGTACACTGTTTTTGCGGGAGGGCCACCCGAGACCGGCCTTGGCTAGTGGAGACCGGTCTCCGAGTCCGAAAACTGCCCAGACCTGGCAGTGCATTGTTTGCAAAGTTGAGGGGCTGTTTTGGATTTTGTTACATTAGCTGACCTATATGGTATTCTCCATCCTCTCTACAGCATTTATCTCCCTCAAACAATCTCTCTTGCACTTAGAAAGAGAAGAAGAAAGGAAAGGAAGGAGGAGAAGGAGATGAAGAGCAAGCATTGGAGAGGTTTGATCATCTTCCTTCTTCATCACCATTGGAGGCTTGGAGCTTGCTTTTGGAGCTTGGTGGTGGACCAACCTTCAACCCTAGGGCATTTGACCTTGGTTTTGGAGCCTTGAGGAGGTAAGCATCACATTTCCTCCTCTACATTCGAGTTTTGGGGCTTTTTGTGAGATGAAACCCTAGAATGAGATTTTAGAGTTAGATTTGGGGATTTTCGATTTGAGGATTTTGGAACCTAATTGATCGGTTTAGAACCTTCCTCTAGGTTGCTTTGGAAGGGATCTAGCTTCCTTTTGGATTTCTAAGAAAATTTCTACACATTAGGTGAGTTTTCCTTATCTTTTGTTGAGTTTCTTAAAGATTGAACCCATGGTTCATCTTTTGAGGTTGTAACTCCTATTGTTTGCTTCTTAGGGCACTAGGAGCTAGAATATAAACTTCGTTAGAGGATCGAAAGACCGAGCAGAGCATTCGGTGGGTTTGGCTTCTTGAGCATATGAGAAAAACTTCTCCTATATGGCTATTGGTTTCGTTTTGACATTTTGCATGTATTTCCATGCTAGATAGGATTTATGTGAATTTTTGAATACTTAAAATGCATGCCTTATGTATCATGAAAAAAAAAATTACCTCTATGTAGTAGGGCACTATGTGTATTATGCATGCATGTTTAAAGTATTCTCTTTATCCAAGTTGGACAACATGTTGCATGCGGAAAATGGTTAGAATTATGTATTCTTGAACCTTGGAATCATGCTTGGACTTCGAAAGCTTAAGTGTCATTAAGCGGCACTTAGCTTAGAAAACTATGAAAACTGCAACATAGAGTCATTGACATAGGCCATTGGACATCTACTATATTCCATGTTAGAGACATGATGACATAGAGATAGGCTTTGGACACAGTAGCTTTACATTTCATGTTTTAGACAAGATGATTGGGTACTTGTGACGGATCTTATGATTACTTGCCATTGTGCTCATTTGCACATGCTTGTGAGGGTCGCTCCCTACAAGCCGGCACTCAGAAGTTGGCCAACGCGATTGATATTCTCCGTGCGGGATTGGGCGCCGAAGTGGATTGCCGTGGGATAGGCTCATTCCTAGGGTGGAAATGTTGACTAACACGGGGCCATTAGGCTCGGCACCGGCTAGACAACATTCGGGTGGGTCTTCAGGCCAGACAGCCTTCGGGCGGGTCTTAATAGATTTAAACTTCAAGAAGTTTAACTGCCATTTGGACTTTGACTAGAATAGTAAACATAGACATTTTACTATTACATGTGGGGCATCGAAATGATTGTTATTTAAGCTTATTCATGCTTAGAATAGCTCTTTATTTATGCAAGTTCATGCCTAGTAGAGATATCATGTTTTAGCAGTTACATGTTCCTTTACATGATGCTTATTTCGTTTATGCTTGTTCTATTTTGGGCCTAGTGGCGCATTCAACTGAAGTTAGTAATTGCCCACTGGGAACTATCATTTAATAGTTCTCACGCCCTCTGTTTCTTATGTGTTTCAGAGCCTTCGGCACCGGCGGAGGCACGGGATCGCGGCAAGGGGGTCGCCTAGCTAGATAGCTCTTCTTTTTTTTTTTTGCTATTTAGGTGGTTTGCTCTATTTATTTCTTTTTGGTGGGAATGAGAGAGTTATGTATCCATGTATAGAGACCACAATGTACTCTTTTATAGTTTTGTTTATGGGATCCTTATTGTATTACCTTTATAGCTTCATAGTGGATGATAGTTCTTACCTGTTCCCTATTATAGTATCTAGTTGTCTTTTTTCACTCTGATACTTCTAGATGCTCTTTTCTTGTGTCTTTATTTATCGTTTTGCTTTAGACGCCTTGTATGTTTTAGACGTATGGCTGGTCCGCTACGCGGGCTTATAAGCTCATTGGTCTCAAGGTGACACTACAACATACAAAATAGAGAGAAAACCACCTAATAAGCAAAAGAAAAGGTCCTCGCTATCTAGCTAGCGATTCCCTTGCCGCTATCCCGTACCTCCACCAGTGTAAAGGGCTCTGAAAGAAAATCATAAATCTGGGGCGTGAGAACTATTAAATAATAGTTCCCAGTGGGCAATTACTGACTTCAGTTTAGTACACCACTAGGCCCAAAAGCTAAGCAGGTAAGTAAGTATAGGCGAATGAACAACAAGTATATAAACACGAATACTTACTGCAACATGATGTCTCTACTTAGCATGAATTTGCACAAGTAAGAATGATATTCTAACATGAATAAGCATGAATATATAACCAACATGATGTCCACAACGTAAATACTAAAAAATATCATTGTTTACTATTCTAGTCAATGTCCACTTGGCATTTAAGTCATTAAAGTTCCAATCATGTCGGACCTACCCGTGGGTAGTCCGGCTTGCGCCGTGCCTAATGGCCCCATGGTAGTCAACATCCCCACTCTAGGGATGAGCCTCCCCCACGGCAATCCACTTCGGCGCTCAATCCCGCACGGGCGAGCTGGTGTCGCGATGGCTATCTCGGGAGTGCCAGCTTGTGGGAGCAACCCTCACAAGCATGTGCGAATGAGCACAATGTCAAGCAAGTGTAAAGTCCGACTCAAGTCTCAAGTCATCATATCTAAAACAGGGAATGTAGCAAATATCTCAATGGCCTATCACTATGTCATCATGTCTAAAACATGGAATATAGTCGATGTCCCAATGGCCTAACACTATGTCACTATATTGCAATTTCATAATTTTCTAATTCGAGTGCCCCTTTATGGCACTTTAGTCTACTATGTGTTGGCCTAGTGGCCCTAATCTAATATTAAATTTTGATGATAACAAATAATCACTTTTATTGGACTAATCTCTTTATCTTGAGCTTTGTTTTTCTAGATCTCTCTATCTTCTAAAAGACTCAAGATGGGCAATCCTCTAAGTATCAAGCTTCAAATTTTGAACCTACATTTGCTTCTTTTGTCAAATTGACAAACTCACTCTCTTTACTTTTACTTGAATTAAAATCTTAATTAGAGTGAGATATTCTGAGCTAAATTGAATATTTTTAATTATCATTTCTCAAACTGCTCAAAACTTTACATTTTGTTAAGTTTTGGTTTCCGGACCATGTTCTGGGCGACCCACAGAGAATCCAAAATATACAGTATTTTTGGATCGCCACTTCTTTGTTAAACGACCGAGTTCTTTCTTACCGATTCAGGCGACCGCATAAACTGTTCGAGTCGGCGGAAATTTGACTTGACAGATTGCGTGTTTTGGGTACGACGATGCGGTCGAAAGTTCACGACGGCGCCGGACAAACGAGAGCGCGCGAGCGGTGCGCGCAAACGCGTAGGTTCAAATTTTTCTGGGCGCTCGCAACGGTCCGAAAGGCAAATTATTGCTGTCTGAGAATGCGGCGCGCGGGTCCAATCTTGTCAGAAAAGTCAGCGCACAAGTACTGGGCGCCCGCAAATTTCTGACAGCCCCAGTGTACGAATCCAGAAAAGCGGCGCACGCGGCTGACAGGCAGCTGGAAGCGCAATGTGCATTCAAAAGTTCCGGGCGCCCGGAAGTACTTTAGGGCGCCCGAAAGTCCAATGTTCAGGAGCTGGCCGAGGCCATAAATAGATGACTCTTTGGTATCTCAAAGCTTCTTCCAGCACTTCGTTTTGAGCTTATAACTTCAGCACTCTTAATACTCTTAGCTCTCTATTCTCTCTCTTAACTTGAGTGAAATTTGTAGTGAGATTTATTCTTGTAAAAAAAGAGAGAGGCAAAGTCTTGAAGCTTGATAAGAAGAAGGTGTTGGTGTGAAGGCTTGGTGCTTGCCCGCAAAAGCATCCTCTAGTGGAGATCCAACATTCTCTTGCGTTGAGAAGTTGGCGGGGACGTAGGCAAAGTGCCGAACCTCGAAACAAATCGACCGTGTGCATTCTTGAGTTTGCATTTCTCTATATTTCTCTTTTTGTCGATTGCCTCGGTTTTTTTTTTAATTAGCTTGATTTTTTGGCTTTTTATTTTAGAAACCTAATTCACCCCCCCTCTTAGGTTGCCATTTTGATCCTCACTATGTTCAAGCATGAGTTTAGTGTTCAAGAGTACATATTTTCAATCATTTTTCTCACATGAGGCATGTTTCCAACTTACAAAGTAGAATACTTTTCACATGCATGCATAATACACATATTGCTCAACTATATAGACTTAAATCTTCATGATACATAGCACATGCGTTTTAAGTATTCTAGAATTCATAAAAATCCTATCTAGCATGAATATGCACGTATTTTAATGAAACGACTAAGTTCAACCACATAGGAGAGGTTTTCTCCCATTCTAATCAAGCCAAACCCACCGTGACTTCTCACACCTTTCGTTTAAACCGACGAAGGTGCCCACACGCCTTCTAGCTTCCTAAGAAAGATTCTAAGTGTCACGCCCCGAGACCGATCCATTTGGCCGGTTCGAGCGCGTCAACAGACGCCGAACGGACAGAGCTTCCCCTGTCCGCCCAAGGCTCAACAAGAACAGATAGAGTATAATTTTACACATGCGGAAGCATACACAAAAGGCTTACACGAGGGTAAGCAACATAGCCAAAATGAAAGTAACTAATGTAAACATACAAGTACTATGATTAATTTCAATCACATACATGCAAAATTATTACAACTTTGAATTCTTTAAAGTCTTTACAAACTAAGCATCATTTCTTTCTTACATCACATTTTCCTCAAAATGAAAGTTGATTACATTAAAGTTAAACAGCTACGATCATCAAATACAAAAGATGATATATATATAAAAAGGGAGTGCAACTACCAAAAGAAAATACTCGGGCGGTCTCTATCTAGGGCGTGACGCCCTTACCGCGATCATCGGCCGGCTCACTCGGTCCCGGCTCTGTGGAAAAAGGGGGGTGAGAACTACAACCAAGTTCCCAGTGGGTTCGGCAACCAACCACGCCGACTTTCCCACTAGGTCTAATTCAAGCGTAATAGAAAGAAAGGTAAGATAATAACCGACTAACAAATGCAACTAATACGCTTGAAAGTAAACTAAGATGCTCAAAGTAGAACTCATGCAAGATCATAGTTCAATACCCAATCTCTCGGCTAACCCGTGGGTTCGCCCTCAACACGACTCAACCAAACCAAATCCCTATTGTCGGAGAGAAAACTCTACGACCCGACGGGACCGTCCTCTGGGGAGAGAAAACACTACGACCCAGTGATGACAACTCCGGAGCACATCGCCCGAGGGGGAGCTACCGCGCCTCGAGCAAGGACTATATGGTGAGTACGATCAATCCTTAACTTTAAGGATTCCAGTTCAATCCATTCCTTGACTTCAAGGAGACTATGTTCATATGACCCTTAACTCTAAGGTTGTTGTCATGATGTCAATCTCAAAACTCTACTAGTGTTGTGTACACTACTTGTTCTTGTTCTCGATGCCATACAAGTTGTCTAAGTATTCTAGACTCACATTTGTCACAATCTCTAAGTTCATGTCCAATGTCACATTCACTTGTCAATTACACTAAGTTCTTGTTCTTTAACATGCATACATAGGGTTCTTGTTCTTTTACCATATAATCACATACAAATCTACCTCATGCATTTGAACTCACAAAAGCAATAAGAATTGTATATTAAACCCTACAATGCAACATGCTCAATATATAAATATGCTCAAAATGTGACACTTAGACATAGAGAGAAGTTCGATGTCTTTGGAATGCACCACCCACCTCTAAATATTCAAGATGGGTTGCCCGACAAGTTTCGTGCCCAACCGTCGCCTATTTTGAAATCTGTGCAGTTATTAGATTTTTAATCAGACTAATTTACATAGTAGCTCATACATCGGCTTTTCGTTTAAATAAACGGAGTTGTCCCACGCGTCGGGAATACCCCCAATTAGGTTTCTACAAGGTCAATTTGACCATAGAACCTCTATAGTCAAAAGCCCCAAATTTGGGTGCTCTACCAAGCCCTATGTGAAATCCTAGGTTTTGATCTCTTAAACAAGCAAAAGAGAGCTTGTGGATCTTCTAGGAACTCATCTAAGACCATTTAAACTCTTTTCTAGGGCATGCATTGATGCCCTAAGGTTCCACCATGAGAGCACATGAAGAAACTAGGGTTTTCATGTGTTCTATGTGCATTAGGATGTTTCTACACTTGTAGAGACTCCTAAATCCGAAAATCTAAAGAGAAATCCCAAACCCTAGGTTTAGGTTTGCATGAACTCACCTTTGCCCAAAGCTAACCCAAGGTCCACCTTGTAGGAGAGCTTCTAGAACCACCAAAGCCACCAAATCCACCTTCTCCAAGCTCCTTCTCCAACCTCTCCTTGGTCTCCTTGCCCTAGAGATGGATTTCTAGAGAGAGAAAGAGAGAAATGTGAGGGAGAGGTGTTAGAAGTGAAGTGGCTGTGAGAGAGGGGTGTGGGAGGGGCTATAGTGTTGTAACAATTACACTTTAACCCACAAAACTCTCTATTTTTGAAGCAGTCCAAAAGCTGCTGCCAGACCTGTTTGTACCGGTACAAGCCCATTCTGTACCGGTATAAATTGCTCCAGAGGCAAACCCGAGAGCTGCCCTCGGCCTTTCGCAGGATTTATACCGGTACAAAATCTGGTTTGTACCGGTACAGACCCAAAATTTCTCAAACCCGAGAGCTGCTGCCCTCTCGGTAAAAGTTGCTATACCGGTACAAAATGGTGCTTGTACCGGTATAAACTGCCCAGACTTTGTTTTTCGCGTCGTTTCGACTCTACTTCGTGCCGAACAACGCCGAAACCTTTATAACTCTTTTAAACCCTCTTTTAACCCTTCCAAAACGCTTGGAAAGGTAATTGGAACTTGTCAAATTATTTCTTTCGCGTGCTTCAACCGATTTGGCTAAAGTTCGGTTCGTTACATTCTCCACCCCTTAAAATTAGTTTCGTCCGCGAAACTATCTTAATTACAATCTAGATTCATACCTCAATCCAGATTTTTGAATAGGTGGGGATATCGCTCCCGCATCACGCTCTCGAGCTCCCACGTAGCCTCTCGGTCGTTGTGGTTGCTCCAACGGACCTTGACATAAGGAATTCTCCGGCTTCGTAGTTTTCTTTCCTCGCGATCAATAATATACGCCGGGAACTCCTCATAGGTCATATCCTCCTGAATCTCCGACGGTTCGAAAGCAAGAACATGGTCGGGATCATAGACATACTTGCGGAGATTTGATACGTGGAACACATCATGAACTCCCGCAAGCCTCGGGGGTAATGCTACTCGGTAGGCCACCGCCCCAACTCGCTCCAAGATCTCAAACGGTCCAAGGTATCGGGGACTTAGCTTTCCCCGCATTCCAAACCGCTTGACTCCTCGCGTCGGCGATATTTTCAGGAATACATGATCTCCAACGGCGAATTCGATATCTTTTCGTCGTTGGTCCGCATACCTCTTGTGCCGAGATTGCGCCGTCGCAAGTCGTTGGCGGGCAAGGCGAACTTTCTCCTCCGCCTCCCGCACTACATCGGGGCCAAGAACGGTTTTCTCGCCCACGTCGCTCCAATGGATTGGAGAGCGACACTTTCTTCCATAAAGGGCCTCGAATGGCGCCATCGCGATACTCTCTTGATAACTATTATTGTACGCGAATTCCGCCATCGGTAAATGATCATGCCAATTGCCCTTGTAATCGAGTACACACGCTCGAAGCATATCCTCAAGTATTTGAATCGTCCTCTCCGATTGTCCATCACTTTGAGGATGAAATGCTGTGCTAAAGTCGAGCCGCGTGCCTAACGCCTCCTGTAGGCTCCTCCAAAAGTGAGAAGTGAACCTCGGGTCCCGATCCGATACAATAGACGCCGGAACCCCGTGAAGTCTCACAATCTCGTCAATATAAACTTGAGCCAACTTATCCCCCGACCACGTGATATGAATCGGTAGGAAATGTGCCGACTTTGTCAACCGGTCCACGACCACCCAAATTGCGTCGTGACCACCTTGAGATCGAGGCAACCCGGTCACAAAGTCCATAGCTATATTCTCCCATTTCCAAACGGGTATAGGTAAACTTTGTAGTTTCCCCGCCGGAAATCGCCGCTCCGCCTTTACTCGTTGGCAAGTAAGACATTGTGCAACGAAGTCCCCAATGTCTTTCTTCATGCCCGGCCACCAATATTGCAACTTTAAATCTTGGTACATTTTGGTGCCGCCCGGGTGGATGCTATAAGGAGATTGATGCGCTTCTTGCATAATCGCCTTGCGGAGATCCTTGTCCTTAGGCACACACCAACGGTTCCGATACCGAAGGGTGCCATCGGTCCCAATGCCAAAGTCATCGGCACTACCGCTTTCTACTTGACCCCGCACCTTCTGGAGGTATTCATCGGCATTTTGCAATTCTTTGATTTTCTCCAATAGGGTCGGTTGTACCACTAAGGTAGCAAGTGTAGCCAGCACTACCGGCGCTACTACCTCCAATCCAAGCCGCTGCATCTCCTTTTGTAACAACGGTTGGGGTGTAATTGCCGAGGCTAAGTTTTCTCCCGATTTCCTACTTAGCGCGTCGGCTACGACATTCGCCTTTCCGGGGTGGTATAGTATCGTGACATCATAGTCTTTTAGTAATTCCAACCACCGCCGTTGTCGCATATTAAGTTCCTTTTGGGTGAACAAATATTTAAGGCTTTTGTGATCCGTATAGATCTCACAATGTTCACCATATAAGTAATGCCTCCACAATTTTAGCGCGAAAATCACCGCGGCTAACTCTAAGTCATGAACCGGGTAGTTCTTCTCATAAGGCTTCAATTGGCGCGAAGCATAAGCTATGACTCGCCCGTTTTGCATTAGGACACACCCGAGTCCAATGTAGGAAGCATCACTATACACGACGTATGTCTCCCCCGGCGTCGGTAGAGCAAGTACCGGGGTCGTCGTCAACCTTTCTTTCAACTCTTTGAAGCTCCGATCGCAATCTTCGCTCCAAACATACTTGACCCCTTTGTGTGTGAGGCGCGTTAGTGGAGTGGTTATTTTGGAGAACCCCTCCACGAACCGCCGATAATAACCCGCAAGTCCAAGGAAACTGCGGATTTCCGTTGCGCTCGTGGGGCGAGGCCAATCTTTAATCGCCTCTACTTTCTTCGGGTCTACCGAGATACCTTCGCCCGAAATCACATGTCCTAGAAAAGTGACCTCCGAAAGCCAAAATTCGTATTTCTTCAACTTGGCATATAATTTTTCTTTTCGGAGTATTTCCAAGATAAGCCTCAAATGCTCCTCGTGTTCTTCCTCGGTCCGAGAATATACCAATACGTCGTCAATGAAGACCACGA
Organism: Aechmea fasciata; assembly: GCA_025177825.1. Taxonomy (NCBI): domain Eukaryota; kingdom Viridiplantae; phylum Streptophyta; class Magnoliopsida; order Poales; family Bromeliaceae; genus Aechmea; species Aechmea fasciata. The sequence continues at coordinate 15,798,738 of CM045926.1, read as the reverse complement.
CGCATCGATCCAATAGCGGACGGAAGACACGATTCATTAAGTCCATGAATGCCGCCGGGGCATTAGTAAGCCCGAATGGCATCACCGTGAACTCATAATGGCCATACCGCGTACGGTACGCCGTCTTGTGCACATCCTTGGGTCGTATCTTCAATTGATGATACCCCGATTGTAGGTCTATTTTTGAATACACCTTTGACCCTTTCAACTGATCGAATAAATCGTCGATCCTAGGCAACGGGTACTTGTTCTTCACTGTGACCTTGTTCAACTCGCGGTAATCCACGCAGCGTCGAAGTGTGCCGTCTTTCTTTTTGACGAATAGCACCGGAGCTCCCCACGGAGACACGCTCGGCCTAACAAAGCCTTTGTCGAGCAAGTCCTCCAATTGTGCTTTAAGCTCCTTTAGCTCTACCGGTGCCATTCTATACGGAGCCTTCAAACCGGCGCCGCCGGAATCAAGTCAATGACAAACTCAACCTCCCGGTCCGGTGGCAATCCCAGAACTCCGGAAATACATCCGGTACTCGCACACTACCCGAACGCCCTCAAGGTCGGGGTGCTCCCTTCGGCCGTCCACGATGGTCGCCAAATAAGCTTTGCAACCACCCTTAATCATCTTTCTCGCTCGGGGCGTAGATATGGTGGCCGCAAAGCGCGCACCCTTGCACGCCCGGTACACCATTTCCTCTTGATTAGGCTCACGAAAAGTGATCACCTTCCTTTCGCAGTCGATAACCGCATAATACTTGGAAAGCCAATCAAGCCCCAAGATTACATCAAATCCCCACTTCTTGTTTAATACCAACATATCGATCGGCATGACCCAGTCACCAATCTGAACTGGACACGCCGGACACTTGTCATAGACACCATAAGACTGCCCGGGTGATGTAATAGTCCAACCCTCCTCATCATGCATAATCTCTAAGTCATGAGCTCTAACGAATGATGCACTTATGAATGAATGCGATGCACCCGTATCGAAAATAGCACGAGCTCTAGTGCCTTTGATAGAGATAATACCGCCACGATGTCGTCGGAGAGCCGGAACCCGCTCCTCCACCCGAGTGGAAAACCCGCCCACTCGGTGCTCTCGATGCCTCCGCCGGCGCGATGCCGATGAGCGCCACCGCCATTGCGTGGTGGCAACCCCATCACCGCCTCGGGGTAGAAGGGACGAAGCCGCCGTCGGTGCAGACGATCCCCGCCTGCACTCCCGTGAAATGTGCCTGGGTTGGCCACACCGAAGCACTTCCCGTCGCGCCGCGGGCACACGTGCGGCCGATGGTCACCGCCGCAAATGACGCAACGAAAGGTCTCCCGCCCTTCTCCTGCTGTCGGGGATACCGAGGGGGTTTCTTAGCATTTGGCCGGCCCCCGGCACCGCCCGCCGCCCATTTCTTGCCCTTGTCCCTCGTCTCCGCCATAGCCTCGCGCTCCTCCCGCGTAGGCGCTACCGTGCTCCGCAGATAGAGCTCGATAAAAAACCTCCGCAAAGGTCGTGAGGTTGAGGATCTGTATCCTTTCATAGATCCTCGGCTGAAGCCCCGTAGGAACCAATCCGCCGGTCCCCATCGTCGCGCACAACGTCGGGGACACAGTCGATGATGTGGGAGAACTCCAGCTCATAGTCCGCCACAGAGCGGTCTCCCTGCCTCAACTTCCGGAATTTCTCTTGCATCTTCCGCTTCACGGAGTCGGGAAGTAGTTGGTGAACACCGCCTCTTGAACTCCTCCCACGTCGCGGCGGTAGGTCGTGACCTATCCCGCTTGGTTCGCTTCCACCACGCCTTCGCCGCCTTATCTAGGCAATGTGAAGCGAAGTGCACCTTGTCCCTTTCCGGGGTGTTAAAATCCTCGAAAAGCGTCTCCATGGAGTCGATCCACGACTCCACTACGGTTCCACCACTCCTCCCTCGAAGATAGGTGGCTTGAACTTCATAAACTTGATGAGCGCCGCCAACCGGCGCTCCCGCTCTCGTCGTCCGCCGCGCTACCGGGTTTGAAGTCCCCGATCCGCCGGAATCGCCAGAATCAGAATCGTACGGCCGCGATCGGAGCTGCCGCCGCCGCCGCACCCTCCACTACGGTCGGCGTCCGAGCAGGGTGTAGGCCGCTCGACCCCGCTTGGGCCGCCGCCGTCGCCGCTCCAGTGGTCTCCCGAAGCCGCCGACCGCTCACCTTGAGCCCGAACGGACTCCGCCGCCGCCGCACCACGCCTATAAGCGCGGCCATCCGCTTCCTAAGCTCCCCGTCACCACGTGCCGCGGGTTGCTCGGGAGCCGCAATAGGTGCTGCACCCGGTGCTGCACTCGGCTCCGCGGGAATAGGTGTCTTTCGCGGTCGTCCACGAGAAGCCATTGCTTCCTGAAACGAAGCAACTTGCATTGAGACTTTAAACACACTCGAACATACCCAATCCGGCGAAAGCAAACAAGTGCATTCATTTTCATCCCAAATATCATGTCGTCGGCCGCCGATCACAATACAAGAAATAGAAAACGAATAACAACTTAAAGTTAATCCCTAAACATATTAGAGACATGATAACATTAACCCAATCACATGCTTTCGCTATACTTGTTCAACGTCACTCACGTGTCCTTAGGTCCTTAGGTCCCTTCCATTCCTATGGCCCCTAGGTCCATCCTAAGCTTTCACATTTGGCTTTATACCCGCTCTGATACCATTTTATCTGTCACGCCCTGAGACCGATCCATTTGGCCGGTTCGAGCGCGTCAACAGACGCCGAACGGACAGAGCTTCCCCTGTCCGCCCAAGGCTCAACAAGAACAGATAGAGTATAATTTTACACATGCGGAAGCATACACAAAAGGCTTACACGAGGGTAAGCAACATAGCCAAAATGAAAGTAACTAATGTAAACATACAAGTACTATGATTAATTTCAATCACATACATGCAAAATTATTACAACTTTGAATTCTTTAAAGTCCTTACATACTAAGCATCATTTCTTTCTTACATCACATTTTTCTCAAAATGAAAGTTGATTACATTAAAGTTAAATAGCTACGATCATCAAATATAAAAGATGATATATATATAAAAAGGGAGTGCAACTACCAAAAGAAAATACTCGGGCGGTCTCTATCTAGGGCGTGACGCCCTTACCGCGATCATCGGCCGGCTCACTCGGTCCCGGCTCTGTGGAAAAAGGGGGGGTGAGAACTACAACCAAGTTCCCAGTGGGTTCGGCAACCAACCACGCCGACTTTCCCACTAGGTCTAATTCAAGCGTAATAGAAAGAAAGGTAAGATAATAACCGACTAACAAATGCAACTAATACGCTTGAAAGTAAACGAAGATGCTCAAAGTAGAACTCATGCAAGATCATAGTTCAATACCCAATCTCTTGGCTAACCCGTGGGTTCGCCCTCAACACGACTCAACCAAACCAAATCCCTATTGTCGGGGAGAGAAAACACTACGACCCGACGGGACCGTCCTCTGGGGAGAGAAAACACTACGACCCGATGACAACTCCGGAGCACATCGCCCGAGGGGGAGCTACCGCGCCTCGAGCAAGGACTATATGGTGAGTACGATCAATCCTTAACTTTAAGGATTCCAGTTCAATCCATTCCTTGACTTCAAGGAGACTATATTCATATGACCCTTAACTCTAAGGTTGTTGTCATGATGTCAATCTCAAAACTCTACTAGTGTTGTGTACACTACTTGTTCTTGTTCTCGATGCCATACAAGTTGTCTAAGTATTCTAGACTCACATTTGTCACAATCTCTAAGTTCATGTCCAATGTCACATTCACTTGTCAATTACACTAAGTTCTTGTTCTTTAACATGCATACATAGGGTTCTTGTTCTTTTACCATACAATCACATACAAATCTACCTCATGCATTTGAACTCACAAAAGCAATAAGAATTGTATATTAAACCCTACAATGCAACATGCTCAATATATAAATATGCTCAAAATGTGACACTTAGACATAGAGAGAAGTTCGATGTCTTTAGAATGCACCACCCACCTCTAAATATTCAAGATGGGTTGCCCGACAAGTTTCGTGCCCAACCGTCGCCTATTTTGAAATCTGTGCAGTTATCAGATTTTTAATCAGACTAATTTACATAGTAGCTCATACATCGGCTTTTCGTTTAAATAAACGGAGTTGTCCCACGTGTCAGAATACCCCAATTAGGTTTCTACAAGGTCAATTTGACCCTAGAACCTCTATAGTCAAAAGCCCCAAATTTGGGTGCTCTACCAAGCCCTATGTGAAACCCTAGGCTTTGATCTCTTAAACAAGCAAAAGAGAGCTTGTGGATCTTCTAGGAACTCATCTAAGACCATTTAAACTCTTTTCTAGGGCATGCATTGATGCCCTAAGGTTCCACCATGAGAGCACATGAAGAAACTAGGGTTTTCATGTGTTCTATGTGCATTAGGATGTTTCTACACTTGTAGAGACTCCTAAATCCGAAAATCTAAAGAGAAATCCCAAACCCTAGGTTTAGGTTTGCATGAACTCACCTTTGCCCAAAGCTAACCCAAGGTCCACCTTGTAGGAGAGCTTCTAGAACCACCAAAGCCACCAAATCCACCTTCTCAAAGCTCCTTCTCCAACCTCTCCTTGGTCTCCTTGCCCTAGAGATGGATTTCTAGAGAGAGAAAGAGAGAAATGTGAGGGAGAGGTGTTAGAAGTGAAGTGGCTGTGAGAGAGGGGTGTGGGAGGGGCTATAGTGTTGTAACAATTACACTTTAACCCACAAAACTCTCTATTTTCGAAGCAGTCCAAAACCTGCTGCCAGACCTGTTTGTACCGGTACAAGCCCATTCTGTACTGGTATAAATTGCTCCAGAGGCAAACCCGAGAGCTGCCCTCGGCCTTTCGCAGGATTTATACCGGTACAAAATCTGGTTTGTACCGGTACAGACCCAAAATTTCTCAAACCCGAGAGCTGCTGCCCTCTCGGTAAAAGTTGCTATACCGGTACAAAATGGTGCTTGTACCGGTATAAACTGCCCAGACTTTGTTTTTCGCGTCGTTTCGACTCTACTTCGTGCCGAACAACGCCGAAACCTTTATAACTCTTTTAAACCCTCTTTTAACCCTTCCAAAACGCTTGGAAAGGTAATTGGAACTTGTCCAATTATTTCTTTCGCGTGCTTCAACCGATTTGGCTAAAGTTCGGTTCGTTACACTAAGAGGGTTAAACATTTCGAACGAACACATGCTTGTGTTCAACAAAAACCTACCAAGGAAAGGTGTAAAACTCACCTAAGATGTAGAAGACCTCTCTCTAATCTCAAATGGAGCATAGAATCCTTCAAGTCTACCCCAATGAGAAGTTCTATACCTATCAAAAGAGTCCCAAAAGCCTCAAAACGAAAATGCCCAAAATAAATCCTAGGTTTCAATTCTAAGGTTTCATCTTATAAAAACTACTAAATCATGGATCAAAAGGAGAAAACGAGTTTCTAACCTCTTCAGAAGCTCCAAACTAGGCTCCAAACCAACAAGGGTTGAAGATCTCCTCTCAAACAAGCTCCTCTCCAAACTCCAAGCCTTCAACAAAGGTGGAAACCCAAAAAAAAGTAAGGAGGAGAAGAAAGGAGAGATCAAAACTAGGTAAAAACCATCAAAAATGAAGAAGAAATCATGGGAAGAGAACTCACCTTGTTTTTCCATAGGTTCGGGTTCAAAAGAGCTCTCTAAGGGGCTGTAGGGTGTATATATAGAGTTGCAACAATTACAAATACACCCTCCATCAAAAATATCCCGCACTGCACTGTGTACCGGTACACGGAAAAGTGCACCAGTACAACTCCTGCCAGACAGCAAACCCGAGCCTCGGGTTTGTATAAAAAGCCCTTTGTACCAATACAAACTAGACATCAATCACAACCTCGTATTTGCACGTACACCAAATTGAGGCCAACCCGAGAGCACACCAAAAGTCCAACTTTTTGCTAATGTTTGGTTGGGGGTTAAGGGGTGGAATAACCCCTTAACCCCCATATTATCCCCAAACACCCTCAAAAATAGGAGGGGTTAGCTAACCCCACCTCAAATGGGTTATCCCGGTGTAGCTAACCCCACCAAACCCCAACCAAACACTATTTTCTATTCATAATAACTCATTATCCTTCTTATCCCACCTACTTCAACCAAAAACTATTTTTCACTATCCTGGACTAACTCCAACCCCCTACCAAACACAAAAATACTCTAACCTCACCTTAACCATGAACTTAACACTATCCCTGGAATAACTAGTTTTTTCTTAACCCCGAACCAAATGGTAGTTGGTGCTAAATTTTAAACTTCCATTCTCAGGATGCGAGCCATAGGTTGAAACACTGTCTATGATCCTCCAAAAAATGTGAAAAAGTTCGAAATTTGCAAAGGTCCAGTGTGTTACAATAAGAAAGGACTATTTAGAAATTTAGGGCATCTTGGTTTCACCGAAACTAAACTTTAGGTTGAAGTGGAGTTTGGTAAAAACTACTTATTTCTCGTTGTTTGTTTTGTAGTTATGAAAGTGAAGTTTTATCAGTTTTGTTGTTTATTTGGTAGAAGGCATATGATGTAAAACTATAATTTGTATATAACTAATAAATAATTTAATAAATAAAAATAATATAATAATATTTTTATATAATTAAATTAAATTTAAAATAAATAGATTATTTTTTTATACATAAATTATAGTAATATAATAATAAAATTATAAAGTAAAAAAATATTAATACATAATTAATTATTTTTTTATTATATTTTAATTGTACAAATTAAATAAAAAAATATTAAAACTTAACTAGTTCTCGATGCATAAACCGAACTTCAGTCAAATTGATCGAAATGTGGTAATAGACGCTTTAGAGAGGTCCGTTGAGTGTTTCGAATAATCGGAATGGCTTGTAAAGGTATAAGGGGTCCTAGAGAGTAAGATATGAGATTTCTAGAAATTTTTGTACTGGAAATGCTCTCGAGGTCCAGACCCTGGATTTAGGGTTCGGACCCCGAAAATGCAAAAATTCAGAATTGGCCAAATTTCAGTTTTGTGGAGGGTTGTGGTGCAATTGTGCTGGGGGAAGCCTTATAAGAGGGTATTGAGTCATTTCCTCTCTCATTTTCCCTTGCACACTCCAACAAAGTGTCACGCCCCGAGCCCGCCTATTTGGTCGGTTTCGGGCACGCCAACAGATCGCCGAACGGACAGAGTTTCCCATGTACGTCCAAGGCGTCGCAATCAATACAATTACAAGAGATTCCAAACAGGAACACGTATGGCGCCGCGTCAGTTGGAGACGACGCGATCGGCCCCGAGCACCCCCGCGAAAGAGAAGGAGAAAAAGGAGAAAAAGAAGTTGGAGAAAGAGATGGAGAAAAAGAAGAAGAAAGGAAGAGAAGGAAGAAGAAGTTGGAGAAAGAGCTTGGAGGAGTGAGATTTCCCTCTCTAGCTTTCTTCTCCACCAAGCATTGGATCTTCTTGAGGTAAGCTTTGGATTTCTAAAGCTTAGATGTTTCTAGGGTTTTCTTATGGGACCTTAGAATTTGATTTTAGAGAACTCTAGAGTTCTAGCTAGTTGCTCGAAGCATGATCTAAAGATCATTTCGGCTATTTTTGCCGAAGTTGCGAGCTAGGGCTCCAAATGCGATTTTGTTAACGGTTAGGGTTTGATCTAGTTTAACCCTATGTTTGTGATGGTTTTAGGCTCACGAGCACCCCCGCGAAAACAGTTAGCGATTCCAACGAGCGAGTGCGGAGAAATTGAGCCGGGAGCCTAATTGGGCTCAAATTGCCGTAGAGTGCGGCGAGGCTTTCGGAAAGTCGACGAAATGCGCCGGTGGGGTCGACACAGTATTAGAAAGTGGGTGGTGTTCATCCCGAAGCAGCTGGGCTGCTCCCTATGTCTGTATGTGTATATGTATATATTATCGATCTAGTGTAAATTGTCAAGAACAAGTAGAGTAAAGATAATTCCTTTATTGCATGTAATTCTAGCTAGTGTAGCGAGATAGCTTGACACTAGGGTAGAATACATGAATAGAGGCGGATAATGACATAGAAACCCTAGAGTAAGAATGACAAGAACAAATGACAATATAGATCGAGTGGCATCTAGAAATGAATGACAACCTAGATCGAGTGGCATCTAGTAAACTGAGAACATTGGACAATTACATGTTGAACTAGAGTGTAGGTGAACTCTATACATGTTGAACTAGAGTGTAGGTGAACTCTATACATGTTGAACTAGAGTGTAGGTGAACTCTATACATGTTGAACTAGAGGTGATAGTTCTGAGTGTTGTTAACCCTAGTTGGTAGGGTATCCTCGGGGTGAGAGGATTGGATCTTACGCACAGTCTGTTAGAGCTTGTGGAGGTCGCTCCTCACAAGCGTGCACTCCGGAGTATAGCACACGGGACAAGTTGATGTCCTGGGGCGAGTGGATGCCCCGCAGACCGTCTCGGGTTCGCGAGTGCCCCGTACCTCGGCACCCTTGAGACCTCTGTGAGTTGTGGCGAACCTTGAGGGTAAGCCAAGAGATTGAACAAAGAAAAGAATGTTTCCTGTTAAACATAGTAATGTGATAGTTTCTTTTATGCTACACCTAGCATGTTTACTTATGTTGTTGAGCATAGTAGAGATTTTGATAGCCTGCTTTACTGCTTTCCATATAAATATCTATCTGCTGCATACCTATGCCCGTATGGACCTAGTGGGGAGATCGGTGGAGTCGGCGGCCGAACCCACTGGGAACTATTCGTAGTTCTCACTCCACCACTGTTGCAGGGCCTAGCGCGAGTACCCCGGGCGAGGAGCGTGGTAAGGGCATAGCGCCCTAGTCCGAGATAGCGGCCACCTATTGCATTAGAGCCACTGACCTGTACATGAGTGTAGATGATGTATAGGTGTGAGGCTGTGAGATGTATATGTTTATTTTGCAAGTTAAAGTTTAAACTTATTGTAAATGATAAACGTCTAATGAATGAGTAGTTAAGTATTTCTCTCTTTTATACTGGTATGACATTACTTGTATCGCTTGCTCTTGTATGGTTGCACTCTTGGTGCTTTGTTTAGTCATGAATGAAATAAATTCTCGTTTTTGTACATGACTCGTTCGTTGAGCCGTGGGCGGACAGGGGAGGTGCTGTCCGTCCGGCGTCTGTTTGACGTGCCCGTGCCGACCAAATTGGCGGTCGCGCGGCGTGACAGATAAGATGGTATCAGAGACCATAAGAGCAAGTAAAGAGAGAGTCTAGGACGACCTAGGAGACCCTAGGATGGAAACCTAAGGCGATAGGTGCGTGAGTGGAACGTGGACCTATTGCGATGGCGGAGGTTAAAGGATTGGGTTAATATTGTTATAGGTCTCTAGTAGTTACTAGAGATGGACTCGAGTGGTATAAATTCTTGACTCGAGGTGATTATGTCGGCGGCCAACGACATAATGCTAAAAGCCCAGAATGAATACGCTCGCGAGCTTCCGCCCGATTTTGTTAATGAGTTATACGATTATTAATTGCGTAGACGTTGTTGGTTTAAGTTGTTAACCAACTTGTTGCGTTTCAGGAGTTAATGGCACCCAAGAGACGCAATATGCGTAGGACTGTTCTGCACATCCTGGCGGCGCCGTGCCGGAGAGCACGGCAGTTGCCTTAGCAAAGCGAGGCCACTCGGGCAGGCGGGAACGAGTATGGTGCAGGAGCTGCAAGCTCAAATGGTGGCGCTTGTCGGAGCAATGCAACGACAAGAGGTTCGATTTGGGCAACTCCAAGCGCTAGTGGAACGCCAAGCGGCGGCGACGGCTGCTACGACGGCGGTGGGCGGTGATCCGCCTGCACCTTCGGTACAAGTACCAAATGTGCTGAGGGTGAGGGGATTGCGGCGGCGCCGGCGGTGGTACCTTCCCCACCGGCGAGTGCTCCCTTGACGGCATCGGGTTCCGCTACACTTGATGCGACGGTCGAGGAGGCGGAGCGAGAACGGGGTTACACGGTGCTCACAAAGTTCATGAAGTTTCGACCTCCGACGTTTGATGGCGAGGTGATTGATCCTTGGATCGTGGAAAACTGGTTGGCCACGATGGAGGCGTTATTTGATAACACCTACGCCTTGGAACGAGATAAAGTTCAGTTGGCCGCTCATTACTTCGACAAGAGGGCTCGACTTTGGTGGAGGGGAGTGAAGCGAGACAGATTTCCTGATCTTCCGCCGATTGATTGGGAGGAGTTTCGGCGACTTATGTTCGCGGAGTATTTTCCTGATAGCGACAAGAGAAAGATACGGGCGGATTTCAGGAAGTTGAAACAAGGTGGACGTACGGTTCAGGAGTATGAGCGGGAGTTCACCCACTATGTGAACTGTGTCCCTGATGTTGCGAGGACAGTCCCGGGAACCAAGTCTATCCGAATGGTCCACGCTTTCAAGTTTTTGTCCTTTGCTCAGGTGCTTGACCGTGTCCTATGGGTCGAGCACGGCAATGTTTGCGTTCGGGAAGAGCGTGAGGCTTTTGACAAAGAAAAGGGAAAGAAGCGACCGGGTGGTAGCTCGGGGGGACAGTCAAGTTTCAAGAAGCCCCCGAAGTATCCGCGGACGCAAAGCAAGGGTCGTGGAGCACAACGGTGCGTGATCTGTGGAGGAGGCCACTCGGCGACACAGTGTGATCAACGCCAAGGAAAGTGCTACAATTGCGGCCGGACGGGACATTTTGCTCGTAACTGTCCGGACAGGGCCTCGCCCACCCCATCTATTGCGTCGGCCCCAGCATCGCCGGCACACTATGGAGGGATTCCACCTGCAGCAGCCTCTGCTGGACGCGCTATGGCGCCGCGTCTGATGGAGACGACGCGATATGCCCCGAGCGGACGGGTATTCGCCGCTCAGGTCGAGGAGCCGGTGGAAGCTGAGGATCGTCATGTGGTGGCAGGTATAATTCTAATCAATGGAATTCGCTCTAGAGCAATGTTTGATACGGGTGCCACACACTCATTTATAAGTAGGCCATTCGCACAAATGCATGATATAGAATTTGGTCCAAGTGAGAGTACTTGGCGTGTGTCGGGCCCCGGGCGGGACTTTGTAATCCGCAAGGAGTGTAAGTTGTGCCCAGTACAAATTGGAGACTGGGTGATGCCAATCAGGACGTTGATCCTTAAGAGGCTCAAAGAGTACGACGTCATATTGGGCATGGATTGGTTGTCAAAGTACTATATGACGATCGATTGTAAAAGCAGGCTACTTACTTTTCGTGAGCCGGGACAAGAAGAGTTCACGTATAAAGCCTGTCGGAGCTCGTGCTTCGCCGCGACGGTGTCGGTGACGAGGGCGAGGAAATTGGTGAACAGCGGTTGTGTGGCCTACTTGGCGACCGTTGTGGACGTGGAGCGGACGACTCCGGTGCTCGAGGAGTTATCCGTGGTCCGGGAGTTTCCCTATGTCTTTCCTGCTGAGTTACCAGGATTACCTCCGGACCAGGTAATCGAGTTCGTGATAGACTTGGTTCCCGGGACCGCGCCGGCTTCTAAGGCTCCGTATCGAATGGCACCGGCTGAATTAAAGGAGTTGAGAGCACAGTTGCAAGATCTCCTGGATAAGGAATTCATTAGGCCGAGTGTGTCACCTTGGGGAGCTCCGGTATTATTTGTACGGAAAAAGGACGGCTCGTTTCGAATTTGCGTCGATTATCGTGAGTTGAACAAGGTCACGATTAAGAACAAATTTCCGCTACCCCGGATTAATGACTTGTTCGATCAGTTGCAGGGGTCGAGCGTGTACTCAAAGATTGACCTCCAGTCGGGCTATCATCAGTTAAAGATTAAACCGGAGGATGTTCAAAAGACCGCTTTCCGCACGCGGTATGGACATTATGAATTCACGGTTATGCCGTTTGGGCTCGCAAACGCCCCGATAGCGTTCATGGATCTTATGAACAGTGTCTTCAAGGCTTGCTTGGACCGATTTGTCGTAGTCTTTATTGACGACATTTTGGTGTACTCGCGAAGTGTCGAGGAGCATGCCGAGCACTTGAGAGTGGTACTTCAAATCCTTCGGGAGGAGAAGTTATACACCAAGTTAAAGAAATGCGACTTTTGGCTGCGTGAAGTTGCATTTCTTGGGCATGTTATTTCTGAGGGCGGGGTTTCAGTTGATCCGAGGAAAGTGGAAGCAATCAAGGATTGGCCGCGCCCGACGAATGTTACAGAAGTCCGGAGCTTCGTTGGCTTAGCGGGCTACTACCGACGGTTTGTGGAGGGTTTCTCAAAGATCGTGATTCCACTTACCCGTTTGACGCAGAAAGGCACCAGATTCATTTGGAGTGACGAGTGTGACCAGAGTTTCAAGGAGTTGAAAGAGAAATTAACCTTGACTCCGGTACTCGCTTTGCCAGTTCAGGGCGAGGATTTTGTGGTCTATAGCGGCGCATCATATTCGGGACTTGGGTGTGTTCTGATGCAGTGCGGAAATGTGATAGCTTATGCATCCCGGCAGCTGAAAGGTTATGAGAAGAACTACCCAGTTCATGATTTGGAGTTAGCCGCAGTGGTGTTTGCTCTCAAGTTGTGGAGGCATTACCTGTACGACGCGCGTTGTGAGGTATACACTGACCACAAAAGCCTCAAGTATCTGTTTACACAGAATGAGCTCAATATGCGACAGCGGCCGTGGTTGGAGTTGCTAAAGGATTATGATATTACTATCTTTTACCACCCCGGGAAGGCAAATGTGGTCGCTGATGCTCTTAGTCGGAAGTCGGCGGAAAACCTGGCACCTTTGGGTCACTAAACAAGTGCCATTGTGGAAAGAGATGGATCGACTAGATCTCGAGGTTGTAGTGCCGGGGATTCCAGCTATGTTGTCGACTCTCGTCGTTCAACCGACCTTGTTGGAGCGGATAAAGGAATTGCAATCTATAGATCCGGCTCTCCAAAAGGTTCGGCGTGATATGGAGAGTGGACGTGGCGGCGATTTTCATGTGGACGCCGACGGTACACTTCGGTTTCGAAACCGTCGTTGTGTGCCGGAAAGTGAGGAGATTCACAAGCTGATTTTGGAGGAAGCTCATTGGTCTCGTTATAGTGATCACCCTGGCGACACCAAGATGTATCAGGATTTGAAACAACATTATTGGTGGCCGGGTATAAAAGTCGATGTGGGATGCTTCGTGGCAAAGTGTCTAGTATGCCAACAGGTGAAGGCGGAACGTTGATTTCCAGCAGGCAAACTGCAAAGTTTGCCAATTCCCGTGTGGAAGTGGGAAGACTTGTCGATGGATTTCGTGGTCGGTTTGCCTCATACCACGGGCGGCCACGATGCGATTTGGGTAGTGGTAGATCGCTTGACCAAGTCGGCGCACTTTTTGCCGATCCACACTACGTGGTCAGGTGACCGTTTGGTGCAGGTCTATCTTGATGAGATTGTGCGTTTGCACGGGGTTCCGAAGTCTATAGTATCAGATTATGATCCCCGATTTACTTCGCACTTCTGGAAGAACCTGCAGGATGCGCTTGGCACGCGGCTCGAGTTCAGCATCGTTTTTCATCCTCAGACAGATGGGCACTCAGAGAGGACTATACAAATTCTGGAGGATATGTTGCGAGCGTGTGCCATTGATTTTGGGGGTAGTTCATATAGCCAATTGCCGATGGCCGAGTTCGCCTACAACAACAATTATCGGGCTAGCATCGTGATGGCACCGTTCGAGGCTCTTTACGGGAGGAAGTGCCGATCCCCGATCCATTGGAGTGATGTGGGCGAGTGTTTGGTGTTGGGCCCCGATGTTTTGCGAGAGGCGGAAGAAAAGGTCCGCATTGTGCGCCAAAGATTGCTCACGGCGCAATCTTGACAGCGGAGTTATGCAAATAAGCGTCATCGAAGTTTGGAATTCGCGGTAGGTGACCACGTTTTTCTTAAGGTATCACCGATGAGAGGTGTAAAGTGGTTTGGGGTGCGAGGAAAGCTAAGTCCCCGTTATATTGGGCCTTACGAGGTTTTGGAGCGGATTGGCCTTACGAGGTTTTGGAGCGGATTGGAGCAGTAGCTTACCGGCTCGCGTTGCCGTCGAAGTTAGCGGATGTTCATAACGTATTCCACGTCTCCAACCTTCGTAAGTATATTCATGACCCCGAGCACGCGTTGGTATACGAGCCACCGGAATTGCGAGATGATATGACCTATGAAGAGGTCCCGGTGTCCATTGTTGCACGAGAAGTGCGCAAATTGAGAAATCGCGAGATTCCCTACGTGAAGGTTCGGTGGAGCAATCACGATGATCGTGAAGCCACGTAGGAGCTCGAGGAGCTCGAGGACTTGATGAAAGTGCATCATCCCTACCTCTTCGAGAATTGAGAGGTATGAATTAAGTTTGAAGTTAAGTTGAGTTGATTTAGTTTAGTTTCGAGGACGAAACTCCTTTTAAGGAAGGGAGGATGTAAGGACTCGAAACCGCGAAGCGTGAAACTGGACTATGATTCAAATTGATCAAAGTCGAGTTTGGAGTGCTTTAGAGAGGTCAAAAGCATTAAATAAGTCGAAAGTGTATCGACGTGGGCCTCCGAGAACGAATTGGTGAATAATCTGCAAAGGTGCAGATTATGTACCTGGAGACCGGTCCCCACATGTGAGGACTGGATCCCAAAGCTGGGAAACTTGGCAAAAAATCTGCTAAGTGTTGGTCTGCTCTCGGGTTCGGGACTTGATGGTCGAGACTGGACCCTAGAGACCGGACTTGAAGATGGAGTCCGGATCCCGTAAGCTGGAAATTTGGCACATGAGCCCTGCGCAGGAATTATGCTCTCGGGTTCGGGACTTGAGAGTGAAGACCGGACCCCAGAGACCGGTCTTGATGGCCAAGTCCGGATCCCGTAAGCTGGAAGTTGGGCACCTTGACCCTGCGCAAGGATTTTGCTCTCGGGTTCGAGACTTGAGAGTGAAGTCCGGACCTTGGAGACCAGACTTGGTGGCGAAGTCCGGATCCCATACCCGAAAATGCCCAGAATTGGGCTGCTGTGGGAGGTTTAAGTGGAAGGGTATTTTGATAATTTCAGTACCAAGAAGGCTAAATAGACTTGAACTCCTCTCTTTCCCTCATTACTTGCAGCCTAAGCAAAGGAAAAGGCTCCTCTCTCTCTCTCTTTTGGCTGATAGAAAGAGAAGGAGAAAAAGAAGAAGAAAGGAAGAGAATGAAGAAGAAGTTGGAGAAAGAGCTTGGAGGAGTGAGATTTCCCTCTCTAGCTTTCTTCTCCACCAAGCATTGGATCTTCTTGAGGTAAGCTTTGGATTTCTAAAGCTTAGATGTTTCTAGGGTTTTCTTATGCGACCTTAGAATTTGATTTTAGAGAACTCTAGAGTTCTAGCTAGTTGCTAGAAGCATGATCTAAAGATCGTTTCGGCTATTTTTGCCGAAGTTGCGAGCTAAGGCTCCAAATGCGATTTTGCTAACGGTTAGGGTTTGATCTAGTTTAACCCTATGTTTGTGATGGTTTTAGGCCCACGAGCACCCCCGCGAAAACAGTTAGTGATTCCGACGAGCAAGTGCGGAGAAATTGAGCCGGGAGCCTAATTGGGCTCAAATTGCCGTAGAGTGCGGCGAGGCTTTCGGAAAGTCGGCGAAACGCGCCGGTGGGATCGACACAGTATTAGAAGGTGGGTGGTGTCCATCCCGAAGCAGCTAGGCTGCTCCCTATGTCTGTATGTGGATATGTATATATTATCGATCTATTGTAAATTGTCAAGAACAAGTAGGGTAAAGATAATTCCTTTATTGCATGTGATTCTAGCTAGTGTAGCAAGATAGCTTGACACTAGGGTAGAATACATGAATAGAGGCGGATAATAACATAGAAACCCTAGAGTAAGAATGACAAGAACAAATAACAATATAGATCGAGTGGCATCTAGAAATGAATGACAACCTAAATCAAGTGGCATCTAGTAAACTGAGAACATTGGATAATTACATGTTGAACTAAAGTGTAGGTGAACTCTATACATGTTGAACTAGAGTGTAGGTGAACTCTATACATGTTGAACTAGAGGTGATAGTTCTGAGTGTTATTAACCCTAATTGGTAGGGTATCCTCGAGGTGAGAGGATTGGATCTTACTCACAGTCTGTTAGAATTTGTGGAGGTCGCTCCTCACAAGCGTGCACTCCGGAGTATAGCACACGGGACAAGTTGATGTCCTGGGGCGAGTGGATGCCCCGCAGACCGTCTCGGGTTCGCGAGTGCCCCGTACCTCGGCACCCTTGAGACCTCTGTGAGTTGTGGCGAACCTTGAGGGTAAGCCAAGAGATTGAACAAAGAAAAGAATATGTTTCCTGTTAAACATAGTAATGTGATAGTTTCTTTTATGCTACACCTAGCATGTTTGCTTATGTTGTTGAGCATAGTAGAGATTTTGATAGCATGCTTTACTGCTTTCCATATAAATATCTATCTGCTGCATACCTATGCCCGTATGGACCTAGTGGGGAGATCGGTGGAGTCGGCGGCCGAACCCACTGGGAACTATTCGTAGTTCTCACCCCACCACTGTTGCAGGGCCTAGCGCGAGTACCCCGGGCGAGGAGCGTGGTAAGGGCATAGCGCCCTAGTCCGAGATAGCGGCCACCTATTGCATTAGAGCCACTGACCTGTACATAAGTGTAGATGATGTATAGGTGTGAGGCTGTGAGATGTATATGTTTATTTTGCAAGTTAAAGTTTAAACTTGTTGTAAATGATAAACGTCTAATGAATGAGTAGTTAAGTATTTCTCTCTTTTATACTGGTATGACATTACTTGTATCGCTTGCTCTTGTATGGTTGCACTCTTGGTGCTTTGTTTAGTCATGAATGAGATAAATTCTCGTTTTTGTACAAGACTCGTTCGTTGAGCCGTGGGCGGATAAGGGAGGTGCTGTCCGTCCGGCGCCTGTTTGACGTGCCCGTGCCGACCAAATTAGCGGTCGCGCGGCGTGACATATTGTCCATAGTTTCCAGTGGGTACGGCCACCCAAGGAAAAAGCTCGACCAATAGGTACAAGGAGGCACTGCAAACATGTTAGTCCAAAAACACGCACATATACAATATATCATGCTGTTACTATGCAACTAACAAGAAAGCATGCCTCACAATATGCATTATGCAACTATTACATGATTCTTAGCTTTTCGTTTCTTTATTGCTATTCTTTACATTAGCCTCTGCATCTTCGCTATTATTTCATTCATTAGCTATTTATTAAAGCTAGCTATTCACATTCTTCATTCCTGGGCACTTATGCTATTCAGCAATTCACTTCTAAGGTCATCTCTACCTCAGCTCACTATGCCACCCGACTCGGTCTTGAGTCAATCAAACTGCAGATAATCCGCTCACTGTCTAGCTCAAGGTGAAGGACGTCTCACAACCACCTCGGCTGTCGACAGGCCACCACGCTGTATGACCAACCACCCAGCGGCGAAATAGTCGCACACGCCACGAACAGTGGTTCGAGTCAACCTGCGGTATGATCCTCAACCCGGCTCAACCGGTATAGAACTCAACTCAGCTCACCCACCCGGCGGCGAAATCGTCGCACACACGCCACGACGGTGGTATAGCTCTAGACGGCGCAGTCGTCGCACACGCCCGACACCCTCTTTGGTGTCCATATTTTAGGATTCCGTAATCCGTTCCACAATGCTTGCAGGGTTGGCTTTAACCCCCAAGAGTCGACCCACTTAGGTCTTTATTCTTTTCATCCTAGGTCCTCTTGACTCTAGGGCCACTTTTCTTGTCACACAACTTAGGTTACTTTACTCCAGGTTCAATGTCATTCTAATTCGACCTATGTTTACTAACACTAGGTCCATTATCATCTTTGTTCAACCTATGTCCTTGACACTAGGTTCAATGCCACTCGCCTAGATCCATTGACTCTATGTTTACTACAACCTATATTCATTAACACTAGGTTAGATGCCATTCGATCTATGTGTATGTTTATGTCCATGACTTACACTCTTTACTTGGCAATTTTTATGTTTACCATTTCCCTCATGCTTACTTGTTTACTAGCATTTCTATATCATGCTATTATCATGTACATCATGTATCCACTATCCTAAGCATGCATTCTTGCAACATTTCATTCTCTAGCATTATATGTGACATGCTATTATCATGCATCTACTTAGCATTTAACACTATGTTCTTTAACATGCATTTCTACATATGCATCATTCAACATGTATCAACATGGGTTTATGTCGTTCTTAGACATACAGGCGACCTAGTCGCTTCGGTAAACACAACTCTCCTTATTTGCTCTCCAATTGCTCGTCGACACTTGCAATCGGCCGCCCGCGGCACTCTTGACCCGGTTCGGCCCGAACTACCGCGCGATCAACCGAACGACCACCAATTCTTGATCCGAGACTTTCCCGCGTTATCCCACGGCTTCACGATGCCCCGGTTCTGATTTCACGATTTTTGGGCTACTATTTCGCGTGCTGCGGCTATTTGTTAAAAATATATTATTTTATTAATATCTTTGCACTCGCTCGTCGGATCACCGAACCGAGCACCCCAACGCGTTCGTTACACCCCCAATTAGGTTTACATGGGGTCAAATGGAATCAATCTCATCTATTTCCAAAAATCCCCTTTTTAACCCAAGATTTTGCATCTATGCAAAACCTACCATAAATCCACAGATTTATGCCTTAATCTTCTTTCTAGCATCAAGGGGTTCTACCTTGTCTATTTCTAGGGTTTAGAAACCCACCATCAAAGAGTAACCATGAGAGGGAGCTTAGAAGCTTACCTCTCAAGAACTCTCTTGCTTGACGAAGAGGAAGAAGATGGCCATGGTGATCACCATCTTGATCTCCTTCATCTTCTTCTTCTCCTTCTTCCTTTTCTTTCTTTCTTTCCTTCTCTCTTTTCCTTTTCTTCTTCTCTTCTTCTTCTTCTGCCGACAGAGAGAGAGAGAGGGGGGAGAGAGTGATCTGAGTGGGGGAGAGAGAGGGAAGAGGTTTTAATCCCCTCTTTACACCTAACCCCCTGCACAATTGCTATAAGGCCCCTCAACTTTACACCTTTCACACTGCCCAGACTGGGCAGTTTTCGAGCTCAGAGACCGGTCTCCCTAGGCAGAGACCTGTCCCCGAGAGCTCTGCTCTCGCAGGACAGCCTCTTCGCGT